>JAGIQG010000025.1:14328250-14797637 GCA_024679065.1 Sphyrna mokarran
TCAATAACGGACCAGCCCTGTGTCCCTGTAACATTGGCCCTCTCACACACAACGACGCCCCCCCCCCCTCAAACCCCACCTCACCCCATCACCCCAGCCTGATTGTTTGCCCCTTGAACATTCCCAGATCTAGCAACGACAGCTCCCACCTGCCCCTCCAGGCTGCCCAAACTCCAGCATCCTTCCAGTTATTCACCCCTTCTCCACTGGCATCCCTAAACCTCCACAGCAGGCTTATCCCACCCGCTATTGGTTTGTTTCCCTCCCTCCCTCCCTCCCCTACTGATCCTGCCTTCAGAGTGGCAGCGGGACCATCCACTCCACAGGCCCTGCCCTTAGGTCCTGCCCGCAGTGGGCAATGCCAAGGTGCTCCTTGGGGACTGGCACTTTGCTCCTTGGACAGTGCTGGGAGCCCAGGCTGGCACTGCCAGGGATTCCAAAAGCTTGGGGCGTTTGCTACAAATAAATTTGTTGGACTTTAAGCTGGTGTTGTGAGATTGCCTTCTGTTTTCCCCCAGTCCAACACTGGCATCTCCACATCATGACTGCCAGGGGGCCCAGACTGGCATTGCCAGGATGCCCAATCCTCTGGGATGTCCCGATTTCCCCCTCTTCACACCAACAGCGTTGGGCCACCAGCCCCCCAGAAGTGGGGACCAAATGTAAACCCCACTGAAATGAAATAATTGGGAAGGGGGGAGTGGAGAGAGGCTACTGGGCCCGTAGACTTCGGTCCTGGGCTTACGAATTATATTTAAAATGTATAGAGTCGTAAAGGTTTACAGCATGAAAACAGGCCCTTCAGCCCAACTGGTCCATGCAGCCCTTTTTTTTAAAACCCCTAAACTAATCTGAATTACCCGTTTTTGGCTCATATCCCTCTATACCCATTGTACCCATGTAACTATCTAAATGCTTTTTAAAAGATAAAATTGTACCCGCCTCTACTACTACCTCTAACACCTTGTTCCAGACACTCACCAGCCTCTGTGTGAAAAATGTTAAGGCCTATTTAAATAACTTCTGTGCTTCTCTGCAGATTCCTGCTGTGGAACTGACACAGCTGGAAATCCAGCATGGAAGCAGGATGCCCAGTATAGAGCCCACAGATTGGGTCCCTCATAAATCTCCTGGGGTCCACAGTGCTGATTTTTTAGCACAGTGGGATGGGTGAATCTTGGCCTTTGAGCTTATTTGCTATTTACATACTTATTAAAGGTCAGATAGATTATAGCAGTCTTACAATGTTGCCAAGCTTGGAAAAATGATTTTTGCTGATTGCGTACAGAATGTATAAAGACTGAATCACATCATACATTACATTATTTCTTTTCTGGTAATGTATTTAGGTTCATGCTCATATCCTTAAAGGACAATAGAATGATGTTCTTAATTCATTACCCCTACTTTTATTCATTCACCCTAGTTTGATACAGAGAAGCACAAAACAGAAATAAAAAATAATTTTTTAAAGAAGTAATGCAGATGCTGGAAATCCAAAATAGAAACAAAATTGCTGGAAATAAGATGGCATGGTGGCACAGTTGTTAACACTACTGTTTTACAGCACCAAAGACCTGGATTTGATTCCGGCCTCAGGTGATTGTCTATGTATGAGTAAAGAGAAAATTAAAGAAATCGATAAGGGTTTGATTGTGTGTTGGTAATAGTTAGCATATTAGTTATTGGTCCAGTGTTTCATAGTAAAGTACAATGTTTTATTCCTATTTCAAATTGGATTCTACCATTTAAGAAGCTGTGATAAACTGTATATCTGTTACCAGATTTAACAGAATTAGAAACATTATTGTTACTCTACCAAATTGCAAATCTTATTCACAACACTGAAATGGACTGCAGCAGTTCAAGCTCACTACCATCTTCCCAAGGGCAATTAGGGATGGGCAGTAAAAGTGCTGGCCAGCCAGCAACACCCACATCCTATGAAAGAATTAAAAAAAAGAATGCTTAAAGTAATTTAAAAATCAGATCAAATGACCAAAATTGCTAGATATATGAACAAACCTGTGGAAAATGAATTTTTCTCAATTTGACACTTTGTGGTTAATGGGTTATGTAAGTCCTTCAGAACATTATTTGATGGAAAGCTATTCATATTTTTACAGTATTACCAACTTTTCAAATCTCTATCAAGCCAGAAAAAAACTACATTTCCTTTAAAGAATTTGAAAGATTTACCATAACTGTAACAGCAAGGTAATTATTGACTAATGTAACTATTCTTTTTAATTATATTCAGTTGTACTTTTAATTTCTAAAAAAAATCAATTGTTTAAAATAGTTACAAAACATCAACAGGAGTAACAACTAGACATTTGGACTGGTTTATATGAAGGCCATGTCATTTCTTTGATTATAATACCGTTAACACTTTGTCATACATTAGTTTCATATTGTATATTTACAGTGGCACTCATATAATCATTTTGTAAAAATGATGTGCTGGCATGAATAAAGTCATGCCGGCTGGGTGAAAGATACATTGAAGGCAGAAGCCCAAGTGTCAAACTCGCTAATGATATTATAATCATACCTTTCCTGGGCATGAACCTGATCACATCGTTGGGGTGGGACGGGGAAGATCCCAAACTAAAATCTCACAGGCGGAAATTCTGTTTATGCCCTCTTGTGAGATTTAGTAGCTATTACAGGATTTGATAGCATAGCCGCTAAAAAGTGGCCCAAGTATATTGGAAGGCTTTAGTTCTGTTTATTTGATTTAAAGTATTGCAATCTGGTAGGTGATGGTACTGTCTTATTATAGGAATGTTCAAGCTTTCTGTATCTGAGATCCCCTCCTGTGTTTTAAAAAATCCATAGATCACCAAAACACAACAGAAATGCTTTTTTCTGCATAAAAATGAGTCCCCTTAAAATAATAGGATTGTCATAAAAAATGATTCACTGGTGATCTCAAACAAACTTCTCAAAAGTTTGTTTGAGAATCTGAACAGTTTCGCTAAGGATATTTTTGGTGATTTGAGAAATATCGCTGTTGGAATTAATTTAGAATTTCTTAAAAAAAACACTTCTTGTAATTGGCAAGATATAATTCTGAGATTCAAAAATGGGACTTTTCTGTTCACCAATGAAACCTTGTGGATCCCCAGTTGAGAATTCTTGTGTTATTGTGACATTGTAGGAATATCATTATTTTCTAGTTCATATAGGGTTTTGTTGATTATTATTGGACTTACAGTACCATGAAAGTCAATTTAATTTTGTCAGTGTAACTCTGTTCTCCTTTACACGAAATGCATGTATGTGTAGAACATCATTTTATTAGGCTCAAAATCAGTTAACTAAAATTTTCGTTTTTGAAAACAGGATTACTTCACTCCAGAATAAACCTAATAATGTTTTTGCAATTTTTGCAGCTACTTTTATAACAAAGCAATATCATCAGCACACATCTTTGTTCGTTTTGGAATTCTGGATAAAGATGGTAAAAAGCAACTAATGCCACATGCAGCACAAATAGTTGCCGTAAGAGAAAAAACTATGATTAACATTTAACTTACATTTGCTACAATTTTTGATTTCTAATTTCAGGTTTGAGTTACTCATGTCACTTTTGTAAACTTGAACATTATGGACAATCCTCAGTGGTTGTACAATAATATCTATGAGGAACCTAGGACAGGTTGATGAAGAGCAGGGTTCCTCATATTTAGCTCTGCAATGTGGGCTCACTATAAAGAAAGTCAAATTGAGAGAGTTGCAGGGCAGAGAGGCATGAAAAGTAGAAAAATAAATATGTAACTTTCTATCCTGAAGACTGAATCCAGTGGCAGGCAGGAAGTTGGTGTGATTTCCACCGGGTGGCTGTAAAGGTGTAAGAGTGCCTTGCAGGTTCTTACTTAGATTTGCAGCCATTCTGTAGATGAATAGGAATGAGTAACCCAAGCAATGTATGAAAACAATCTTTATTATACAGCTGTTATTAATGATTTAAAGTAAATGAAAGAAAGATAATTTTATTAAAATAAGATATTGTACATACATTTGTATGTATATAGAAAGAAGGAAAGACAACTTTATATGCACATTTTACAAATGTTAACTCCAAATCAGTCTGTTCAAGACAGCTCCCCAAAATTTTTAAACTAACCCAAATTGGTTTGTACATGACAGCTTCTCAATATGATGGAATTTTCCTTGGTTCATACATCACCAAGGCTCTGAATAATCTTGCATCAGAGTAAACACTCCAGTTAATTATTTTGTCAACGGTCTTTGGCCTTCTGTAGTCATGAGTGGTTGACTAATACACTCCAGCTGCAGCCCCTTTAAATCCAACTTCTATATTCAGACTTTCTCAAAACAAGGTTGACATGAGTTCTTATCAAATTCTCCTCGTGCACTGCAGAGATTTGCAGACTTTGCAGTATTCGAGTTCTTTACCCTTTTTTTGATGATGTCTCCCATCTGCTATTAATCAGGTTGTTTGTCCATTAATCCAATTCCATCCCTTGATTCCATACCACAACTGACCATCCCAGATTGAAGATTATCATTGTTTGCAATAATGTATTGGAAAGCTTCACATTAGGTGGTCCTATTAACTGAACTGTTATTCTGTTTTGACGTTGCTAGCTGGTAATAACAGATTCACTATCTGCAATGTCACCCAGAGGGATATTGTACTCTATTAGTTTAGAACAATTAAAATTTAGTTTTATTTGAATATTTGCTTTAGTATTAGATTATAAAATTAGCAATCTTTGATTCTTTATCAGATGTTCAATGGAGAAGTAACTATAGAGTTTAATGCGAAAGCTGCAACTGAAGTAATACAGCGAGGTGGTATTGAAGATCTTAATGGAGACAGTTTGTACATTGGAGTAACAGTTCAAGATTCCTCAGGTACAAGATAACAATTCATAACTAAACAAATGGAAATTACTTATACCGATGTATGTACTATAGAACCTTTCCAGTAAAAAATAAAATTTGTTTGGCTGGGAAATAGTTAAAGTTTGATGTTGAGGTTAACAATCCATTCAGTGACTTCAGCTGATGCAGTGTGCATGGTAATTATATGCCACCAGGAATGAATCTCCTGGGCAAAATATTAATTATGTAGGCAATGGTCTGACTTGGATGGCCACTTCATAATTTGAACTGTTCCTCTTGTGTCAGTTGTAGAACAAGTGACCACATCTTCTCTCATTCTCAAGTGGCTGAGAAATGTCCATGTTTTCCATGGAATGTTAAAACTTGATACTTCACTCTTGCATCAGTTATTAGGTTGTAGTTGTTGATGTTTGCAGTCAGCCAAGAGGGGCGCTGATGAGAGATGGGGATGTTGTCAGTTTATAGGATGTGGAGAATATATCAGCAAGGACAATGGGATTTCAGACTAGTGGGTAGGAATTTTTGAGGTCCTGCAGTCATGAGATTGCTTCATTACCTATGCTGCTAGTGGTGTTCTTTGAAGAAAGTATTTTCCGTACATTAGGAGACATTAGGAGATTCAATGTGTGTCAACAGAGAAAGCCCCTTGAGCTGTATTGGTCTCAAAGTCCCAGGAGGTGGCTATCTTTCATGTTTGTGTGGTGCTGCAAGTGTCAGGTTGAGCAACAGTGCTCTGCTGTTGGGTAGATCAGAGCGATTGAAACAGTGTATAGCGAGAGAGGCGGCAAATTTTACCTACTAAAGTCTATTTCCAACTTGGGAATGCTGCTGAGAAGGAAACCAAACCTTGGCTACCAGGTTCTGAGTCCAAGCAGTAAAAGCCCACTGGAAAATAAATTCTTTGAGAAGTAATAGAACCAAGAAACAGGACTGACAACATAAATACAGTAGTTCAACGTTGAAAGACAATCCTAAGCAAAGCATGAGCTATCCACTCTTTGAAAGGATTATGAACATAGCCACCCTGCAAGAAACCCACCTCACTGACTACTCCAAACATCAAGCCCCATTCCAGGTACCAATGCATTGTAAGCAGAAATAAGAAAACATATGGCATAGCCACCCATGTCAAGGAAAAACTCACTATAGATGCAGAAGATCTAAAATCACATGATCCCCTCCTTCATATCTATCTAAGTTGATAAACTGACTATCATAAATGTCTACAAGCCACCAAATGAACTTTGACCAAACGTCATAATAAAGCCTGCAGCACACCCAACAATCTAGATGGCTGACTCCAATAGCCAACATCATCATGTCAGACTGGGCCTCAATGTATGACCTAAAACTTTGTATCACGGAAAGCAGTGTGGTACATTCCATTCTGCCAAATGGAAATAGAACCATTCACCAGATCTTTGATTCAAGACCCATGACAGCTACAGTCAACAAGTATCATCCATCTTCTAATACTCCCAATATCACCCAATCCTCACTTGTTTCAACTTCAAACTATCAGCCATAAGTTCAAAGCCAAAAATCTGCTGATGAGCTACTGGGATCCCTACACCAGATACTTAGAAAACACCATTAATTGGGTCCCACTTCCCTGAAAACAACAATTGTTTTTTCTCAAACAGCACTGAAGATACTTTTAAATCAAGAAATAGACTTTTTCTAAAATAAAAATCAAACTTTTAAAAACATTTTTCTAGAAGGAAAAATTGATCCAATTCTATCACGAATTATTGAAATGTGTGATTGACTAACATTGTGATGACAGTTCAAGGACTACATGACTAAACAAGGATTTTGTGGGCAGCACGGTGGCACAGCGGTTAGCATTGCTGCCTCATAGTACCAGGTTCCCAGATTTAATTCTGGCATCTGTTAGCTGTCTATTGACTTTGCATGTTCTCCCTGTGCCTACCTATGAGTTTCCTCCAGGTGCCCCAGTTTCCTCCCACACTCCAAAGATTTGAGGGTTAGATTGATTAGTCATGCTAAATTGCCCCTTAGTGTTGGGGGATTAACGGGGTAAATATGTGGGGTTACAGGAATAGGGTGTGGGTGGGATTGTTGTTAATGCTCAAAGGGCTGAATGGCCTCCTTCTGCACTGTAGGGGTTCTATGATGCTGTTCTTTCTGTGGTTCTATGATTCTGGACATTCAAGAACTTGTCTTCAGTTAAAGAGTGATGCATTTCTACAATGAAAGTTGAAAAAAAATCCTGAGCTAATGATTTGGAAGCACCATTGCCAGAAGAACTGCAGGGGTTAGTCCCCGGATCAACTTAGGATAGTCTATAAATATATTACCCACATTCTCAAAACAAATAACACAAATATTTGCTCTTCCCACATTTGCAGAATTGATTATATAACCTAAGACTATTCTGACTATTTTTCCGAATGGCTGGATTAATATACTGCGCAATGGAGCTCTAGAAAATTAAAGTAATATTTGTTTTTAATTAAGCAAGTCAGAAATAACACTTTTCTTTGTTTTTAATACTAGCTGACATATCTGAAGATGCTGAACATACTGCAGTTATATTTACAGAATCACCATATACAATTAATTTGGTAGCAACTCCACTCTTCATAAAACCCAAAATGCCGTACTACATCACCGTAAGTAAAAGGAGTATTATGAATTAGCCTTCTTTGATGGTGTATTTGCTTTTTCAGCATTCTTATAACATTGCTGTGAATACCAAAACCAAAAAAATTGTCACTAATCCTCTAGAACAACTCATTTGTAAATGTCCTGTCTGGCACTGACCTCTTCTACAAGGATCTCCAAGCACTCAGTTGGGGCTTGGGAGCAAGGAGAATGAGTGCCCAGCATACTTGGCTTTCTTCCTTGGAGTGCCCAGTAGTTGCAGATGCCATTGTATTTCTACACAAACTTTTCTTCCTTAAATTTGATAGCTCCCTCTCTATCTCCTTGCAGCAAACAGGGCGATGTGACTGCTGTTTTTGAATCCCCTGCTGAGTTGCTTTTAGACCAGGCACACAACAAGCTCCCGATCCTTCCAACCAATGAAAAGATACATTCTACGCTGGGCAGGCCTTCATTCAGCTGGCATGAAATTGATTTAAAAATGCAATCTTGCCCAGGAGTGGATTCTATAGAAGCTTCCAGGCCCACTAACCCACTGCACCTAACAGGCATGAAATATCTAATCTTAATTTATCTTCTTTAACAGGCCCAAGTAAAAGACATTTTGGGATATCCAGTAAGAAATAAAGCAGTTACCTGTTCTGCAGAAGCAGTTTATGAAGGTGATGAAATCAGGGAACTGATTGCAGAAGATTTGAGTGGAGAAAAGCAGACCGGCAAAGATGGAACAGTATTGTTCATCATCAATACTCCAGCAGATATTCAAGCATTAAAATTTAAGGTTAGTGAAAAAAGGCAGCAGATCCAGGTCAGAATTATCATATTGCAGCATATGATAAGCAACTAAATTAATAAAGATGATTTGATATATTTTAAACAGTGCTGAAAACATATTGGTTATTTATTTTACCCAGAAGAAAAATGACATTTTAATCAATCAGTTATGTCAACTAATGGTACTTTTATTGGTATATCTTTTGTTTATTTTGTGATTAATGCTGTGGAAATAGCAATAGCAACAAATGGAACATGAAAAAAAATTTTAAGCAGTTAATTTTTGAACTAGTAAACATATTTTCCTATGGAACATTTTTTAAAATTTTGAATCTTCTATCTTTTTTGGTCCCCAATCTGTTCAGGGCGTAGTGCCAGGGGTGGACCCTAGGGGAAGTCTTACATGCAGGGAATCACTTTTTTGTTGTGGGGCAGGGGGAAGGAATCTTGTGAACAGTGGGAATGTGGCAATATTCAGGGGGAAGGGGGCCAGTGCTGTTGATGCTCGTGGAGAAGAGGGTCTGTACTAGAGTTGTTTTACATTTAATTTCTTGCCAATATGATTAGCTAAATCATATTATTTATCTTTCTAAATAAATATTCCACATGGGCTAGACTTGCAGTGTTGGACAAGGTGTTGATATTGTTTTTATAATCAATTTCTGATGGAAATGAGAATTGGAACAGTACAGAATAGAAATAAAGTTATTTCTTAAAGTGTGCAAGAGATGAAATCTGAAGTCAAGGAACGCAGAATATGGATAATGATAATGCCTTGGGTTAAATCAATTCTAAAAACAAATCCATGAAATTACAATGTGTAATCATCATTTTAAGTGTATGCAACAATAATTTTCATAAAATTTAAAAATAGATCATACTTCATTTTTATTGAGGAAATGCAGATCATTAAAACCATTTTCAAGCTTTAGGGAGCTTTTCTCAAACAAAGTTTATTTAAGAATATAGTTAACATGTATGGAAAGAAAATTAGCAATAACTTCTATCAATTAGAAACAAAACCAAAACAACCACAATAATGCATATAACCATTAACAAATATATCTAAGATGTTCCAATCAAAATCAAACTTGCTTTAGACAAAATCCTTGCCATAAGGTTTAACACAGCAAAGACTAATACTCATTCAATGCTGGAACTGAGTCCTTTGGATGAATGCTGCACTCCTTTTGAAACACTTTAAACAGTTTGAAGTCAGAACAGCTTCCTAGACCAGGGAAACTCTCTGGTCAAATCACCAATAACAGATTTTCTACTCCAGGAAGACTTTTAACTAAACCAGCAGAACCTCCCAAACCAAGGAAAGACAGAGAGATGCTTCTTTCCATGCTTCTTGTCCCTTCTAAAACTAAAACTTGTTGCTCTGAACTGCAGATGAAAGAGCTCCTATCAGCTGGCCTGCCAACCAGTTTTCCTCCTGACAATGCAGAATCATATAACGAATTCCCAAAGTCAAAATAAACAAACCATATTTAAGCCACTGGAAATAACTCATCATAGACAATATAGTGCTACAATGAAAGCTGAGCGTTACAGGAAACATGATTTTTAAAAAACTCTTAATGATACACTAACATCACACCAGGCATAGATCAGCAGCAGAAAGTTGCATACCTGAGTCAAGTCCATCTGTTAACTCGACATAAGATGTAGGATGAGGTTTTCAGAGGCAATTTATGGCCATCCAATATTTGAGGAAGGGGAAATCATGGGGAAGGGAAGCCTGACTTTCCCTGACAATCTGGAGAAGGATTTCTTCTCTTCTAGCCTGTGGAAAAGAAAGAAAAGCTTTCTTTGTTGACCTATTCTCTTGCTATGCTTTTTCTGACTTGACTTCCCTGCTCAGGCTTAAAAATGTTCCCCAACAATGTCATTGGAATGGAAATGTATACTTACATATGGACTCAAGCAGCTTTGGGCAGGTGTCCTTCTGGAGAACAAGATGTTAAAATTGTGTACAGAGGGATCCTGCTTTTGACTCTGCCTACCTTGTATTTAACTGATTTATTTGATAATAAATCTGCAGATTTACTATCAAAAAAATCGGTTGGATTTAAAATTGGTGTTGCCAGACCTCTTACTGAGTTTACCCCAGTCCAATGCCAGCATCTCTACATCATACCTTGTATTTGTCAGGTGGTTAGGTTTATGCCTGTTCTGTATTCTGAAGTCTTCAACAAGTTTTTTCGATGCACAAAATCAGTTCTATTTTACAGATCACTGCTCGTAGCTGGAATTCCATGTAAATTAAGTTGCGCTAATAGTATTGAGCTGGTGGTTAGTTTTTCTAAGTCAATTTTGCATATAATTTAAATGGGCTTCAATGCAATTTTCTTTAGATTGAAACATCTCTTGACGATGAATATCCCATCTCCAGATCATACACAGCGAAAGCTTATCAGTCAATCTCTAAAAGTTACCTCTACATTACTTGGATAGGAGGTTTCCAAAAATTCCGTGTAGGGCATTATCTTAACGTGAATCTTGTCGCAAGTAGTGCCTATTTGAATAAAATAAAACACTTCTACTATCAGGTAAGAAAAATTTATTAAATTTTTTATCTTAATATTTAATAGAATTTCCTTGAACGTTCTTAGTAAATTAGTATGACTTGGAAAATTTGACTTTTGTTTATAATCTAAAATGTATTCTGTATACATTTTCTGTCCATCACATTTCATGTTAATCTTACTTCAGATGCTACATTCTGCCAATTTTAATGTTACACTTGAGAAAAATGTTTAAATAAACAAAAATGGTCATTTGAAATCTACATTAACATTGTCCGGACACAAAAAAATCAGAACTACGACATCTCCAAGCTCTTAAATAACATTCTCACTAACAAAAACTGGCTCTGATCGCCAATCTGAATAGTAATTCACCTTTAGGGCTGGGTGTTTTTGACTTGGAACCAAAATTGATGTACGTTTCACAAATGTAACTCTGTCACCAAACATCTATTAAACTCTGTGATCTGACCATGCGTTTAACAAAAATTTGAATTTATTTCCTTAAAAGAACATAGATTACTAATAACAGGTTAATGCAATATACATTGCATGGTGTGTTATGGTGGACTTCTTCCAGCTAATCACAGGGTACTAAGGGACAGTTTTTTCAGCATTCAATCATGGAGAGAGCTACCCCAGAGAAATCTCTGAAGCTGCACTCTCCTATAATACAACTCTCAGCACTAATACAACTCTCTCCACCAAGTCACAGATACAAACTGCTTATACAGTTAATCAGTACACAGAACATTTCATTCTTATATTATTAAACAGCTTGGCTATTATCTTCTAGCTAAAGACAGTCAATTCTTCTAACAGGTAAATAACCTTGCTGGCAAGTTCTACTGGTCTTAGGTCCTTGAGGTAGAGCATTTGAATAGTAAGTTTTCTTTAATGTAACACTATTCCCCTTTTCACTAGATCTATTCATTCACTGTTACCTGCTGTAAAACCCTTGTCTTATGAAACAATATAAATTACAATTTACTATGAACAATAAAAAAAGATTTCCACTCATAATATATTTAAAATGGTTTATCACCATGTACAGATGCCACATTCCAAACGTCACTTTCAATGTTTGCATTTTGTTACAAATACGTGACTAAAGTGTCCAATAGTTCTAAATTATAACCTGAAACTAACAAGTGCTTCCCAATCTACAAAATTTAAATCTTTAGAATGACCAAACGCTGTTTAATTAGAATTTTGGATTGAGAGACCATACTAAACATATGTAAGAAGTGTTTTATATCAAACATACTATGTACTACAGTAAACTTACTGATATAAAAAATGATGGGGCAATTCTGCCACCCCGCTGCGCTAATTTTCTAGCACAGCATCATGGGAGAATCTTGTGTCTGGGCATGTGTGGGATTTGTGCATGGGTTCCTGTCATGCATGCATTTCCCAGCGCCAGATTTCCGACGCTATCTGATTTGTACTGGAAACCAGCAGGAACCAAGTAAGTACATTACATCTTATTTTAATGTTATTTAAATGTGATTAGTGGGCCTGGGACTGCATTCTCCAGGCCCAATCACATTTCCCACCCCGCCAGGAGCATTTCACTCCAGCGGGGTTCAGACTAGCTACCCACTTTCGAGGAACTTGCAGCCTGACCTTGCTGGAGTGAAGAAGAGAAATCAGGCCCCCTCAGGTTGGGTAGCGGCGAGATGGTGTTCTCTGGGCATGGGCACTCTCACTATGCCAGCCCCTGGGGCCTTGGCACTGCCCAACGGGCATTGGGCAGTGCAAAGGGGGTGGGGCCTAAAGGAGGCTGGGACCTCGTGGAGCATGGCTTAAGACAGTTGGTGGGGATGGAGGTCCCACTGTCATTCTGCATGGTGTTGTGAGACTTCTTACCCTGCACAGGGTTTGATGGGGGCAGGAAGGAGGCCAGTGATCGGGACAGGCTGGGAGGGTCAGGACTTCTGGGGGAGTTCCATTTTGGAGAGTGCTGGAGACCAGGCTGTGGCAGATGCCTGCGGAGATGGGGATGTGAGGGACTGTCACTGCTCGGTGGCAAAAGATCGTGGTCGTCCATGACAGGATCAGGAGTTGAGGCTGACCCAGGAATGGTCAGTGGGTGCACATGGGCAGGGGTTGAAGGGGCAGCACTGTGGGGGTCCTGGGTTGCCAGCAACCAATCTGACCAGCAAACAGGAGGCTGACAGTTCGGGGCCACTGCACATGCGCAGGGGCCTGCTGATTTCATTCTTTTCAGCGTGAATATGTCCCACTCCTGAAATTTAATGATAATTACGCTGGTGACGTCTGTATTGAATGGAGTGTGCGAGATTCTAGTGTGAACTCCTACTACCAGCATGATTTACTCCAGTTTTCCCACAAATTTGACACTTTGAACGTTTTTGGGAGAATTCCATCCAGTGTATCTGGTTTGCATTTTGTCTGTCACAGCTCAATATCACACCTATCCATGTGCAAAAGTATGTGTCACTTTCCACTGGAAGCTGATTTAAATAGGTTACAGTGCCGCAAGTGCATAATTTCTCAGGCAAAAGCCTTTTCTGGTGGTATTATTCTAATAAGAGACAAACGTCTAATATGCCATGAGTAGGATGTAATAACTCCACAGAGGCGGAAGTCCTGTCACCAAGTTACTTTATTGATACCATATATCTGTACACAGCCAGCTCTCCAGTTGCTCCCTGTTGAATGCAGGCTGGGAGTCTGACAACATGCTTTAAATAGGGAGCATGAGCTTCCCTGATTTGCCATCAATTAGGACTCATCAGATACCAATTAATTAAACTAAATTAAATTAACTTAGGGAGAAATGAAAAAGGGCAGCTCCCCAAAAGGAAGGGGATCTGTCCAAACAAAAAGCAAAGTTGAAAGAAAACTTAAAACATCAAATTAAAAGGTGATTATCAGTGTCGATAATACAGCCCACCCCCAGTGGTGCCCAGTGGGCACAGAAGGCATCAACTATGCCAGCGGACACTGCATGCTCCCTCTTCAGGGGTACCTGGCTGCGAATATAGCTGCCATAGAGGGCAGTCAGTCAGAATGGACGACCCGTCGATCGCCTGCTGCCTGAATCTATTGATGCCTCGCCTCTCTAGGCCCAGAAGTAGGTTAGAACTCAGCAGGTAGTTCATACTCTAGCAAGCCACCTTCATTAGCCTGGCTGAAGTCATCACAAAGGGATAGACCTTATAGTGTGATTCGTGCTTACCTTTCATCTGCTACAGATGTGAACATGTGTTAAATGCACACAAAGTAAATTATAGAGGCACATAACATTAACTATTGAAAAACACTCCTCTGCAATAACCATGTATTTTCTATTTATACTTTATATTATATGCAGAAACCTTTTCAACTGTGGAAAATGATTTTTCTGTGACAATGTGGCGTATACATAACGTTGCTGTCCACACTTGAATGAAAACAGTAGTTCAAAACAGAGGAAGAAATGTCAGAATAAAATATTCTAAACAAGAATTTTATTGTACCAGAATTAGTCCAAACTTTATTTCATATTTTAATTGAATTAAAGATCTAAATTCTGATTGTATTAAAGGTTTTCAATATCTCCATATTGTATCATCAATTATTTTATAACATATTTTGTGCTATGAATTTCTATTTTGTCATAACCTAGGTTGTATCAAAAGGAAAAATAGTTTTATTTGACACTAAAGACCGTCCACGTGGTAACCAGATTTTCAGTCTGAACATTCCCATTACAACAGAAATGATTCCTTCTGCACGCTTGATTGCATATTACATGGTAACTGGAGAAAACAATGCTGAACTGGTTGCTGATTCTCTATGGTTTGAGGTGGAAGAGAAGTGTGTAAACAATCAACAGGTGGGTTCCAACAGAATGTCCAGTCAAGGTAGATTGTAACTGTACCTTTGGAATCAAGGAATCTAACTACATTTCAGTCCACACTGTGTTTATATAATGCAGAATATCTAATAATAAGTATTCTTTTAAAGAAAAATGTATTTATACATTAATTTAACTGAAATTGTCTCCACATGAATGGTTAAACACACTTTGTTTTATGTTTATAGGTTGTGTTAAGTACAGATTCTACTGTGTATAAGCCCGGAAGCCAAATGGCTTTAAGTATTACTGCTGAACCAAATTCACTTGTTGCATTATCTTCCATCGACACTGCGGTGTATGCAATAAGAAAAGGAAGCAAGATATCAATTGAAAAGGTTAAGTGCATTTTCACATCAGAGTAAATACCATTTTGTATCAAATAATTTATATATGAACTCTAATGTGTCTTGTATGGATTGTTTCTAATACTGGTCAAAACAAATTTCTTGAACAAAGATCAAAGAACAAAGAAAAGTACAACACAGGAACAGGCCCTTTGGCCCTCCAAGTCCATCCTGATCATGCCCTCCCCTTTCCTGGATGAGCTACAACAACGATCAAGAAGTTTGACGGCATCCAGGACAAAGCAGCCCAGTTGATTGGCACTGATTTTCCACTTCAACCGCTCTATTACCAATGCACAGTAGTACCTCTGTGTGAAAATAGTTGCTCCTTTAGACACTTTTATATCACTTCCCTCTCACCTTAAACCTATGTCCTCTAGTTTTAGACTCCAATAATGTTAAGAAAAATATATTGTCTGTCTAGCTGATTTGTGCCACTCATTATTTTATAGACCTCCACAAGATCACTATTCAACCCCCTATGCTCCCGAGAAAAAAAAAGTCCCAGTCTATCCACAGTAATATCAGCATGCACCACCAACAAGATGCACTGAAGCAACTTGCCAACACTCTTCAGACATCACTTTCCAAATCCATAATCTCTAACACCTAAAAGGACAATGGCAGAATGGAAATATCACCAACTGCAAGTTCCTCTCCAATCCTGATTTGGAACTATATCACTGTTCCTTCATTGTCACTAAGTCAAAATCATAGAATTATAGATTCCCTATAGCAGAAGGAAGCCATTCGACCCATCAAACTTGCACTGACAACAATCCCACCCAGCCCCTATACCATAACCCTAAGTATTTACCCCACTGATCACCTTAACCTACTCACCATAGGACACTAAGGGACAATTTAGCATGGCCAAAGTAGCTGGCCCTCACATCTTTGGATTGTGAGAGGAAACCGGAGCACCGGGAGGAAACCCATGCAGACAATGTGCAAACTCCACCCAGACAATCACCCAAGGCTGAAATTGAACCTGGGTCCCTGGCACTGTGAAGCAGCTGTGCTAACCACTGTTCCACCAAAGAAAGGAACTCCCTGTCGGTGTTCCTGCACCACAAGATCTGCAGCAGCTCAAGGAGACTGCACACCACCAGTTTCTCAAGGGAAGAGCAATAAGTGCCAGCCTAACCCCCAATGTTCATATCCCATGAATGAATGAAAAAAAGAGCTCTGCCGTGGAGTAAGCATGTGCAGGTAAGTTAAATAGTCTATTCCAAAGCTGAATTTTTTTTGATTCTGCGGTGCCATGTCTGCCACTTCAAAAAATTTAAATAATTTTTGGACCATGTTATTGAATAAATACATTCCTTAAATCCAGGATTCATCAAAAGAATTATTTTATAACATTATGAATGAAGAATTGCACAGATAATTGTACACATGTGCGACATAGTAGTTAGCACTGCTGCCTCACAGCGCCAGGGACCCTGGTTCAATTCAAGCCTTAGGTGACTGTGCAAACTTCGCACATTCTCCCCGTATCTGCATATGTTTCCTTCAAGTGCTCTGGTTTCCTCCCACAGTCCAAAGATGTGTGAGGTCAGCTCATTGGCCATGTTGAGTTGTCCTTTAGTGTCAGGTAGATTAGCAGGGTAAATACATAGGGTTGTGCATGCGGATAGGGCCTGGGTGGGATTGTTTTCGGGGCAGACTTGATGGGCCAAAAGGCCTCCTACTGCACTATAGGGAGTCTATTATTTTATGGTAAGTAAATACAACACAGTTTATTGTATGGGTGATGGATCTGCAAACTGTGCTTGTTTTCTTTAAAAGAACAACTCACATTTATATGATATAGTACTGTTAACATAGAAAATATCAGAGAATAGTTCAAAGGGATATAATCTCAAATAAAAATCAAACTAAAAGAGATGAAATTAGAAAGGGTGACTGAAAGCTTGGGTTTTAAGAATGATTTCAGAAGAGATGGAGGGGGAAAG
Organism: Sphyrna mokarran; assembly: GCA_024679065.1. Taxonomy (NCBI): domain Eukaryota; kingdom Metazoa; phylum Chordata; class Chondrichthyes; order Carcharhiniformes; family Carcharhinidae; genus Sphyrna; species Sphyrna mokarran. The sequence goes on from JAGIQG010000025.1 coordinate 14,345,235, forward strand.
GAATAGGAAATGCCTCTCCTACACCCCCCCCCCCCCATCACCACCACCATCACCACCACCACCATCACCAACTCAGGGTGGGCTGATTTGTGCATATCCTCTCCCCCATTCCAGATGCTAATTGAGGCCTTTAAGTAGACAATAAATGACCTCTGCCTTTTCCTGTTACTTCCCTAGTCTCTCTCCCCAAGACACCCAACCCACTGTCTTGAACTAGGCCTCTGGTGGATGCTTTAACAACAGCAGCCACTGCTCCTGGTAGCACTGAGAAGCAATGGTCTCTGATTAGCCAGCAGCTCTTAGGAAACAGAATTCCAGAGGAAGACCCACTGCTGGCCAATTTAAGTGCTGGGCCCTTAATTCCAGTGGATCTTCACCCAATGGGGGCTCCCACCAGTTCTCCAATCACCAACATTAATTTCCATCTTTAGAGTTTTAATTAAGGAATTAGGAGCTGGAGCCAAGGCTGAGAGTAGAATGTTGCATAAAATTAAATTTGAGGAAGGAAGAGTGTTGGAACCCTACCAGCAGAGCACTGGAATAATCAGTATCCAGATGAAAGATTTTTTTTGCTTTTGTATGCAATACAGGAAAATTAATGTTTGTTTAATATACTATTGACATCTTTATGCAGGTACTTCTCGATGCGGAAAAGCACGATCTTGGGTGTGGTGCTGGAGCAGGGAAAAATAATGCTGATGTGTTCAGGAGAGCTGGATTGATGTTTTTGACCAATGCCAATGTTAAAGCATTGCCAGTTACTGGTAACTACGCAGTTGAATTAATAAATCATAAGTTGTGACTAGATGTACAGACATTCTACGGGAAGTTTTATGATTTAGAATGTTGCATGTCTTGGGACTGATGGAATTAGTTGTTGCTGATGTTCAAGAGTGGGAACTCTGGCCATTTTTCCTACGTCAAACCCAGAAAGAGAAAGGTTGGTTGTGAGGGCCTTCTGCAATCTGACTGAGATTGCCTACGACAACACAGACTAATCAATTTCCTATATCTAAGAACAAAAGAGTTTGTTTTTGTGTGGCACCTTTCACAACTTCATACACTCAACTGTGCATCACCATAAAAAACCATTTTTGAATCGTTAAAATGCAGCGAAACGTTGCAACAATTTGCACAAACCGAAGTCAGATAATCAGCAATGACTCCTCTTTTTGTGCAATTAAGGAGTAAGATATTGGCCAGGACGCCAGGAGAACTCCTCTGTTCTTCAAAGAGTGCCATGGAACATGTTATATTCTGAGAAGACAGATAGAGATTCCATTTATGCATCATCTGAAAGACAACACCTCCAACAATTCAGCACACACTAAATTGAACTGTCAGCATAAATTATCTGCTCAAGTCCCTGGAATGGCCTTAAAAATATAGCTACCTCTGAGCCATGTCTAAAAACTTGGGTAAAATTCCCAACCTGCAACAAAAGAGGTGGCATGGAACTTAACCCACAGTGAAAAGTTGATCTGTTACCATTTAACATTCAGAGAGATAATTGGCTGGAGATGGTCCTTCCTTCCCCATCTGGGGATTAAGTCCTGGCTCCCATAATTGCCAGCTGTCTAAATGGCCCCGGAAAATCCAATAGGAGTGGTGGCCACAAATGGGACTTCACCTGGTCCTAATAAACAAAATGGCTGGAGCTGGATGAAAGATAAGTTTACAGGAATCTTACCAGAGCCAATCAGGAGGCTGTGGGGTGGAGAGTGAGGAGAATTTAGGAAAATGTGCAAAAGCTAGACAAGAATTCTGTGGGAGGCTCCTGATTGAAAATAAGGTCCCTGATGGAGGCACCCCCTTCCCTCCCAGATATCCTGTCCGGCATCCAAGCAGGTGAACCTGCTGCATGACCTCTCCCCCATTACTGACCTCCTCCTGCCAGTTGTAAAATTGTAGCTGGGGTGGGAAGTGTCTCTTAAGTGACTGCTATTTGGTCATTTAAAGGCCCCAGTTGGGGGAAAGTATGCCTTGTTGCTGACCATAAAATCATGGCAAGATTGGGAGTGGGCAAATTTTGTGAGCCCCTAACCTGCAAATCTGCCTGCAGGTGACCATAAAATTATTGTCCATGAGTTTCTATTAGAACGACAGCAATCTAAGTTAAGAATGTTAAATAATTCTAACATTGCCCATTATTTATTACATTAGCTCTGAAAATATAATGAAATCACTCACTTAGGTAAAATATGTACTGCATAACTGCTTTACAACTAAAGCTCTAATTTTACTTCAACAGATACAAAATGTGATATAATTTTGCGACCAAAGCGAGATTTGAACGTGATGATTGAAATTCGGAAGAAAAGTAAGGATGTTGTAAAATCACTGATCGAAATAAACAGTTTTATATTTTAGTTGTTATTAAGTGTTGCCCTGTTTTGTTGACAAATATTGTATTATATTTAATTGTACTGTGGTTTTACTATGTTTTCTTCTGAATGTGCTGACTCACATTGGAGTGCAACTAAATGAGAATTGGCAACCCTCCTGTACCTCAGTTAAGTACGTGAGCCTAGAAGATAAATGTGGAATTCTCCTCATAATCCCGTTGAGAATGAGAGAAAATTCAGGTGGTATAACCACCATTCCTTACGGTCCATCAGAATTTCTCTTTTTCTGCATACTCGCTTCTCACCTGCTTTCTGGGTATTATAAGGCTGATGTAAACAGAGAATAAGTTGGATAAGTCCCCTGGGCCGGACGGGATTTACCCTAGGATTCTCTGGGAGGCAAGAGAGGAGATTGCAGAGCCTCTGGCTCTGATCTTCAGGTCCTCGTTGGTTACGGGTGTGGTTCCGGAGGACTGGAGGATAGCGAATGTGGTCCCATTGTTTAAGAAGGGGAAGAGAGACCTTCCTGGGAATTATAGGCCAGTGAGTCTTACTTCTGTGGTGGGCAAGGTATTGGAGAGAATTATTAGGGATAGGATTTATAGTTATTTAGAGAGAAATGAATTGATTGGGGATAGTCAGCATGGTTTCGTGAAGGGTAGGTCATGCCTTACTAACCTCATTGAGTTTTTTGAGAAAGTGACCAGAGAGGTGGATGGGGGTAAGGCGGTTGATGTAGTATATATGGACTTTAGTAAGGCTTTTGATAAGGTGGCCCATGGAAGACTTCTACAGAAAATGCAGATGTGTGGAATAGAGGGTGATTTAGCTAATTGGATTAGGAATTGGCTGGCAGATAGAAGACAGAGGGTGGTGGTTGATGGGAGATATTCATCGTGGAGTTCGGTGACGAGTGGTGTGCCTCAGGGGTCTGTTTTGGGGCCCCTGCTGTTTGTAATTTTTATAAATGATCTGGATGAGGGTATTGAGGGATGGATCAGTAAATTTGCAGATGATACTAAAGTTGGTGGAGTGGTAGATAGTGAAGAGGGGTGTTTTAGTTTACAGAGTGACTTGGACAAGTTGCAGAGCTGGGCCGAGAGGTGGCAAATGGAGTTTAATGTGGAAAAGTGTGAGGTAATGCACTTTGGCAGGAACAATAAATGTGTAGAGTATAGGGCTAATGGTAGGGCTCTTAATAGTGTTGAGGAACAGAAGGATCTTGGTGTATGTGTCAATAGATCCCTGAAAGTAGGCAGTCAAGTGGATAAAGTTGTTAAGAAGGCATATGGAGTCTTAGCTTTTATTGGTAGGGGGATTGAATTTAGGAGCCGCAGCATCATGTTGCAACTGTACAAAACTCTAGTGCGGCCGCACTTGGAGTATTGTGTGCAGTTCTGGTCCCCACATTATAAGAAAGATGTGGAGGCATTGGAGAGGGTACAGAGGAGGTTTACCAGGATGTTGCCTGGTATGGAGGGCAGGTCCTATGAAGAGAGGTTGAAGGATTTGAGGTTGTTTTCGTTAGAAAGGAGGCGGCTAAGAGGGGATCTTATTGAAACATATAAGATGATTAGAGGTTTAGATAGGGTGGACAGTGATAGCCTTTTTCCTAGGATGGAGAAAGCTAGCACGAGGGGACACAGCTTTAAATTAAGGGGTATGAGTTATAGGACGGATATCAGAGGTAGGTTCTTTACTCAAAGAGTGATTAGGGAGTGGAATGCCCTGCCTGCAGCTGTTGTAGATGCGCCAAGTTTGGTGGCGTTTAAGAGGTTAGTTGATAAGTATATGGATGAGAAGGGAATGGTTTAGTTAGGAGGGGCATTGCTTTTTATTTTGGTCGGCACAACATCGAAGGCCGAAGGGCCTGTTCTGTGCTGTATTGTTCTATGTTCTATGTTCTATGTTCTATAGAACTTCTACTACCCTATTTACCTTAATTCCTTATCCTGTATGGTGCCAGTAGAAGATAACTGCCTTGATATCTGCCCTTTTGGAGGGAGAGGACTTGTAATAGACTTTTTCCCTCTCCCCATTTCAACCAATCACTTAACTACTTGTTTGCATTTTGAAATGTAATGAAGATGCTGATGTTGGACTGGGGTAAGCACAGTAAAAAGTCTCAAAACACCAAGTTAAAGTCAAACAGGTTTATTTGGCAGCACAAACTTTCAGAGCATTGCTCTTTCATCAGATGAGTGAGAATTTATGTTCACAAACAAAGCATATACAGACACAAACTCAATTTATAAGATAATGGTTGGAATGCGAGTCTTTACAGGTAATCAAGGTACAGACAATGTGAGTGGAGAGAGGCCAAGCACAAGTTAAAGAGATGTGTATTTTTTCCAGCCAGGAAAGTTAATGAGATTTTACAAGCCCAGGCATAGTAGCCAGTCTGATTGACAAAAATGGCTTTCCATAGTTATATGACTATGCCGTGAAGCTGCTTTTAGAGATTGACTTTCCATAATCATGTCATTATGTCATGAGGCTGCTTTGGAGACAGACATCTTAAGATCGGTTAACTAAAAATTCCCACTGAGATACGACACTGATGAAGACAGCTGTCTTATACATGAAACACTATTGAAGGCCTTAGTTTTGACTGAGACCTTTAGCAGTGAATTGTGTTGTTGCTATTGCAGCCGTATAGCTGAGATTATCTCACTTTGTAAAGTTGAGGGATTGAATCTGAGATTCTTTTGGCCTCTGTATTTCAGTAATTTCCTGCATGATGCACTTACCCTGGAGCCATCATGTAACTTGACCTGATGCTATAAAGTACAAATAAAATATGAGAAAATGTAGATAATAATGATCAATGCAGATTGAAATTGAATTCTATAAGAAGAGGATTGAAGGCTATGTCTCCCTGGGGGATTTTAATTGCTCTTCTTCCTTCCATCAAGTGGGCAGAGTCAAAACCACCACATCAGCAATTTATTGTCTATAAATAGTTCTTTTATATTGCTTTCTTTCGGAAATGGCTATGAGAATATACAGAGGACCAATTGGTTTCAATCTTCCTTTTGTTTATTGCCAGTTGCCAAGTTTGCGAACTCAGTTGAACAGAAGTGTTGTATGGATGCAATGAAAAACTATCCTCTCAGGCAATCATGCAGTGAACGAGCAAGTAGAATCAAATTACCTGATCCATGCAGAAGTATATTTTTAGAATGCTGCAATTATGCACAGAAGTTGCGCTTGAAGTCTGAAAGAGAGCTAAAACTGGGACGAATGGGTAAGTCTTGAAGCACAAACGATGAATTTTTCTGTATACCAAATTAAACTGGCAAATGAACCACTAATCTTAGGGGTGGTATTTTATGCCCCACCTTTGCAGGGGGACCATTAAATCAAGTGCAATGGCAGCAGTGTCATGCTCACTGCCTACTCAACTTTGTTGGTTTTTGATATCTTGCAGGCAGAGGGGTTCCCTTCTGATCAAATATCCTGTGTCCAGTGGAGGATCACTGCCCAAGGCTGTCCCTCTCCCCTCCCCTCCCCAACATGTTTTTCTCCAAGTCTCCTTATCTCAATCATTAGTTTCAAGAGAAGACTCTGAACATTGGGAATGGATGAGGACAACAACATACATTTATTACACACTTAAAAATACATTTCCATGTCCAAGTGAGAAAGGACTGAATTTTCTGAGATGTTGAAAAGCCCAACTACTTTAACCGAAAGTGAGAGCTGACCTCAGCAATGCGACCTGAGAACAACATTTTGCCAGTTCCAAGCAATTAACAGGTTGATGTCAGGACATTGAATTGAGGACAGTGTTCTCAATTGTCTCTCAGAACAGCCAGCCCAATCAGTGGACTGAGGCTCTAAGCTGATGGCACCTCAACAGTGAGGAGTTTTTGAAGGCCTGGAAATTTCTTTTGGTTAGGCAGGCCCTAGCAATTTGTGGTGGGGAGTGTGTGGATTGGACTTTTCCTCAATTCTGTTTATTCACTTGCGCATCATCTCTTCCAAAAATCTATTCATCTTATCCTTGAAATTTCAGTTGATGCAACGTAGAGGAGTATACGGGTTGAGCTTAAAAAGGAAATTAGGAGAGCCAGAAGGGGTCACGAGAAGGCCTTGGCCAGTAAGGCGTTCTACAAATATGTGAAGAGTAAAAGGATGCGCTGTGAAGGAATAAGACCTATAAATGGTGAAGGGGAAAAGTCTGTGCGGAACTAGAAGAAATGGCAGAGATGCTTAATGAATACTTTGCCTTGGTATTCATGGTGGAAAATGATCTGGGAGGTTGTACTGTAGGTTTGCAGCGGACTGAAAAGATTGAGGATGTAGACGTTAAGAAAGAGGATGTGTTGGAACTTTTAAATTGCATCAAGATGTTGTCGGGACCAGATGGGACGTACCCCAGCTTACTGTGGAGGATAAGGGAAGAGATTGCAGCGCCTCTGGCGATGATTTTTGCGTCGTCAATGGAGACGGGAGAGGTTCTGGAGGACTGGAGGATTGTTAATGTGGTTCCTATTTTCAAGAAAGGGAACAAGGATAGCCCGGAAAATTACCGACTAGTGAGTCTGCCCTCAGTGGCTGAAAAGTTGATGGTGAGAATACTGAGGGACAGGATTTATGAACATTTAGAGAAGTTTGGTATGATCAAAAGTAATCACCATGGCTTTGTCAAGGGCAGGTCATGCCTTACGAGCCTAGTTGAGTTCTTTGAAAATGTGACTAAACACATTGATGAAGGAAGAGCGGTGGACGTGGTTTATATGGTGTTTGATAAAGTCCTCCATGCTAGACTTCTTGAAAAAGTGAGAGGGCATGGGATCCAAGGGGCTGTTGCCTTGTGGATCCAGAATTGGCTTGTCTGCAGAAGGCAGAGAGTGGTTGTGGATGGGTCTTTTTCTGCATGGAGGTCAGTCACCATTGGAGTGCCCTAAGGATCTGTTCTAGGACTCTTGCTGTTTGTCATTTTCATAAATGACCTGGAATAGGAAGTGGAGGGATGGATTGGTAAGTTTGTCGATGATACAAAGGTTGGTGGTGTTGTGGATAGTCTGGTGGGATGTCAGAAGTTGCAGTGAGTCATAGATAGGATGCAAGACTGGGCAGAGAGGTGGCAGATGGACTTCAACGCGGATAAATGTGATCCATTTTGGCCGTCCAATGGGATGAAAGAATATAACATCAAGGGTAGGACTCTTAGCAGTGTAAAGCATCAGAAGGACCTTAGTGTCTGGCTCCATAGGACTCTTAAATCGACCTTGCAGGTGGAGAATGTGGTCAAGAAGGCGTATGGAGGGGTTGAGTTTAGGAGTCAGAAGATAATGCTGCAACTTTATAAGATCCTTGTCAGACTCCACTAGGAGTACTGTGCACAGTTTTGGTCACCTCACTACAAGAAGGATGTGGAAGCTATTCAAAGAGTGCAGAAGAGATTTATAAGGATGTTACCTGCATTGGATGGCATGCTTTATGAGGATAAGAACATAAGAAGTAGGAGCAGGAGTAGGCCATCCAGCCCCTTGAGTCTGCATCGCCATTCAGTAAGATCATGGCTGATCTGTAGTGGTTCAGTACCACTTTCCCGTTTTCTCCCCGTAACCCTTAATTCCCTTGTCAATTAAAAACCTATCCACTCTTGACTTGAACATATTCAGCGAAGAAGCCTCCACTACCTCATCAGGCAGAGAATTCCAAAGATTCACCAGCCTTTGCGTGAAGAAACTCCTCCACAACTCTGATCTGAACCACCACCACCACCACCACCACCCACCCCCGCCTAAGGAGTCCTGCTATCTTTGCTAAGCAGGAAGCGTCTCTCAACCTCTACCCTATCCATCCCCTTCGTTATCTTATATGCACTATAAGATCCTCTCTCAGCTTTCTAAACTCCAAAGAGTACAAACCTAGCCTATTCAGTCTCTCCTCATAATCCAATGCCCTCATCTCCGGTATCAGCCTAGTAAACCTTCTCTGCACCCCCTGTAAGGCCAATATATCCTTCCTCGAATACGGCGACCAAAACTGCGCACAGTGCTCCAGCTGTGGCCTCACCTGCACCCTATACAGTGCAACAGTACCTCCCTACTTTTATATTCTATCCCCCTAGCTATAAAGACCAACATTGCATTTGCCTTCTTAATCACCTGATGCACCTGTATACTGTGTTTTTGCAATTTGTGCACAATGACCCCCAGGTGCCTCTGCACTGTTGCATGCTGCAGCTTTTCGCCATTTAAATAGTAATCCTTCCTACTATTATTCCTACCAAAGTGGATAACCTCACATTTGTTAACATTATACTCCATCTGCCAGGTCCTCGCCCACTCACTCAACCTATCCAGATCCCTCTGCAGGCTTTCCACACCCTCCATGCAATTTGCTTTTCCACTCATCTTTGTGTCATCAGCAAATTTCATCATCCTGCACTCAGCCCCTTCCTCCAGATCGTCTGTGTAAATGGTAAATAGTTGAGGTCCCAGCACTGAATCCTGGGGCACTCCACTAGTCACCAGCTGCCAATCAGAACAGCACCCATTAATACCTACCCTCTGCTTCCTATTAGACAACGAATCCTCTATGCAATCTAACACCCTACCCCCGACTCTCTGCACCCTAACCTTCTGCAGCAATCTTTTGTGAGGCACTTTATCAAACGCCTTTTGGAAATCCAAAAACACCACATCCACCGGTTCCCCTCTATGTACGACACTAGTCACTTCCTCATAGAACTCCAATAAAATTGTCAAGCACGACTTCCCCTAAACGAATCCATGCTGTGTCTGCCTGATCAAACAGTTTGTTTCCAGGTGCCTCATTATTTCTGCTTTGACGACAGATTCAAGCATTTTTCCTACTACAGACGTTAAACTAACCGGCCTATAATTCCCTGCCTTCTGTCTGCTACCTTTTTTAAACAGCGGCGTAACATTAGCCTTTTTCCAATCTTCCGGCACTTTCCTGGAGTCCACCAAATTCTGAAAGATAATTACCAGGGCATCCGCTATCACCTCTGCCATTTGAGGACTTTGGGATGCATTCCATCTGGTCCCGGGGACTTATCTGCCCTCAGCCCCATTAGCCTATCAAGCAACCTGTCAAGATAGGTTGAGGGAGCTGGTCTTTTCTTCCTTGAGAGACAAGAGATGAGAATGACCTGATAGAGATTTATAAGATGTTGAGAGATATAGTTAGGGTGGATTCTTGGGGGCTATTTCCAGGGCTGAAATGGTCGCTATGAGAGGACACAGGTTCAAGGTGCTGTGGAATAAGTTCAGAGGAGATGTCAGGGGTAGGTTTTTCACTCAGAGGATGACGAGTGAGTGGAATCAGCTGCCGTCAGTCGTGGTGGAAACGAACTTGTTGTGGTATTTTAAGAGACTTCTGGATGAGTACATGGGATTTAATGGGATTAAGGGTTATAGATAGGCCTGGTAGGTAGGGATATGATTGGCTCAACTTGTGGGCTGAAGGGCCTGTTTGTGCTATAGTGTTCTATGTTCTAACATCTACAATTGGGGCATCAAGCTCCAGATTTCCAACACTCTTTGTGTGAAAATATGTTTCCTGTTCACTCCTAAATGTCCTGGTTCTGTTTTTTTAAGATCTTGACCCATTTTTATGAATTCCCCATCAAAGGAAATAGTTTCTTTATACTCTATTGAATCTGGATTTGGACATCTTGAAAATATTGTTGGCTGCATTATGCACTAATTCCAAAATACAAGTAATTGCTCCTTTTCTTTCTTTTTGCTTAATTCCAAAACTAGAATTGAATAATCAATTTGAAATGGAGGCGCCACAGATTCGTAGTTATTTTCCAGAAAGCTGGTTATGGGAGGTCCACGAAATTCAAGAGAGGTATTTTCTGCAGTACATTTTCTTAGAAATGTTTCCATGCAATTCATAATTGGATTCTGCAATCTGCATTCTGCTACAATAATTCATTTCATCTCATGGACACGGACTAAACTAATATTCACAAAAGCTATGGAAAAGTCCATTTCTGAGAGTCAGAATGCTGCACTCCTGAGTGAAAAAATTAATATAATGGATGCAGCAGGAAGCATCAGCCACGTGTGTAAAAATTGATGTCATTTTTCCCATCTTCTGGCACGATGGGAGGCTTTAAACCTCCATACAGGAAGCCAAGTTATGAGCCAAAAGTGCATCAACCATTATACTGATATAGGCAAATAAAAGTTGTCCATAGTTCAATTTTGTAATAGATATGAGATCCTTTATTGTAAGGGTCTAACGCCCATTTCAGGTCCCTATGCCATACTGGTTGCCCTGAGATTCCAAACCCACAACAATGTGGTTGACTCTTTAATGCCCTCTGAAATGGCTAAGCAAACCATTCAGTTCAAGGATAATTAGGGATAGGCAATAAATGCTGGCGCAGCCAGCAACTTTCATGTCCCCGAACGAGTAATAGAAAATGTCACTGGCAAGGGATGGGAAAAATGAGGAAATGAGGTTTCACCAACAGGAATCTCATTTCCCGTTCCTTGTGGGATTTTGGGCCCACACCACTGTTTATGCTGATGGCAAAACATAGGATGAAAATTCCACTTTGTGTCTTTGTCCCATCTGGCTTACTACCTCTTCTCCATATGACCTGATTTCATTCTGCATTGGAGGACATTATTTAGCCGTTATTATAACCCGAGTATCTCACTTAATCCAATAATACTGTTTATTTAGTTTTCCACAGCATTTTCAACTCTCATCGTTGGATCCTCAGTGATTCGCACTCAAGTTCCAGTGCAACTTCCAAAAGCTTATTTGCCTGCAGTGAGCTCTTTACAGAATCTATACTTACTTTTCTCAGTATACTTCACAAAGTCCCTGTAGTCTTTTCTCTAAGGATATAACCCTTTCCATGAATATTTTGATGAGCAAACAATTTTCACTTCTTGCCTCCAAAGTTCTGTATCTTGTTCCTGTTTGTGTATGCATCACACAAAGCATGTACATCATTGGAGAGAGAAGAGAGCCAACATTTTGAGTCTGGATGACCCTTCACCAGAGCAGCTGAGATTTTTCAGCATTTTCTCTTCTTGTTTCAGATTCCAGCATCCGTAGTAATTTGTTTTTATATACATCATTACTTCTTTCAAATGGAGTTGTTCTTTGCATTTTTTTTATCAAATATAAACTTCCCCTTTCAGGTCTTTAAGCTGTTACTTATTTTGCTTGTTTTTCTCAACAAATTCTCCATTCCTCTACCAATTTGATAGATACTCTATCTTTTTCTTCATTTGCTGCTTTTTTCTTGCAACGTTTTTGTTTTTTGGTAGACTTTTTTCTCAATATTTTAACATTAACTTATCCGATGCCTTTCTAATTCTACTGGCTCCTTTACAAATTATGGTGAATTTGCCACTGTCTCATATGCTCATTAAAGTTGTAGAGAGAGGAATATGACTTTATTATGCTATGGATTAAATGTCTTTGTGTCACAATACATTTGGGGCAAAATATTGCGTTCACTCAGAAAATGTCAATCTTTTTTGGTTATTTTTTCAGAAAAAATGCTATGGCTGAAACTGAACTTGTTCTGGCTTAATTTTCTGTCTGTAACGGAAAGAAATAATTTTATGTGTAACAAATGAGACTGCAACCTCTTCTGCAGGGCAAACTTAGGAAATGATCTGCATGTCTGCAAGATTCAGGAAGAGCAAATTCACTTCATGAAAATACGAGTATCCTGTGTATCTTTTACGTATATCTGCTATAGCAGCTCTTGTTGAGTTAGATACAGAAACTTAATTTGATCTATACAAATTTTATTATTTTAGTCGTTCCTCTCAAGCCATGGTGTGATAGACATACCAGAGAGCACATACAGTCAGCCATATAAAGTTAATATTCAATGATTTGAGCTAAATGCAATTCATGTTAAAGTTTAGTGCAAGTTGTATCAGCAATTGCATCCTTTGGCAATTGGTTATTGTATTCTCCATTTCACCTTTTCATGTCCATGAATAAAAATTTCAATTCTGTTAATGGGAAGCAAGATTTAAATTTTAGATGATTATGTAATAAATTAGATTTTTAAATCACAGGAGTTGTTTTTGTATGGTTTCCAAATATTAATAATATGGAAAATTTGCAATTCAAATTTTACTTATGGTGCATATTGACATTTTTTTGTGTCCTTATTATGTCTAGCTCAGATACTCAGCCACTGTTAAAAACTTTGCCTGATTCAGTGACTACTTGGGAAGTCCAAGGAGTTGGAATATCTGAGACTGGTGAGCAAACAACCAGAGAGCTTTAGAACTTACCAATATTAAGCACCAGAGTAAATCCTTCTTACTTTTCATGTTCTATTCAGGTATATGTGTTGCTGACCCAATAAAAATGACAGTTTATAAAGATGTGACTCTAAAAGCAAAGCTACCTTATTCTGTCGTGCGAGGTGAACAAGTGCAACTGAGAGCTTCTGTGTATAATTATCAGAAGGACAAAACAAGGGTATATCTTAAAATTGTTTAGTAGAAATATGCATTGCAATGTTATGTTGGCAACTATCGGTACCACTTTGAGCGAGGCTTATTTATTGCTGCATTTTTATTTATGTAAGTATCAGAACATGGTCAAAAAGCTCTGAATCAGTCAAAGCAACCATGATCATATTAAATGGTGGAACAAGCTGAAGGGCCAACTAGCTTACTGCTGTTCCTATTTTTTATGTTCTATTTGTCCTTAGGGAATCCTAAAGTGCTTCTCAAATCAAGTTCTGAAGATGAACAGATAATTCATTTTTATGACGTTGATTGAGGCAAGGATGTTACCCAAGAGATGTACTTTAAATAGTACAACGAGATCTTTCATATCCATCTTAACAGGCATATAGAGGCTCGGTTTAATATGTCATCTGTACATTATTGACTGCTCGAATTTTACACTGAAGTTTCAGTCCAGACACTTTGGGCAGGATTTTCTGCCGTGCTTGCCTCAAGACCAGAAAATTCCATCTGAGGTCAACAGACCTTTGCATGATCTGTCCATGATTCCCGTGACGGGTGGAACGGGAAAATTCCCCCCTTTATAGTGAAAATTGAACCTAAGATCTTCTGTCTTATAGGTCAGAATGATATTAACTACGCTTAAGCTGCCACTATTTAATTGCATAAAATAAAGCACTGTTCAGCCCTAGTAACTGATTGTGCGTCGTTTTGTTTAAAGGTTTGTGTACAAATGAGTACAGAAGAGGGAACATGTTTATTCAAAGGCTCTGAAACAAGCATTGAAGGAAGACAGCAAACTGTTTGCCAAAGAAAAACCTTGGAAGGTTTCTCAGCACTTCCATTTACATTCACAGTACTTCCTCTGAAAATAGGTGTCCACAGCATAAATTTCACACTTAGAACCCAATATTCAGCAAATGAAATTTTTGTGCACAAATTGCTTGTAGTGGTATGTTGTAATTTTTCAATTTATTGTTTTCCGTATCTTTGTTAAAAAATGGTAAATTTAAAAAATAATCAACTGAAGCAGATTTAAAGTGTAATACAAACTGAAAATATGAATCATGTTTCATGATATGAATGTCAAATAGAAACTGATCGAGTTAATTTTAACTTTGTAAATTTAAAATTATAGTTTTGATAGTTTATTGAATTTATCCAGGGGCCATTAAACCATACAGATCAGGAAGGTTCCAGCTTGGTCTGTGCTAGTTTAACAGGTCATTGTAGGACAACAGTGGAGCAATCCAATTTGCCTGTTACCTTGATTGGGGTTTCTCATCACTATGCCATTATTGGAATTATGTAAATTTGGTGTTGCTGAAGTTGAATAAGTTCTACTCATTGTAGGTTTAACATCTCATAGCAACTCATTGATATAGCACCTTTAAAATAGAGAAAGGCCTTCAAGATTGTGATTAATGGAAGGATGGGAAAATAGTTTTTAAAGGATAAAAACTAGAAGTGAAGAAGCTAAATGCCGCTAGTAGTTAAATCATGGGAGAAATTGTGCACTGAAGGCATATTAGCAGAGTGGAGGTCATGGACAGGAATCTAATTCTCTGGTCCTGGCATTGTTAATGCTATTTCCCATTGATGCACTCCACGCTGCTGCAAAACCCCCATGTGGGGGTGCTGCTGGGGTACCAGAAAATCCCACTGTCATGGATGGTCGGGGAATTCCAACATGACATCTGTCAACGCTTCCTGTCAACATATTCCATTATAGATTTCTGTGTTGAATTTTATAATGGAAACTACCTATATAAACCTGTAACACTATATTTGCAATCCCTATGATGGCAATACAGGGCCTGTAATATATAAGTAGTTAATAATTTATAAATGTTGACCTAGGGATTTATAATGGTGAAATAAAATTGACAAAATTTATGACTTCAATTTGGAGACTGAATTAAATCTGCAGATCCTAATCCAATTATCTCCCTGCTTCACCAGTATACTCCTCTGTGTCATAGGAAATTAGTTGCAAATGTTTTAAGTATATATAATTTAATTATTTGCCTATTAATCAGTTGTTGATCATTTTTAATCTATGGTCATTAGTTCATTAGTTTTTCAGTTTGGACTCTGTTTGGGGGGGGAGGCAATCTTGCCAAAAAATTCTAAGTGCCAAATGAGCATGAAAGTGGGAGAAATTTTTGCCTCCTTTTGGATGACTTAAAAATCAAATCTTACCTGATTCTGTTAAAAAAATGAGGCCAAATCAGTTTTCCGCCAATAGAGGGAGTGGGAAGGGCATAGTTTGCCTGAAAGCCAGCTGATACAGCAGAGGGTGCAATTGTGCATGCTCAGATCCTGCATTCTGTGGGCAGCAGAGATTTGTCACTGCCTCCTCAGTTACAGCTGGCCTTCATGGCCAATCACCCCCCACCCCGCCCATATATACCAATCATGGCCGAAACTACACTCCCCTCACCTCATTGATTGCTGTTGCAACAAGGCAGCAGAACCCCTTCCTCAACCAATTACTGTTAAAGTGCACAGCGGTCCCCCTGTGATTGGCCTGCCCCCATCTTACCCTGGGCTTCAGCCCCGCCCCCTTGGCACTACCCAGTGGGCACTGTCAGCGTGCCCAGTAGGCAGTGTCAGCATGGCATTGCCCAAGGAGCACCCCCTCTCTCCCAGGGTGCATGGAGATGGGGCGGAATGCCTCAATGGCCTTCAGTTCTATTGGTGAGGCCATCATAACTAATCTCTGTTGAAGGGGACCATACGTGATCCTCGCCAGAGTGAACCTTCACTGGTAAGGCCACAGAGGCAAATAAACCTGGATGGTTGTCACCAAGGCTCACTTGTAATATTTAAATACTATTTAACATAGCATTTAAATATTGCAATTAGTTACCAATGCCGTTAAGATCTTGAGAGGCAGGAAATTGGACGCGAACCTGATTTCTTGGCTCTCTCGTGATCTTATTGTCTTGGCTGCCCATTGGCTGATGGGATGGGAAGGTATCAAATGCTCCCTATGTGTCAAAAATTTGCACAGTGACTGTTAGTATCCATCATCACAGCTACTACTGATCAAAAACTTAAGATTAAAGGAAATAACTTTCATTACAAAAATAGTTGCTGACATCTCGCCTCAGAGTTTAAAATGATGTAACTCCCTTGAGATTCACTCAGGGTTTATAATATCATCTGAATCTCTCAGTGAGACACTGTCTTATTGACACTCTATTATCTATTGTTTCCATAGAAATTTAAGCTGTTTTGTTCACATTAAAATATTTGTGTGTATATTTTAATTGTGTAAATACAGCTCATTTTGCATTTTCATTTTTCATTTTCATTGTTAACTTCTCTGTTGGTCCACAGCCAGAAGGTATTAAGAAAGAGAAAAGTTTCCCTTACATACTGGATCCAGCCAATGCCCTGGGTATGTTTTGCACTAAGTTTCCTGCCTAACATTTAGCTTTGTTTAGAGAACTGTCTTTGACTTTTTGTTTGACTTTTTAAAAATTTTCCTTTAGGCAGTACTTTGAGGAGGATTGAAATTAGACTGAAAACACCGTTAAATATACTCCCAAATGTAAAACCGAAGAATGTGTTGACTGTGCAAGGTAGTACTACATTTGTTTCAGATTCCAACATCCGCAGTAATTTGCTTTTATCACTGTAATACATGTCTGTTTGATTAGACATGGAATAGAAATATTAAAGAACTTTACTATTAAAATCTGACACGTGAGCTCTTCTGATCAGTCATTGAGTTTCAGTAGCTCCAAGGTGTGACTGCTTCTCTATTTATCATTGAAGTTAGTTGGAGGTGATATTGGCACTAAGTTGACCTCAGAAGTCAGAGATAGGGAGAAAATTGGTCAGGTTTTTCAGATCCATTACATAAAATATGGGATTTCAATGTTACAACCCCCAGATCATGCCATTATAGATCCAGATATTGAATAATAAAGATAAGCATCTGGTGTAGCTGATGGAAGTCTCATAGACAAGATTTCTCAATGATGTTGAATTTAGTGAATGGTCTCATTCCCAGATCTCCATGGGAATCCTCTCACACCCTCAAGGGACTATAACCCCAATGCGAACTCTAATCCGCGGGATGTCCCAACACCCACAGAGACTCTTTCCACCCTACCAGGCCCAACTCTCTTCTGCTCCATCCACTAAGCCTAACTCAATAGGCACCACCTCACTGACCTGACTCTCACAATAAGATTTCATAGCAATAAGATTTATTGAGGCAAATAGCAATCAATATTCAGACTTGCATTGAAAGGTGATCGCCACCAGAATGCTAAGACACGCTATCCCTACAATTTCCATATGATAAGGACCCAATCTATGATGTACTATTATTGTATGACACTAAGTAACAAGCATGCACTTTCTTTGCTAAAGAGGAAATAAAGGAGAGCCATCCTTAAGTTCAGATTCTGAACTTCCTAGTAGTGGCAATCTAGAGCTTTTTTATCAGAACTTTTTTCCATCTTGTCTTTCCCAATCTTCTGCCTCTGGCCAGGCAAAATCCAAGTGGTACAGTGTGTCCCTAAGACCCAATGTTGAAGGACAGCTCAGTGGAAGGGAAGAGGCCACGACCAGTTTTTTTACAGTGCTAGCTTTACTTGTGTGTGTGGGGGAGCGCAGAGAGGTTAGATTGGACCTCAAGAGCAGGAAGGTTAGGTTGGTCCTCACCGTGGAATGTCAGTCAGGTCGAGTCAGGCTTCGTTTTGGGGCATAGGGGGAAGGTGGGGGAAGGGGGGGGATCAGTTCAAGTTGGTCCTTGCATGGAGAGGGCGGCTGGCTCAGGTTGAGTTGGATCTGGTTGTGGTGGGAGGAAGGGGCTTGTGAGAGTCAGGTCAGTGAGGTGGTGCCTATTGAGTCAGGCTTAGTGGAAGGAGCAGAAGAGAGTTGGCCTGGTAGGGTGGAAAGAGTCTCTGTGGGTGTTGGGACATCCCGCGGATTAGAGTTCGCATTGGGGTTATAGTCCCTTGAGGGTGTGAGAGGATTCCCATGGAGGTCTGGGTCTGTGAAAAAGTTTCTCTGAAATTAGAACAGGTTTTAATTCTTCTAACCTTTGCCAGATAACTTAATGTAACCCAGTCGGAATCACATGCATTGCTGGGTGATTCCCTGTGCACTTCTGGGGGCAATTACCATTCAAACCTTTTTGGGAACTTCTGAAGGAAATTCCTCAATGCATCATTTGGGTACCTTCCCCCATATGAAACCATGGAGCTCAGGAATTACAGCCCATTATTACAGAAGTTCTGTAATATAATTCAGCCTAGTTTAGCTCATACATATTATAATGCATACACTGCATTACATTCAATGTACAAATAGTCAACCTTATACGCTGCGGTTCACTCTTAGTCTTATTCTTCTTCACAATCTGAATTAAGACATCATCAGGTGTAATGGCATCAATTTCTAAATGTATGTTGACCAACACCTAGCTCTATCAAACTTTGTGGTTTCAGCAGCCATATAATATGGAGTGCTTGAAGATAGTTTCTATACAGCAATATAGTAACCTATTTTTTCAATAATATATTGCATCCTTTTTGTTTACCTTGACATGTGACGTCTGTGAGCAAAACTGTGAAAATAAGCTTAAATGTTCATTGAGTAGTCTTCCTGTTGCATTTCACACCTAATCATCGTTTCCCAAAGCAGATTGTGTAGAAAATGTTTTGGCAAGCTCCTCCTTTAAGTAAAGACTCTGTCTGATCTTAATCTTTGTGTTATATTCTTGTGAATTACACAAGTTTCCAGGGTCATGGCAGCAAAATCACATGAATTGTAGTCTTCATTCCTGGATTAAAACCATCAACAATGGACTAGCAAAATAATTTAGCACCTTACACTATGTTGTATAATCATTCCATTCAGGTTGTTACTGTTGAGCTCAGGTTTTTGACCAGTCCTAGAGCTAGCATTAAGATGCTGTGTTAACACTACCGCTAACCTATCTGCTGTAAACTGGAAACTTTTAATTGAAAGCGAAATATATGCCATTTTATTTGCAGCCTTTCATCATAGCTCATAATAAGTTAAAACTTAAACATCAATTTACCTTTCTGTTTAAAATGCTGACGAATATGCTGTTGATTTTTTTTTAAATTAGATTAGTTGTCAGTTATGTTGAAGTATTCTGTCTTGGATTCTGGCAGGTGATATAATTGGTGAAGCGATGTCCATAGCTTTAAATCCTGAAGGAGTCCACAGACTAACTAACTTGCCTTCTGGATCTGCCGAATCAGAGCTAATGAATGTTGCACCGATTTATTTCATTTATAACTATCTGGAGAAAACCAATGGTTGGAATGCGATGGGACCAAACAACTTGAAGATTCAGCTGAACATGAAGAAACAAATGAGAGATGGTATATAATATTTTCATTTATAATTGACAGGATTTTTTTTCCAATGGCTACACAGGTAAAAATTGTCATGGCATTAATGAGAAAAAACTGACAGTATGGAGGATTTGGGCTAAACTTATGTAGCAGAGTGGATGGCGAATGTAATTCCCCAGAATCCTATTTTGGATTATTTTCTGTTTGTTATTTTCTTCCTAATCTTGGGCAGGACATTAATTATATAACTAATTTACAGATAATGCACAAATATGTACAAAAGTTGGCAATAAGAAGATTAATAGTGTGCAAGGTAAATTAAGTGAATGGGCTTATAAATGGCAAGTGTTATTTACTGTAGAAAATAGTATGTTATGGTTATAGGCAAGCAAAAAAAAGCAGTAATAATTTACATGTATGTAGTGCCTAGACAAACATCCAAAGAAGTTTAATCCAAAAATATTTGGTACGTATAGTAGAACAGGTTATGCAACTGGGATTGTCAATGATCATTTATTAAACATTGATAAGAAATGCGAGGTAGTTATAGGGAAATAATATTTTGTTCTTAGGTGCATTTCTTGGTTAATACAGTACAAAGTTAAGCATTACAATTTTGTTATTTAAAACATTCATTCGTCCTTATTTGAATTAGTGTCCCATTTTAATCCCCATGTTTAGTGATGCTGAGGTACTTATGATATTAATAAAAGAACATAGATGCTTACATGTTTTTACTGCAGCCTTACAGAGAAACTATCTGCAATTAATCACAGCAATTCTTTGTTCCATAATATTTTTTGGATTGGGGAGAAGGGGCGGAGGGGGATTATGTTAAATAAGGTACATCACACACTATGTTTGTTTAGTTTGTTTAGATTGATAGATAAGGGGTAAAATTTAATGGCCATTATTTGTAAAACTGGTGGCCTAATGTGATTAAGTCCCAATCAGGCACTTACCTTTCAATCATTGGGCTTCCTGAGTCCTCTGGGATGAATTTTCCCCCAGAAACACTAGCATGGGGCAATATCCCACATCTGGGAGCTACTGTAGCAGAGATGGCAGAGGAGGATCCTGGAAGAAGTCGACACAGTCACCTCAACTCTACTGTGGTAGCAAAATATCTGGTGTCAAGGAGCAGTTAAGCCCAAGATGCAATGTTAGTTTTCTCCTTCTTCCTTGCTCCCTGCAGATCAGGGTCAGGGTAAGTCCAAGCGAGTGATAGTAGTAGTAATATTCTTGATAGTCAGGGGCACAGCCAGCTATCTCGATAGCTGCAAAGGAGACTCTAGTTAGTATGTAGCCTCACTAATGCCAGGGTCCTGGATTTCTCTAAGCGGGTACAGGGTATCCTGTAACAGGAGGGTAACTAAACAGATGTCATTGTCCATTGTGGCATCAATGACATAGGAAGAGGTCCTGTGAATACAATTCAGGGAGTTAGTTAAGCAGTTAAAAAGCAGAATTTCTGGGGTAATAATCTCAGGATTACTCCTCAAACCACATGCCAGTGAGGCTTGGAACACGGAGATAGTACGTTTGAACACATGGCTAAAGAACTGGTGTAGGAGGGAGGGTCTTTGACAAATGGATCACTGAAATATCTTCTGGGAAAGGTAGGACCTGTACAAGAAGGACATGTTGTTGAACTGGAGGAGCACCAATATCCTAGTGTGGCATGGGCTGGGAACCAAAACAACAGGTCAGCAAGTGTAGAGACTGGGAAAAAAAGTGAGACTGAAATAAAAATAGCGCAGAGTAAGAGCAGAGGGAAGTCATAGGGCTCAATGGGACTGGAGGTCTGGAGTGTGTTTGCTTCAATGCAAGAAGTTTAACATGTAAGACAGATAAACTGAGAGCCTAGATTACTGACTATAAGACATGGGAGCAGAATTAGGCCACTTGAACCATCGAGTCTGCTCCAATGAATCATGGCTGATATTTTTCTCATTCCCATTCTCCTGCATTTTCCCCATAATTCCTGATCTCATTATTAATCAAGAACCTATCTATCTTTGTCTGAAAGACACTCAATGACCTGGCCTCCACAACCTTAGGTGGCAAAGAGTTCCACAGATTCACCATTCTGTGGCTGAAGAAATTCCTCATCTCTGTTTTAAAGAATTAACCCTTTTAAAGGATTAACAGTGCCTGAGGTTGTGCCCTCTAGTTCTACCTCTCCACTCTATCCCCCTTATCCTTCTAAACTCCAATGAGTACATATCCAAAGTTCTCAACTGTTCCTCATACAACAAGCTCTTCATTCCAGGGATCATTCTTGTGAACTACTTCTGGATCCTTTCCAAGGCCAGTACTTCCTTCCTTTGATATGGGGCCCAAAATTGCTCACAATACTCCAAATAGGCTCTGACCAGAGCCTTAAACAGCCTCAGAAGTACATCCCTCCTCATGTATCCAGACCTGTCAACATGAATGCTAATATTGCATTTGTCTTCCTAACTACCAACCTGCACGTTAACCTTAAGACAATCTTGAATAAGGAATCCCAAATCCTTTTGTGCTTCTGATTTCCTAAGCATTTCCCCATTTAGAAAATAATCTATGTCTTCATTCCTTCTTCCAAAATGCATGACCTCACACTTTTCCACATTGTATTCCATCTACCACTTCTTTGCCCACTCTCCTAACCTGTCCAAGTCCTTTTGCAGCCTCCCAGTTTCTCAATACCAG
The DNA here is from genome assembly GCA_024679065.1 of Sphyrna mokarran. Taxonomy (NCBI): domain Eukaryota; kingdom Metazoa; phylum Chordata; class Chondrichthyes; order Carcharhiniformes; family Carcharhinidae; genus Sphyrna; species Sphyrna mokarran. The sequence continues at coordinate 14,367,075 of JAGIQG010000025.1, forward strand.
CTGTCCCTCTACATATTGTTTTATCATCTGCAAACTTAGCAACAGTGCTTTCAGTTCCTTCTTCCAAATCATTAACGTATATTGTGAAAAGTTGTGGTCCCAGTGCCAACCCCTCAGGCATACCACTAATCATTGGCTGCCATCCTGAAAAAGGCTCCTTTATCCCCACTCTCTGCCTTCTGGCAGTCAGCCAATCCTCTATCCATGCCAGGATTTTACCTTTAACACCATAGGTATTAAACTTATTTAACAATCTCCTATGCGGCACTTTGTCAAAGGTCTTTTGGAAATCTGAATAAGTCACATCCTCTTTATCTCCTTTATCTAACTTGCTTGTTACCTCTTCAAAGAACTCTAACAGATTTTTAGACATGACCTCCCCTTAATGAGGCTGTGCTGACTCAGTCCTATTTTATCATGCACTTCCAAGTACTCCATAATTTCATCTTTAATAATGAACTCTAAAATCTTGCCAATGATTGAAGTCAGGCTAACCAGCCTATAATTTCCCAACTCTGCCTCTCTCCCTTCTGAAACAGCAGTTTTACATCAGCTACTTTCCAGTTCTCTGGTATCCTCTCTGATTCCTGAAAGATCATCACCAATGCCTCCACAAATTCCTCAGCTGTCTCTTTTAGAACACTGGCGTGTAGTCCATCCATCTTCAGACCATCTGCTTAGAGATGGCCACTGCACTCACCTGTGCTCTCTGATTCCCTGGAGCTCTGGCATCCCATGAAGATCTCGTAAAGATTAATGCAAAGTAACTGTTCAGTTTCTCTGCCATTACTTCGTTTCCTATTGTTCCTTCTCCAGCTTCATTTTCCAGTGGTCCAATGGCTATTTTTGCCTCTCTCTTACTTTTTATATATTGAAGAAAACTCTTCCTATCTTCTTTCATATTACTAGCTAGCTTACTTTCATATTTCATCTTCTCTCCCCCATAGTTTTTTCAGTTGCCCTCTCTCATTTATAAAGCTTCCCAATCTTCTGGCTTCCCACTGATCCTTATCACTTTGTATGCTTTTTCTTTTGCTTTCATGCTGTCCTTGACTTCCCTCATCAGCAATGGATGCCTCATCCCCCTCTTGACATGTTTTCTCCTTGGGATGAATTTTTGTTGTGCCTCCTGAATAGTTCCTAAAAACTCCTGCCATTGCTGTTCCACTGTCTTCCCTGCTAGGCTCCCTTTCCAATCAACTCTGGCCAGCTCCTCCCTCATGTTTTTGTAATTACCTTTATTTAATTGTAATACCATTACATCTGATTCCAGTTTCTCCCTCTCAAACTGCAGGGTAAATTCTATATTATGGTCACTGCTTCCTAAGGGTTCCTGGATGGCATTGTGGTGTTACTTATCGCAATTAAGGAGACATGGGTAAATGAAATACAGGATTGGCAGCTTAACATTCCAGAAGGAGAAGCAAGGGGGAAAGCGGGGCGGGGAGGTGGGTGGTGGTGGTGTGCACAGGGAGTTGCATTGCTGATAAGGGATCACATCACAACCGTGTGTTGAGGGAGAAGACCTTGGATGGATCTTATAGTGAGGCATTATGGGCGGAGCTCAGGAATAAGAAGGTTAAAATCACAATGTAGGGAGGGTACTATCAACCTCCCAACAGCTGCAGGAGACAAAGGAGCAGTTGTGTAATCAGATACTGAAAAGGTGAGAAAAAAATTGGATAACTGTTACTTTAACTTCCCCTATATTGACTGGGACTCCCTTACAGTGAGGGCTTGGATGGAGAGCAATTTGTTAGATGTATCCGGGAGGGCTTTTTGATATAATGGGCCTTATTTTACCATTTTAATTCCAAGTGGTAAGTGGAATTGAAACTGGGGTTTGTTTCAGATCCAACTTTTAGACCCATTCTCACGTGCTCCCATACACACTCTGTCTGAAACATACAGGAATTCCAAATTGGCTGCAGAAGCGGCAAGGCTTAACATGCCCAAAATCCTGCAACTCCAATTGGTGCATCAAACTGCGCATGCACAGAAAAAAAAATGATAGAATGCAATTCCCCTGCCACATCACTCTTGAGTTGAACAATGCCTCCCCCTGGTCTCCACAGACATTGCTTCACTCCCACAACATTATTGATCCTCTTATCCTGCCACTCAGACAGATCATTGGCCCCTCTCCCTTTCCCTCCCACAGATCACAGGCAGAGTGGCAGCGGACTCCCCTCCCCCTCACCACCAATTTCAGGCAGAGTGTGTATGGGAGCACGTATGGGAATTTAAGAGGCTGACCCCCCTTCCCCCTCACTGATCACAAGTAGAGTGGCAGCAGACCCCCCTTCTCTTTGACTGATCACAGGCAGAGTGGCAGTGGATCCCCCTTCCTCCTCACTGAACGCAGGCAAAATGGCACTGAACCCCCCCCCCCCTCACTGATCACAGGCGGAATGCCAGCTGACCCCCCTTTCTCTTCATTGATCATAGGCAGAGTGGCAACGCCCCCCCTTTCTCCCCCTGATCACAGGCAGAGTAAGAATATCAGATCACAATATCAGGTTAAAGTCCAACAAGTTTATTTGATAGTAAACACACAAACTTTCGGGGTTTGCCCCTTTGTCAGGTGAGTGGAGAATTCTTCACTCTGCACTCACCAGAACTCTCCACTCACCTGATGAAGAGGCAAACCTTGAAAGCTTGTGGGTTTACTATCAAATAAACCTGTTGAACTTTAACCTGGTGTTGTGAGACTTTTTACTGTGTTTACCCCGGTCCAACGCACATCTCCACATCATCACAGGCAGAGTGACAATGGATCTCCCTTTTCCCTCATTAATCACAGGCAGAATGCCAACTGACACCTCTCTTCTCCCTCAGTGATCACAGGCAGAGTGCCAGTGGACCCCCCCCTTTTCCCACCGCCCTCACCCACCTGACCTCAAGCAGAGAGCCATGGAATTCACCTTCCCCTCCCCCTATCGATCTCTAGCAGAGAACTGTCACACACTCAGCATTTACCTGCTCACTAACTGGAGAGCCCAAAACATACAGCATGTCTGTTTCACGCTGAAACTGGGTGGGTGAACATGATGGTAAAGGAGGGAAGCATGGTAAGGTTGGATATACAGCTCATTAAATCAATTTAAATGCTTGACTTTATTAATTTTCATACCCGAAAATGGGTGCAACTTGATGGTAAAATCGGGCCCAGTATGCTGATAATCCAACCATGGAAGGGGCATAGACTAGACTCAGTATTAGGGAATGAGCCAGGCCAGGTGATCAATGTTTCAATGGTGGAGCGTTTTGTGCTTAAGGACCATAATCACTTAAAATTTAGGATAATTACGGATCAGGACAGGAGTGGCTCTTGGGTGAAAGTAATTGGCAAGGGTCAATTACATCTAAGTTAGACAGGAACTGGGGAATGTGGCTTGGGAATGACTATTTGAGGGTAAATCCACATCAGGCATGTGTGAGATTTTTAAAGGCCAGTTGATTGAAGTGCAGGACAAGCATGTTCCCACAAAAATGAAAGGTCAAAGTGACAGCATTTGGGAACTATGGATGACAGGGGAAATTGTAAGCTGCATCAAAAGGAGAAAGGAAGCATACAATAGATCTAGGCATCTAAAAACTGACAAAGCCCTTGAAGCTTTTTATGCATATATTAGGAGCAAGATGGTAGCAAGAGAAATAGTAGGTCCACTCAAGAACAATGGAAGGAAGTAATGCTTGGAGCCACAGGGAGTGGGTGAGATCCTTAATGAGTACTTTGTATCAGTGTTCACCAAGGAGAAGAACATGACAGATATTGGGGTCAGGGGTAGGTGTGTGAACACTTGAGAGAATGTCAATATATCAAAGGAGGAAGTGTTGAGTATCCTAAATTGCATCAAGACAGACAAGTCCCCGGGGCTGGATGGGATCTATTCCAGCTACTGCAGGAGACAAGGAAAGAAGTAGCTGAGACCTTAACAAATATCTTCACATCCTCTTTTACCACAGGCAAGATTCCAAAGGATTGGAGAATAGCCAATTTTTAAGAAAGGAAACAGGGATAATCTAGGAAATTATAAGCAGTGAGCATGATGTCGGTGGTTGGGAAGCTTTTGGAGAAGATATTGAGGGACAGGACATATGCACATTTGAAGGAAAATGGACTAGTTAGTGGCAAGCAGCATGGTTTTGTACAGGGAAGATCATGTCTCCCCAACTTAATTTTTTTGAAGAGGTGACAAAGATAATAGATGAGGAAAGGGCTGTGCATGTAGTTTATATAGACTTTAGTAATGCATTTGACAAGATCCCACAAGGCAGATTGATACAAAAACTAAAATTACAGGGAATTTATGATGAGCTGATTAAATGGATACAAAATTGGCTTCGTTACAGAAGACAGAGAGTAGTGCTGGAAGACTTTTTCAAAACGGAGATCTGTACAGGTTATCGGTGACCTGGTCACCTAAAAACTTGAAGCTCTTGACCCTTTCTACTTCATCCCCATTAATATATTCAGGAGTATATTCTTCAAAATGCTTCCTGAAGTTGATAAGAATCTCCTTCATTTTGTTAACATGGTAGAAAGGTGTTTTTCAGCATGGAAATCTGTAGCTGATGGTATTTCGCAGGGATCAGAGTTGGGACCTCTGTTGTTTCTAATATACATAAATAATCTGGAGGAAAGTAAGGATGTCTAATAAGTTTACGGATGACATAAAGATTGGTGAATTGTTGATCATGCTGGGGATTGTCAGAATATACAACAGAATAGAGGTAGATTGGAAACTTAGGCGTAGAAATGGCAGGTGAAGTATAATCTGGGCAAATGCAAGGTGATGATTTTGGAAGATCACATTAAGGTGTGAATTATGCTGTAAGTGGCAGAGCCCTTAGGAGCATTAACATACAGAGGAATCTGGGCTTGTAAATCCACACTTCCCTAAAAGTGTCAATGTGGGTGGCCAAGGTGATTAAGACAGCATATAGCATGCTTCCTTCATCAGTTGGGACATTGAGTATAAGGGTTGGGAAATCATGTTGCAGTTATATAAAATCTTAGGCCATATTTGGAGGACTGTGTGCAGTTCTGTTTACCACACTACCAAAACGATATGAAAGTTTGGAGAGAGTGCAAAGAAAGTTCACCAGGATGTTGACTGACCTCAAGGGTGTTAGTTATGAGAAAAGTTTGAATAAACTAGCATTGTTTTCACTGGAAAGAGAGAGATTGCAGGGAGATCTGATTGAGGTCTGCAAAGTTATAAGAGGAGTGATAGGGTGGACAGTCAGAGGCTTTTTCCTAGGGCGGAAGTGTTAATTACAAGGAGGCATAGGTTTAAGGTGAAAGTGGGAAAGTTTAAGGGAGATGTGTGTGGGAAATTTTTCACATAGAGAGTGGCATTTTATTTGTGGGATAGCTGTTAGTTTATTTTTATATTAATCTTTGTACTTTAACTTTTGATGTATATAGGCATTACAAGTATTATGTCCTTTCGTACCAGAAATGGCAATTCATATAGCATATGGAAGAATCGAGAAGGCAGCACCTGGTAAGCTCTCCACAAGAGAGATTTGGTGTTTTAATTACTGTTTGGAAAGTGAAAAATTGTTAGTTTAAAACGTTGCTCTAGAATATTTCTTTCACTTTGTTGTTTCATGTATTACTACATCCAGTCATCTCAATATTGAGAATAACTTGGGTAAATAGCAGAATGGTGTAATTTACAGAACTTAATGGGCCTTTAAAATTTACTTAGAGTTAGAGGCTTTCCTGTGTCTGGTGACACATACAACAAACAATGCATGTGCTAATGTCTGTTTCTGTGGCTCAGTTCTCCTGGAATAGGTTGCCAGCCTTTCACTAGAGGCTGTAGTCGAGGGGTGCCACTCCACATCAAGCATAGCTGGGCAGGAGATTTCCCTGCAGTAAGCCTGTCATAGATGTACTGGAAGGATAATCAATCTGTTTTGACCATGTTATGAACCCTCCTTCTGGATTGGATTTGAAACCAGAGTTGTGACTTAGAAATATACAAAAGCGACCTGGTGTGACACAAATCTCCCTTTTAAGGTTTGGTGGTGGAAAAATATCAAGTCAAAATTAAAGTGATCAATTGGTAGTTTATATCAAAAGAGCTATTTAAAGGTCACTGGACAATGAAGAGATTAATATATGCTGACAAGTGCAATTTGTTAGTGTTTTAATGTAGTGAAATATGCAAATTTGGAATCTTATCTGAGAAAAGTTAAAAATTTTGTTCTCTGACACTCACCCTAGGTAGCATAATAAAATTGTATAATATGATAATTCCAGAAGAAGTTGCTATTATAATAAGAAAAATATTATAATATTGAACGTTGGGCTGAAGGGCCTGTTTCCCGTGCTGTTTTGTTCTTTGTTCTTTATAAATAGAAAATGCTGGAAAATCTCAGCAGGTCTGACAGCATCTAGAGAGAGGGAATACAGGCAACATTTCGAGTCTGGATGACCCTTCGTCAGAGTTGGATGAAAGGTCACCCAGACTCAAAACTTTGGCTCTATTCTCTCCCCATAGATGCTGTCAAATCTGCTGAGATTTTTCAGCATTTTCTTTTTCTCTTTCAGATTTTGCCTTTTGCAACATTTTGCCTGTATTTTGGTTCTAATTTGTTTTGATTTATTATGCCAATTAGTATACAGTGAAAAGTATTGTTTCTTGTGTGCTATATAGACAAAGCATACCATTCATAGAGAAGGAAAAGAGAGAGTGCAGAATGTATTGTTACAGTCATATCTAGAGAAAGATTAACTTAATGCAAGGTAGAGACATTCAAAAGTCTGATGGCAGCAGCTAAGAAGCTGTTCTTGAGTTAGTTGGTACATGACCTCACACTTTTGTATCTTTTTCCCCATGGAAGAAGGTGAAAAAGAGTGTGTCCAGGGTACGTGGTGTCTTTAATTATACTGGCTGCTTTGCTGAGGCAGTGGGAAGTATAGACAGAGTGAATGGATGGGAGGCCAGTTTGTGTGATGGATTGTGCTATATTCATAGCCTTTTGTAGTTTCTTGCCACTTTGGGCAGAACAGAAGCCATCCCAAATCATAATATAATCAAAAAGAATGCTTTCCACAATGCATCTGTTAAACTTTGGTGAGAGTTGTAGCAGACATGCCAAATTTCCTTAATCTTCTGAGGAAGTAGAGGCATTAGTGGGCTTTCTTAACTATAGCCTGAGGGGACCAGTACTGGTTATTGGTGACGTGGTCACCTAAAATTTGAAACTCTTGACCCTTTCTATTTCATCCCCATTAATGTAGATAGGGACATATTCTTCACTATGCTGCCTGAAGTTGATAGCAATCTCCTTCATTTTGTTAACATTGAAGGAGAGATTATTGTGGCCGCACCAGTTCACCAGATTCTCAATCTCATTCCTGTACTCTGTTTCATCATTGTTTGACATCCAACCCACTATGGTAGTGTCATCAGCAACCTTGAAAATCGAGTTGGTGTGGAAGTTGGCCACACAGTCATAAGTGTATAAGGAGTATAGGAGGCTGAGGTCACAGCCTTGTGGGGCACTGGTGTTGAAAATGATCGTGGAGAAGATGTTGTTGCCTCTCCTTACTGGAGCTATAAATGGGGTGTGTAGATAAATGATTGATGGGTGCATATCAATTTGTATTTGTAACTGTGTTCTATGCTACTGTTGAAACTGTGCTGCCCATAACTTGCCTAGGCTTGCAACATCTCACTTACTGTCCTGTCTGGAAACAATACACATCTTTTTAACCTATGCTTAATGCTGTCGCCACTCACATTACCTGCACTTTTAAGACTTGATTAGCTGTAAAGACTCGCATTCTAATTAGTATTCTATAAACTGATTGTGTGCCTTTACATTCCCTGTTTGTGATCAGAACTCCCCACTCATCTGACGAAGGAGAAATACTCTGAAAGTTAGTGGCATTTGCTACTAAATAAACATGTTAGACTTTAATCTGATGTTGTGAGACTTCTTACTGTGTTTACCCCAGTCCTACGCCAGCAACTCCACATTATGACTACCATCGACACTGCGAACTGTCAGCTCCAAGCGGAGAGTATCTCCAAGAAAATCACGCATATCGACACAGACATAAGTTTTTACAAAGATGCAAGAAGGCAGACAAAATACTGAAAGGACTACAGATCACTAAGCTACTCAGGTCAACCTACAACACAGACTGTGCTGACAGACTTTGCCGTTGCATCTCTCTCACACTCCCCAACCACTTCATACATCAGCTGTGCAGCAAATTCCAGATCCTGGAAACTAACATAGAATTCAGACCAGCTGCGAAACTCTGCCAAGCAGATGAAACAAAAGAATTACACCATCTACATGCACACCAAGAACAGGAAACATGAGAAACTCAGCATCACCACCAGCAGCAACCAAGCCTCCCCAGCACCACAGCAGAAAACAATACCATTGCAGGAAAGTCCATTGTCAACTTATCGGACTACACACTTCAACCAGATGAAGTCAAAGTTCTCAGGCAAGGGCTCAATTTCTGCCCCACTACCAAAATGGACCCCATCAGTCTCGTAGTGGACACAGAGGAATTCATTAGGCGAATGAGGCTGTGGGAATTCTTCCACAAACCCAAGAAGCCAACAGCAATCACAATGAGACAGCCAATAAACTGGAACAGTCGAAAGAGATCCACAGTGCAGTATCTGAAAAGGAAAGAGTCCAATTGGATTCCTCCAGAAGGCCATTGCCCTCAACTTGACATGTATGCCCAAGCCATCAGGAAGTGCGTCAATACCAAATTCATTAACCGCACTCACAAGTCAGCCCGAACATCATCCAAGCACAATGCAATGCCATCCACGTTCTCAACATCAATCACAAAATTGTCATCAAACCAGCAGACAAAGGAGGGGCCGTCATCATAATGAACAGAACTGCAAATAAGCATACCGACAACTGAACAACGAAGAACATTACAGACAGATCCGACAAAAGAACACACCTGTCAACTCAATACTCTGATCAAGACCTTTGATACGGACTTCAGAGCACCATCTGTACTCTCATTCCACATACTCCCCGCGTTGGAGATCTCTACTGCCTCCCAAAGATACACAAGGCAAATACACCCAGATGTCTCATCGTATCAGGCAATGGATCCCTGTGCGAGAACCTCTCTAGCTACATCGAAGGCATCCTGAAACCTATTGTGCAAAGAACCCCCAGCTTTTGTTGCGACACTACATACTTCCTACAGAAATTCAGCACACATGGAGCAGTTGAACTAGGAGCACTCCTCGTCACAATGGATGTCTCGGCACTCTACACCAGCATCCTTGTGAAGCATCCTTCTGCTTCAGTGCTCAACACCGACAACTGTCAGTTTCCAGATGCAATTTTACAGGTCATCCGCTTCATCCTGGACCATAATGTCTTCACATTCAACAATCAGTTCTTCATCCAGACACACGGAACAGCCATAGGGACCAAATTCGCACCTCAATATGCTAACATCTTCATGCACAGGCTTGAGCAAGGCTTCTTCACCACACAGGATCTTCAACTGATGCTATACACTAGATACATGGATGACAATTTCTTCCTTTGGACTCATGACGAACAATCACTGAAACAACTATATGATGATATCAACAAGTTCCGTTCCACCATCAGACTCACTATGGACTACTCTCCAGAATCAGTTGCATTCTTGGACACATGCATCTCCATTAAAGACAGTCACATCAGCACCTCACTATACCACAAGCTCACGGATAACCTCACAGTGCTCCACTTCTCCAACTTCCACCCTAAACACATTAAAGAAGCCATCCCCAATGGACAAGCCCTACATAAACACAGGATCTATCAGATGAGGAGGATTGCAACAGACACCTCCAAATACTGAAAGATGTCCTCATAAGAACAGGATATGGCGCTCGACTCATCAATCGACAGTTCTGACGCGCCACAGCGAAAAACCATGCTGACCTCCTCAGAAGACAAACATGGGACACAGTGGACAGAGTACCCTTCGTCATCCAGTACTTCCCTGAAGCAGAGAAGCTACAACGTCTTCTCCGGAGTCTTCAACATGTCATTGATGAAAACAAACATCTCGCTAAGGCCATCCCCACATCCCCACTTCTTGCCTTCAAACAACAGCACAACCTCAAACAGACCATTGTCTGCAGCAAACTGCCCAGCCTCACAACCCTGCCATAGCAACCTCTGCAAGACATACCGGATCATCAATACGGATGCCATCATTTCACGTGAGAACACCATCCACCAGGTACATGGTGCATTCTCTTGCAACTTGGCCAACATTGTCTGCCTGATACGCTGCAGGAAAGGATTCCCAAGGCATGGTACATTGGGGAGACCACGCAGACAATACGATAACGGATGAATGAACACTGCTCAACAATCACCAGGCAATCTGTTCTCTTCCTCGTGGCGAACACTTCAGCGATCACAGGCATTCATCTTCTGATCTTCGAGTAAGCGTTCTCCAAGGCAGCCATCACAACATACGACAGCATACAGTCACTGAGCAGAGACTGATAGCCAAGTTCCGCACGCGTGAGGATGGCCAGGATCTGGGGTTCATGTCACACTATTTGTAACCCCCATGACCGGCCTGGGTTTGCAACATCTCACTTACTGTCCTATCTGGAGACAACACACATCTCTTTAACCTATGCTTAATGCTATCTACACTCACATTGTCTGCACCTTTTAAGATTTGATTAGCTGTAAAGACTCGCATTCTAATCAGTATTCTGTAAACTGAGTGTGTGCCTTTTATATTCCTTGTTTGTGATCAGAACTCCCCCCTCACCTGATGAAGGAGCAGTGCTCTGAAAAACAGTGCTGTTTACTACCAAATAAACCTGTTGGACTTTAAACTGGTGTTGTGAGATTTCTTACTGTTGAAACTGAGCAGTCTTCAGCATTTTGGCAAGATTTGGCAAGAAGAGTTAATTTAAACAGCACTATTTCTCCTCTCATCACCTTACCTTTAACAGGTGATTTGTTTCTCTTTCTAAAAGTATTTTTCCAACCTCTCAGTTTTTGTACAATTCAGGGCTCTAAACACAAGACAGAATGAAATCCAAAGGTTAGAATGCACTCAAAATGCAAAAAGGAGGTTTTGCAACATCATCTTCACAATCAGCCAGTAAAGAATATCTCAAACATACATAAGGGATATAGCTAATGACCTACATCCTCTTTTAATGGGAAACTTCCATTTCCACAAGACTGCAGTACAATTGATGTGTAAATAAACCTCTGACAATTGTAATAGGAAAATAATTTAATTGATCCTGATGATATGATACTGCATCTTTCGGTTCTCTGCCAGGAATAGATGAAACATTCATATTTTACTTTCACCAAAATAATAACAGTGCATGTTAATTTATTTTAAGGTTAACAGCCTTTGTATTAAGGATCTTTGCACAAGTCAGTCAGTATCTAAATCTTGATGAACAATCAATGTGTAATACAATCAATTGGCTCATCTACCATTGTCAAAACTCCGATGGATCATTTAGAGAGCATTCCAATTACGTGCCACTACGATTTCAGGTTAGTGTTGGACTTCAAGACTAATTTAGCTATTCGAAGGTGTAATCTCATGTATAATCCATCTTGTACTATATCACCGTAACACCAAATTTCTTTGAATTTTAATACTTTAAAGTCATAATGATTATTGGAGCATTTTAGTTCAAGTAATGTTGCAGTCATTAAAGTCCAAAAATGTTAACAGTTACATGCTAACATGACTTGTCTTAAAAGGGAGACATGTTGCTGAAGCTCTTCCTCCTGCACTTATTATGACAAACGCAAGAATGCCAAATTTCAAATGTTCACAATTACAAAGAACACAAAGATGATTGGTTGGCTAGTCCATTCTAAGTTGTCAAGGCATTGCCATGCAAACAGAAAAAAGGGACTATAGGTTCTCCATTGTTGGTCCTTGCTAATTCAAAAAAGCACAAGATTTGAAAATATCACTTTTGTTTGCAGTGAAGGATCCCAATGTGTAATGAATGTCACTTCCAGCAAAAGTAAATGAGCTGCATTAACATCTAACAATAGATGTTTTGTTTTGGGTTTTTCATGCACAAGCGGGTTGAGTACAATCTATGCTATGCCTGTTACGAGCAACAGAGGGAACATTTTTCCATTCGTCTTGATGAGCAAGATGAAAAGCTTCAGCAACAAGTCTCTTTTCTGCAATGCTCAAAAATATTCTTCTACTGCATGTGAGAACAACAACACTCAATGTACTGAACCATATAGATTAGAAGGATGCAGATTTAATTATGTAAAAGAGAATGATTCCTACTGTCCACTTGTTAATTGTCACAACTCTTTCAAAATTGGCCAGATGATTGACAGAGGCAAGGTATTCCCACACTGTTAAATATTCATCACCCTTGTAAAAATAATGAAATTTGCCACAGACAGTAGTTGGGTTTGACTCTGGAGATGTTATACTCAAGCTTACTAAGTTCATAGTTTGCAGGCTGGATGATGTTTTACAAGTGAATTGCTTGTAACCTCAGAAATATATTGTTGTTATGCTTTGCTGTAATGTGGATATGTGTCAAATGAAAACAGAATAAGATTTGATTCTGTCTTCCATTGTTAAAATACTATTTAAATGATTTGAATTTACATATAAATACTAGCCAGTTAGGAAATAGTGGAGAGCTTGTGGAAATGTGTCAATTGAAAACAGAATAAGACTTGTCTCTAATGTCTTATATTATTAAAGCTCTATTTAAGTTATTTGGGTTTACATAAAATTTTAACCACTTAGGAGATAGTGGAGAGCTAATGATGCACATGGCAGTCCTGCAAGAGTCAACATCTATTTGAGGAGAGGGGAAAATGGAAGAGAACATTGGCTTAAAATAATTTGAATATATAAATAAGTTTATAAATTTACTGATAGACAATCATTAATTCCTAAAAGGATTAGCATTCTATTCATTACCTTGGCTAGCTGAAAAATTGAAAGTGCACATAATAATCCAATACATATAGAGAACCATTTCTCAAGAGCAAGTACAGATGAACAACAAATGTTGGCCTTCACAGTGGCACCCATGACCCATGAACAAATAAAAAATACAGAAGCATATAAGTAAATGACCTCATTAGTTTTGTTATAAACATTTGGAGAGTCATGCCAAACAAGATCAGAATTTATGGAGTAATGTTATTGCGTAAATATTGATGCTTTTATGTGTTACTTCAAATTAGCATTTTCCTGAATTTATTACAGGTTATAGATGATGAAACTAAAGAAAGAACGTTGTATTTGACAGCATTTACTAGTATTGCCATTCAAAAGGCATTTTACACATGTGGAACACAGGTAAGCAAAAGGATAAATGAAAACATGAACAGTACAATCTGTTATTTGTTCCTGTTGATTTTGCATGACAATTGATTCCAAGATATATTGTAATCTTGCATCATTCAATAAGTTAATATATATAGCAAAGTAATCCTGACCACATTTTACTAAACATTGATATTGGCCTGGATTTTGCAACTAGCGGTGAAATAACAGCACTTATAACTGACTTGGAAAGAAAGCTATCCACATAAACTTGATGATCTCTGTAATGTAGATTTAACCTTTTTTGATATTAATTTGAATCTGGTACCAAGTCAGGGGGAATCCCGTGGTGTTCAGTAGTAGTGATTTCATCAAACTAGGTAAGCAGCCAATCAGATTAAAAAATTCTCACAGAGAGCCAGAAAGTAAAATGCATTGATTATCCTTCACTTCTTTAATATATTTTACAAACAGCATACACATCAGAAGCTGCAATATCATAAACAGCATTTTTAAGAAAATGTTTTGCTTAAAATTGTGGATTTTTCTCAATGTGGAACATTTTGATGTTCAAAATAAAGAAGTAGTTTTCCAGGGTCAGAGAGATTGTTCAATGCTAGTCATGACATAATATTCATCACAAGTCCAGGTACACTTTGTCAATGAGAATTAACCTTCTCATAGTAATAATATTACAGCAAAAAATGTTCCTCAGTTCAGTGATTCCCATCTGCGAGGATTTCAATGACATCACCATCAATGAATTCCCAACATCAACACCTTAGGGTTACCATTAACCAGAATTTGAAGCGGACTAGCCATATACTGCAGTTAAAGGAGCAGGTCAGAGGCTGGGAATCCTGCAGTGAATAACTTACCTCCTGATTCCCTGTCTATTGTCTACAAGGCACAAATCAGGAGTGTGATGGAATACTCAAATAAAAAGAATATATTTTGAAAATATATTCAAAAATATATCTGAAAAAATATTTTCAAAATTTACGATTGTCACAAGTAGGCTTACATTGATAATGCTCTGAAGTAACTGTTAAAATCCCCTAACCGCCTCACTCCGGCACCTGTTCGAGTAGACTGAGAGAATTTAGCATGGCCAATGCACCTAACCAGAACATCTTTCGGACTATGGCAGGAAACCCAGACCTACCCAGAATTTGCAAACTCTGTGCAGACAAAACCCAAGTGGGAATCAAACCCAGATCCCTGGCATGAATACTGTCCACTTGCCTGGATGAGTGCAGCTCCAATAACACTTAAGAAGCTTGACACAATCCAGTACAAAGTAGCCCACTTTTTTTGGCACCTCACCCACAGGCATTCATTCTCTCCACCACCAACACATGGTGGAAGCAATGTATACCCAGATGTCCTGCAGGAATTCACCAAGGCTCTGGAGACAGCATCTTCCAAACTTACAATTGCTGCCATCTAAAAGGACAAGGACAGTGGACTCATAGTAACACCACACCTGGAAGTTCACCAGCAAGTCATACACCATCCTGACTTAGAAATATATCACCACTCCTTCAGTGTTACTTGGTTGAAATCCTGGAAGTTCCCCCTTAACAGCGATGTTGGTGTACCTATACCACATGGATTACAGCAGTTCAAGAAGGCAGCTCACCACCACCTTCTCAAGGACAATTAGAGATTGGCAATAAATATTGGCCTAGCCATCAAAGCCCACATCCCTTGAATGAATTAAAACAAAACAGAGAAACCGGAGTGGGAGTAGAGAATCTCTGAAAGCAACTTTAGGAATTTCATATTTAACTGCACATTTCTGGAACCCAGAAGTTGCTATTATTTGTCATGGAATGATGTTACACCATTTTTACTACTGAAAATTCTCCCCAGTGTTTCAGGGCAATGACCTCTCATCTTCACAACAGCTGAGCATTTCCAGCATTTTCTGTTTTTATTATGACTATATTTATTGTTTGGACTGAGTCACCACATTAGACAGTAGGATGGAAGATGTCAAGAAAGTAAATGTGTATTTGGACATTGAGCTCAGTGAGTTAAAATACTAGACAGAGAGTTATTATGGTCTGAATGACCAATTTCTTCCTTGGTTTTTTTCTTATGTTCTTAAAAATATTTAATGTGATTTATTCTAGGGAGTAAGCAATGCTGTACTTAAAGCTAACGAATATTTGTCAAACAATTTGAAGAAGGTGAAGAGTACACTTGTATTAGCAATAACTGCTTACGCACTGGCATTGGAAAACCAACTATCTTCCTTTTCATATCAAGCCTTACAAAAACTGAAAAAGGAAGCTTCTGTAATAGGTAATGAAAAGCACAATAGTATAGTAAATCAAATTCAGAAAGAATCTTTCTATCGTATTTAGTATTTAAAGAAATACTGTTTGGGTATAAAATCAAAATCAGAATAGTGGTTAAGGGCAATTACTCAGTCTGGCAAAGGATCGGGAATGTGATTCTGCCAAAAAAATTCCAAGTGCCGAATTTGCGTCAAAACTAGAATAACTCCTGCCGACTTTTATTTTATTGTGATTTTCAAAATGAATATCCCACCTCTCAGTACTGCAGATTGCCTCACGAGACTCACACTGAAACTCTGGGTATGAGGCTTATTCCTGCTGGAGAGCCTGGTAGCATAATGCTGAGTAGGCCACTCCACGTGCGCCAATCTGTCAGAGCAGAGATTGACTATCACATAGTAGTCCTTGTATGGGACTCTCATACAGGCTGTATGGGACTTGTATGAAGGTCCCATACAGCCACCCTCCTCATCACTGGCAGCTCAATTGCTGGCCAGCCCTGCGACCCCATAATGCTGTCCCTTCAACCACCTCCTCTACCTGCCACCAATTGCAAGCTTCCCGGACTTCTCTCGGCCAGCCCAAACACCACCTTCCTTCCCTCTGCCGCCGATCCTTTTGCAGAGTGGCAATATGATCCCTCCCCACTCTCACCAATTGCTCCCCCTATAGGCACCACTCTCTTGCTACTGCCAGGTACCCTTTTGGCATTGCCGCTTTATCCTTTGGGCAGTGCCAAGGGCCAAACTGGCACTGCTGATGGGACATCCCCTTTTATCTCCTGACCTCCGGGGGGTTTTCATGGCATCTGTCCCCTCCAGTGGGGTCACCCACTTGTTCCTCATTCATGGGAAGCTGCCATAAACCCCATTGGAGTGATCTGCTCCTGGCGGAGGGGGGAGGGAGGGCGGGAGACACTAGTAGGCCTGGAGACTTCAGTCCTGGGCCCGCTAATTGGATGTAAATAAAATCAGATTTTATTTATTTTCACAAGTAAGACTTACATTAAGGGGGGATCTTATGGAAACATATAAGATTTTGAAGGGAATAGTTAAGATAGAAGCAGGGAAGTTGTTTCCACTGGCAGATGAAACTAGAACTAGGGCACATGGCCTCAAAATAAGGGGAAGCAGATTAAGGACTCAGTTGAGGAGGAACTTCTTCACACAAAGGGCAGTGAATCTGTGGAATTCCCTGTCCAATGAAGCAGTTGAGGCTACCTCATTGAATGTTTTTAATGGCAGGATAAATAAATTTTTGAACAGTAAAGGAATTAAGTGAGCGGGTGGGTAAGTGGAGCTGAGCCCATGAAAAAATCAGCCATGATCTTATTGAATGGTGGAGCAGACTTGAGGAGCCAGATGACCTACTTCTGCTCCTAGTTCTTATGTTTTTTATGTTCTCGATCCCCCTCGCTCAATAATGGAAATCCAAGACTTGTAATAAAACTTTACTTTCTGGAACAAACCAACACTTATCTTCATTGGCTAATCCACAGAGCTGTCCAAGCACAGCAAATCCTTCAAGGTATCACATGGTTTCTTGCCTCATTTGCAATCTTTTCTTAAATATGTTTTTTTTCCCTTTTTCATCTTTAAATTCATCGTTCTTAACTTGCTTCTCTTTTCAAGATTATTAAAATCATTCATGTTGTCTTTAAGGCCACTGCTTTCACAAAAAAACTTCGTAACATTGTTTTATTTATTTATGATATTTACTATTTGTAAACTTTTCTTAATTTCCCTTTAGAAATTCACCAAGTAAACATATCTCCTTATGCAAATTTCCATTCATGTTGTTTACTTATCCCATTAAGTTTTGTTCATCTCCACCTCAAAATGCCCGCTTTTGCACCTAATCCTTGGATGATTTTAAACTTTGAGTCTGTCTATCTTCAGTTTAATTAATTTAGTCACACAGGCACCAACATACGTACACAGTCTCCACGGCCTGTTCACAGTATCTCACATGAATATTAGGAGAAAAAGATATTTCTTTAAAGAAAGAAAGATGGGGATTGCATACAGGTGGACACAACTGAGTAGGAGGACAGAAAGTGACTCTCTCTCTTTCCTGATACTGGGTCCCTCAATCAGACATTGAATGCCTTTGAACAAAATACTCTTCCTGGAAGCCTGTAAGTAAACCTGACAGGTTTTGGGCTCTCCACATGGCAACTCCATCAGCTGCAGCAGAATGATGCCTTTAAATAGGCATTATTTGCCCACAAATGGACATCAATTAGCATTCAGGCAGGCAGGCTATCCACAAGCCTTCCTACCAAGGATTTAAACAGGAGGCAGGAAGATGACAAAGTCTCCACCTTGTATACTCCTGCTTGATTAACTATCTTCTGCATCACTGCCAGGGATCTTTAAATTATGCCCTATAAATTTAGTTTGTTCATTATTAAGAAATGTTAACATGCAGATCTCGTGCTTCAGTCCCAGCTGACCTTTACATAGATGTAAGCAAATTCGCCATGTCAAAACAAAAACACAAAATACTGGAAATACTCAGCAGATCAGGCATCATCGGTGGAGAAAGAAAACTGAGTTAACATTTCAGTCAACCTTTCAACGGAACTGAGAAAAGACAGAGATGTAATAATATGTTTTAAACAAGTAATAGGTGGCGCAAGGAAGGCCTATGATAGAATAGAACATAGAACATTACAGCGCAGAACAGGCCCTTCGGCCTTCGATGTTGCGCTGACCAATTAAGAAAAAGCAATGACGCTCTAACCTAAACCATTCCCTTTTCATCCATAAACTTATCTACTAACCTCTTAAACGCCACCAAACTTGGCGCATCTACAACTGCAGCAGGCAGGGCATTCCATACCCTTACCACCCTCTGGGTAAAGAACCTACCTCTGACATCCGTCCTATAACTACCACCCCTTAATTTAAAGCTATGTCCCCTCGTGCTAGCTTTCTCCATCCTAGGAAAAAGGCTATCACTGTCCACCCTATCTAAACCTCTAATCATCTTATATGTTTCAATAAGGTCTCCTCTTAGCCGCCTTCTTTCTAACGAAAACAACCTCAAATTCCTCAGCCTCTCTTCATAAGACCTGCCCTCCATACCAGGCAACATCCTGGTAAACCTCCTCTGTACCCTCTCCAATGCCTCCACATCTTTCTTATAATGTGGGGACCAGAACTGCACACAATACTCCAAGTGCGGCCGCACTAGAGTTTTGTACAGTTGCAACATGACGTTGCGGCTCCGAAATTCAATCCCCCTACCAATAAAAGCTAAGACTCCGTATGCCTTCTTAACAACCTTATCGACTTGATTGCCAACTTTCAGGGATCTATGCACATATACACCAAGATCCCTCTGTTCATCAACACTATTAAGAGTCCTACCATTAGCCCTATACTCTACACATTTGTTATTCCTGCCAAAGTGAATTACCTCACACTTTTCCACATTAAACTCCATTTGCCACCTCTCGGCCCAGCTCTGCAACTTGTCCAAGTCTCTCTGCAAACTATAACACCCCTCTTCACTATCTACCACTCCACCGACTTTAGTGTCATCTGCAAATTTACTAATCCATCCTTCAATACCCTCATCCAGATCATTTATAAAAATTACAAACAGCAGGGGCCCCAAAACAGACCCCTGAGGTACACCACATGTCACCGAACTCCACGATGAATATCTCCCATCAACCACCACCCTCTGTCTTCTATCTGCTAGCCAATTCCTAATCCAATTAGCTAAATCACCCTCAATCCCATACATCTGCATTTTCTGCAGAAGCCTTCCATGGGGCACCTTATCGAACGCCTTACTAAAGTCCATATATACCACATCAACCGCCTTACCCCCATCCACCTCTTTTGTCACTTTTTCAAAAAACTCAATAAGGTTAGTAAGGCACGACCTACCCTTCACAAAACCATGCTGACTATCCCCAATCAATTCATTTCTCTCTAAATAACTATAAATCCTATCCCTAATAATTCTTTCCAATACTTTGCCCACAACAGAAGTAAGACTCACCGGTCTATAATTCCCAGGAAAGTCTCTGTTCCCCTTCTTGAACAATGGGACCATATTCGCTATCCTCCAGTCTTCCGGCACTATACCTGTAACCAACAACGACCTGAAGATCAGAGCCAGACGCTCTGCAATCACCTCTCTTGCCTCCCAGAGAATCCTAGGGTAAATCCCATCCGGCCCAGGGGACTTACCTAACTTCAAACCCTCAAGAATATCTAGCACAACCTCCTTATCTATTTCAATACTTCCCAGTTTACAACCCTGTATCCCAGTGTTCTCCAGAACTACATTTACATCTCCCTGCGTGAATACCGAAGAGAAATATTTGTTCAGTGCCTCTCCAATCTCTTCAGGCTCCACGCACAACTTCCCACTGCTGTCTCTGACTGGCCCTAATCTTGCCCTAACCAATCTTCTATTCTTAACATATCTAAAGAAAGGATCAAGGAGAATCCTAAAGCTATCAGCCAAAGTCTTCTCGTGTCCCCTTTTAGCTCTCCTCAACTCACTCTTTAGCTCCCTCCTGGCTAATCTATAGCTATCCAGTGCACTAACTGAGCCTTCAAGCCTCATCCTGACATAAGCCTCCTTTTTCCTTTTAACCAGCGAATTAACTTTTTTAGTACACCACTTACTCGACCATTTCCTCCTTGCCTGACAGGGACATACTTATCAAGGACTCGCGGTAGCTGCTCCTTGAATAAACTCCACATTTCAGATGTTCCCAGTCCCTGTAGTTTCCTAGTCCAACCTATGCACCCTAATTCTCTCCTAATAGCCTCATAATTACCATTCCCCCAGCTATAACTACTGCCCCCAGGTCCATGCCTATCCCTATCCATCACTAAGGTGAATGTAACCGAATTGTGGTCACTATCACCAAAATGTTCACCAACTTCCAAGTCCAACACCTGGTCTGGCTCATTGCCCAGCACCAAACCCAATGTAGCCTCACCTCTAGTTGGCCTATCTACATACTGAGTCAAAAAACCTTCCTGCACACTTTGTATAAAAACTGACCCCTCTAACGAGCTACAGCTATAGCTATTCCAATCAATATTAGTAAAGTTAAAGTCCCCCGTAACAATTACCCTATTACTTTCACTCCTGTCCAGGATCGACTTTGCAATCCTTTCCTCTACCTCTCTAGAACTTTTAGGAGGTCTATAAAAGACTCCCAACAGGGTGACCTCTCCTCTGGATGGATGACAGGAGAGACAGAATTTCAGAAGCATTAATCGGAAGCGTCAAAAGGGATGGTGATGGGGCAAAAGAAACAAAAAATGTGCTGAGGACTGGCATGCTACTGTTAAAAACAAAAATAAGAGAAAAATTGAAACATGTAAAAAGGAGGAAACAAAGTTGGATGCATGAGCGGCGCAGGCTTGGAGGCCAAATGGCCTGTTCCTGTGTTGTATTGTTTTTTGTTCTTTGTCTTTAAGAACAGACTTTCAGTACTGAAATTGATGGAATTATATTGTAATTTCCTTTTCCTGATATGGTTCTAACAAAAAAAGATGCATGCGCTTTTTTTCATTTTTAAACTTCTCAAAAGTTGACAATTTCACTCGTGCACCTTAAGTATGGAGTAGAAAAATTCACAATTATGCATTTGAAGTTGATATGTCTTACTTTACAAATCTTAACTGAGAGGCCATTGTGTTTGATGCTGAACACCTGAAATGAAAAGAGGTCCCATTCTCTCAGCGACATTTCTCATCTTGATATGCGTAAAACAAACATTCTACATTCCTTAAAAATGATATTTCAAAATACAAAAATTAAAGTATTAAAAAAAATTTTAAATGTACATTAAAAGTCTCCAGGATTGCAAAGTTTGAGAAAGGATTTTTTTTAAAAAAAGCTGAAGCTGTCACCTGAGATCTATGAATAATGCTTTATGTTTGCAATTCAACAGGGAATCCCCCTTCACATCGATTTTGGAAAGACATTTCCGAAGGATCAGCTTCTTCAACTGAAGTAACAGCACGCATAGTAGAAACAACATCATATGTACTTCTGACTGTGTTGCACTCCACTGATAAAAGATATGGAAACCCCATTGTTAGGTGGCTCACTGAACAACAACGCTATGGTGGAGGCTTTCTTTCAACGCAAGTAAATGCATCTATCACATTATTGCAATATTGCTGGCAAAAAGTATGACCTAATGTTAGTTACATGGTGTGTATTAAATTAAAGGAGAATTATTACCATCAGTATTTGGCTCTTTGTTACAAAAATGCAAGAGGTTAAATTAATTATGCTTAAATGAACAGCGTTTTGGTTTTATTAACACTACAAATCTGCTGATTTTAAATAAATCATCCAGGGTCACATTTCTGTCCTCGTGTGACTGAATAAGCCTATTTTCAGCGTACAGATCTTTGGGTACATGGGGCAGAATATCCCATACAATAGTGGAATCCAGAGTGTAGGGTCTTCTTTTTTTCTAGTTTTTTATCTCATCATTAAGATGTTGTAACTCAAATGAAAAATGGAGTTTGTTCAAGGAACAAATACTGCGTGTTCTTGATAGGTATGTCCCTGTCAGGCAGGGAGGAAATGGCCAAGTGAGGGAACCGTGATTCACGAAGGAGGTTCAATGTCTTGTCAAGAGGAAAAAGGAAGCGTATGTAAGGATGAGAAAAAAGGTTCAGCTGGGTCACTTGAGGGTTACAAGGTAGGAATTAGTTAAAGAAAGGGCTTATGAGAGCTAGGAGGGGGTATGAGAAGTCTTTGACGGGTTGGATCAAGGAAAACCCCAAGGCTTTTTACTCTGATGTGAGAAATAAAAGAATGACCAGAGTGAGGTTAGGGCCAGTCAAGGATAGTAGTGGGAATTTGTGCATGGAGTCAGAACAGATATGTGAGGCATTGAATGAATACTTCAGTGTTCTTAAGGAGAGGGGCCATATTTTTGAGAATGAGAGTGTGATACAGGCTGATAGGACGGAAGAGTAGATGTTCTAAGGGAAGATGTATGAGCAATTTTGAAAACCCTTAAGGTTGATAAGTCCCCTGGGCCAGATGGAATGCATCCTAGGATACTTTGGGAGGCAAGGGAGTCTTTAGCTTTGATGTTTGAGTCCTCATTGTCCACGGGGATTGTGCCAGAGGACTGGAGAGTGGCGAATATTGTTGGAATGGAAATAGGAATGACCTAGTAATTATAGGCCGGTTAGTCTTACTCGTTGGTTAGTAAGTTAATGGAAAAGGTCCTGAAGAATAAAATTTATGGTCATTTGGAAAGATGCAGCTTAATCCGGAACAGTCAGCATGGTTTCATGAGAGGTACGTCTTGCCTGACAAATTTGATTGAATTCTTTGAGGAGTTAACTAAGTGTGTAGACAAAGGTAGCGCAGTTAATATATTAAAATCCATGGATTTTAATAAGGCGTATGATAAGTTTCCCATGGTAGGCTCATGAAGAAAGTAAGAAAGTGTGGGATAGAAGGAAATTTGCTGATTGGATAAGTAACTGGCTGTCTCATAGAAGACAGAGGGTGGTGGAGGGAAAATTTTCAGACTGGAGGCCAGTTACCAGCGGGATTAGTGCTGGGTCCTCTGCTATTTGTGATTTTTATCAATGAATGGAAGAAGGGGGGCTGAAGGGTGGGTTAGTAAATTTGCTGATGACACCAAGATTGGTGGAGTGGATGAGTGAAAGGTTCTTGTGGGTTGCAAAGAGAAATTGATAGGATGCAGAGTTGGGCCAAAAAGTGGCAGATGGAGTTTAACTCTGATAAGTGTGAGGTGATTCATTTTCATAGGACAAACTTGAATGCAGGGTTCTGAGGAATGTGGAGGAACAGTGAGATCTTGGGGTTCATATCCACAGATCTCTGAAGGTTGCCACTCAAGTGGATAGAGCCACGAAGAAGGCTTATAGTGTGTTAACATTTATGAACAAGGGGTTTCAGTTTAATAGTCATGGGCTAATGCTACAACTATACAGGACCTTGGTGAGACCACATTTGGAATATTGTGTGCAATTCTATCACCTCACTATGAAAAGGATGTGAAGCATTAGAGAGAGTGCAGAGGAGATATACCTGGATGCTGCCTGGTTTAGAGGTAGTCTTACAAGGAAAGATTGAGGGAACTGGGGCTTTTCTCTTTAAAGTGGAGGAAGATGAGGGGTGATTTAATAGAAGTTTACAAGATGATGAGGGGGACAGATAGAGTAGACAATCAGAGACAATTTCTTCAGGTGGATGTAGCTGTTACTGCAGGGCATAACTAAAAGGTTCATGGTGGGAGATATAGAAGGGATGTCCGAGGTAGATTCTTTACTGAGAGTGGTTGGGGTGTGGAATGCACTGCTGCTGTGATAATAGAGTTGGACACTTTAGGAACTTTCAAGCAGTTATTGGAAAGACACATGGAACAGACCAGAATGATAGAGAATGGGATAGCTTGATCTTGGGTTCACACGTAGCTCAGCACAACATCAAGGGCCAAAGGGCCTGAACTGTGCTGTACTGTTCTATGTTCTAAAACATGATGCAATTTGATGGACAAGCTTTTGCCTTTCTAAATGATTGGTACCAAGCTTCTCCCAGTCATTAACATCAGTGCTGACTTGCTTAAAGAACTTCAGAGTATCTTTGAAATGTTTTCTAAAACCCTTCCCTGGAATGTTGGCCATTTGAAAGTTGAGAAATCAGGTGGGAAGACATTTTTCAGCATCCAGATTTTGCAGGAGTTTGACTGAATGCTTGTGGAACCGAATTCAAGAAGGACACAGCATTTATTTGACTGTCCTCCTGTTGAACCTGGAGAAGGAGGCAGTGGCATTGCTGATGGACACGAAGGGTATGCTAAAAGTTTGTGTATGATGTGAAGTGGGCCAATTAAGTAAATGCTAAGATGAATTATTTAGTTTCTGAGAAATTTGAATTAATCAGGTGCTTTGGGCATCTTTATAATAAAGCCATGCAATATTGCACATTTGGAACTTGTTTTTATTTCTTGTATTACATTTTTCCCTGATTATCACTTTTTTGTATCTTTCTCAGCTATGAGCAATGGAGTTGTTTAGTTTTCATGATGAATCCATATTAAATTTGAAATGACTTACTTTTTTTGGCAGGACACTGTAACAGCCCTTGAAGCTCTCACAGAATTTGTTATTAATATGAGGCGGACCAAGCTTGATATGTCAATAACAATAAACTATAGAACATTTGGCAACATTCAGCAGTTTGAACTGAATGAACAAAAATCATTTTCCAGACCAGTGGAGGTAAGTTACTATTGTTGTGGTTTAGTTTATATTTCATAAATTTAGTGTAAGATGCTTCATCGTACCATTGCATTTTCATTGTAATGATACTATTCATATTTTACTCCTTTTTGCCCTATATTTTACAGATTGAGAAAAATGACAATGTAATTGTAAGAACAAGCGGTAGGACTGGCACAGCTATTGTTAATGTAAGTAGCAAATCGTTTTTGTTACACAATGTCATCATTCAAAAAATAAAGTCAATAGATAAGGGATAGGAATGCAATTAATTAAAAGTAGCTTGATTACATCAGATTTGCTCTGCTCACACTATGTCATCCGGTAATCTGTTACACAAGGAACAGTTGAAATCCTTCATCACAGCTAGTGTACAGTGATGTTTGTCCATCTTTAGAATGCTAATGGGAGTGCCATATACTGGAAAAACTACAGAGAAATTGATGATTAGTAGATGTGTCTGTTCATTCTACTAGACGTTTATCATTGGAGGAATCAAGATCATAATTATACATATAATTGAGAAATCCTTATCTATTGTAATTCAAAATTCCCAATGAGGAGAGGATGATCTTCTGCCTCAACTCCATTTCCCCACATCATCCCCACAACCTTTGATATCTTGCTATGCAGCAGAGCTATTCAACTGGCTTGACTACAAGTCTACTTTCCAAGATAGTGAGTGAGGTTTTTAAACCCTCAGCTGAAGATGGATGTAGGTATGGTTTTATCCTGCTGTTAGTCTGATAGTTTGTTTGCTTTTCTATACAATATGAAGACTCTGCGAACTTTTAAAAATGACGGACGGGACACCCACATTTCTGACAGATCCCCATTTTATCAGCAGGGAAAAGAGGATAGGACAAGACTCATAATGAGATAAACCTGAACTCAGCAAGGCTTTTAAACTGAATGCTGAGTTCAAACCCTATTTTAATGGTCACAAGGACCATAACCTAAAGTATGGGAAACACAATGTAAAGAGCATGCATAAAGACTGTTGAAGAGTAGATAAAGCTTGTGCAACTATTATGATGTAAAATTATTTAAATACTCAACCCAGTAAAAAATTTAAAAAGACAGGTTGCCTGTATCAATGAAAGTTGAAAAATCTCTGCTGTAGTAATTATTATAATAGCTGTTGGTTGACATTTGCCTAAGAGCTCTTTATGAATGCTTGTTTACTTTCCACAAGCTACCATGATCTCAGCAGGATGGGTTCTACATGTACAGTTCAGTTAGCAGCTTAACAACGGTATTAAATGATTAATTGTCTATGATGTGGGGTTATGGGTAAACGTTTGTTGTATAAAGCATTAAGCTCTTGAAGAGATATAAACAGTTGTAATGGACTTTTATGAATGGGAATGTTTTTAAAAATATAGTGAAAATTGTAATAGATATTTAAAGCTTTATTTTATCACAACATTGTTCCTGGTGTCTGCCCATAATGGATGAGTTGATATGGAAGGGTAATGTGTGAGTTTAGCATTGGGCCTATAAGGAACCATGGGAATGGGTAAGGGCATGAGTTGGCATTAAGCTGGCACAGGGTTTTAAGTATCCATGGGGATGGATGGGGGCATGGATAGGCATTAAGTTAACGTGGAGGCATGCAGGTGCCATGGTGACGGTTAAGAGGAAGATTATGTGTGTGCTTATGAGGATCTAACAACTGGGGAAAGTGCTAAAGAACTGAGGAAGGCATTTAACCAGCTCGCCTCACAGCTTGATCAGCCCTGTGGCCATCACCAATCTGTTTCGATGGATGCCACCTCCCTGGGATAAATCTAGTGGGCAGGAGAGGAGAATGTGGGAGTAGCGGGGGGAGTGGGTGGTGGTGAGGGGAGGAGGGTAGGATGCGCCCTACCGTAGAGGCTTTGGAGAGGCTATCTGCCTCAGTCATGAAAAACTTGGCCTATATCTCAAAACCAAAAGGGAGGCTTTCAACTAAACTTGGTACATAGATAAGATATAACCCAAGCAAAAGCTGATTAGATTATTGTGAAGATGCAGATCTGGATTTGAATCCTGGACCTTCTTAAAGGATGTGTTAAGATTGGGAGATAATGAGAATTGACTTTTTTATATTATTGTGGATTGTTAGATTTTGAATGTTGTCACTTGCTTTAGAATGTTGTGGATTGTATCAGCTTTTGTAGTGGAATTTGTTACAGCTGTCAAAATATGAGCAGCATTTTTAGAGCAGGTTGTTGGATGTGGATTGGCCTGAAGCTTCCTCAGTGAGACGGGAGCTCTTAACATATATTTTTTGAACTTTGTAGCTCCAGAGCATTAATCAGGCAGAGAAAAAGCCCATTGAAACACTGGGTAATTGTAATGATGTTAAGATAACACAGCGTGGCATAGAGTGTGCTCTACCAAGAATCATTTGTATTATTATTTATTTTGATTGTACATTAATATTGATCAATAGGAGTGCTGCTGATTGATTATCGCATTCTTTATGTACTAATGTTTTCTCAATCACTCTCTCAATAAATCTTGAACTAGCTAATTCCTTCACAACCTTACTATTTTGAAAGTGTATATATAATCTTAATATTATAACACTTTCGAAGATCCAACTCTGGAAATGAAACCTGTTCCAGTAGTTGGTCATTTCAGATCTCGAAATCTTTAGGAATGTTCATTTAGTAATTTTGACGTTCCATTGTTTTATTTGTATGATGAGATATGAAGGGCTTTTATAATAATGTTTGTCATTTTGTCAAATGTTTCAGCACTGCAGTAATTGTACAATCAAATCTATTGGTTTGTTGCAGCTTTGGATTACAGATCAAGGACATTAGTTTAGCTTTAGGTTTCTGGGTACAATAAAAGATGATTACTTGCTCATCTGTTCCTAAGTGCTCAGCTTTTAGAACCCATTTTTGTCATTTTACTTGGTCAGGTTCAGGCTTAACTTTGATGCCAGCTACAAGAAGACTTGCCAGTGTTTTAAGCTAGGACTTTCAATGTTTTCTCTAAACTGTAAATTTAATTTATTTCTGCATGTACCAGGCTAGCTTCCCAATGTACAAGTGAGTGTAAACTTCAAACCTACTCACTTCTTGGTATTCAAATTAGCTTATATATGTTTGCTTCTCAATGTGCTTGCATTACAATGATAATATGTTTAGAACATAGAACAACACAGCATAAACAGGCCCTTTGGCCCATGAGTTGCACCAATCACATCTATCAATCCACAGACCTATCTATAACCCCCTATCCTATTCTTTTCCATATACTCATCCAGAAGTCTTTTAAAAGGCCCCAGTGAATTTGCCTCAACAACCTCTGACGGCAGTCAGTTCCATTCACTCACCACCCTCTGAGTGAAAAACCTACCCCTGACATCTCCTTTGTATTTGCTTCCCTGCATCTTAAATCTGTGTCCTCTCGTAGTGACCATTTCAGCTCGGGGAAATAGTCTCTGAGAGTCCACCCTATCTATTCCTCTCAACATTTTATAAATCTCTATCAGGTCGCCTCTCAACCTATGTCTCTCCAGTGAGAAGAGTCCCAGCTCCCTCAACCTATCTTCATAAGGCCTGCCTCCCAATCCAGGCAGCATCCTTGTAAATCTCCTCTGAACTCTCTCAATAGCCTCTACATCCTTCTATAATGAGGCGACCAGAACTGCGCACAATACTCCAAGTGGGGTCTGACAAGAGTTTTATAGAGCTGCATCATTACCTCCTGACTCCTAAACTCTATTCCTCGATTAATGAAGGCCAGTACACAGTATGCCTTCTTGACCACTTCCTCCACCTGCGAGGCCGATTTAAGAGTCCTATGGACCCAGACCCGGAGATCCTTCCGCACTACAACACAGCTAAGCCTCCTACCCCTTATATTGTACTCCTTCATCCCATTATTCCTGCCAAAATGGACCACTACACATTTATCTGCGTTGAAGTCCATCTGCCACTTCTCCGCCCAGTCTTGCATCCTGTCTATGTCCCGCTGCAACTTTTGGCATCCCTCCAGACCATCCACAACACCACCGACCTTTGTATCGTCGGCGAACTTGCTAACCCATCCCTCCACTTCCTCATCCAGGTCATTTATGAAAATGACAAACAGCAGGGGTCCCAGAACAGATCCCTGGGGCACTCCACTGGTTACCGACCTCCATGCAGATCAAGACCCATCCACAACCACTCTCTGCTTTCTGCTGGCAAGCCAGTTCTGGATCCATGAGACCAACACCCCCTGGATCCCATGCCCTCTCACTTTTCCAGAAGCCTTGCATGGGGGACCTTATCAAACGCCTTACTAAAGTCCATGTACACTACGTCCACCGCCTTCCTTCGTCAATGTGTTCAACCATTTTCGAAGAACTCAACTAGGCTCGTAAGGCATGACCTGCCCTTGACAAAACCATGCTGACTATTTCTAATCAGTCCAAACTTCTCCAAATGTTCATATATCTTATCCCTCAGAACCCTCTCCATCAGCTTACCAACCACTGAAGTCAGACTCACCGGTCGGTAATTTCCTGGACTATCCCTGTTCCCTTTCTTAAAGATAGGAACCACATCCGCAATCTTCCGGAACCTCTCCCGTTTCCATGGACGATGCAAATATCATTGCCAGGGGCTCTGCAACCACTTCCCTTACCTCCCACAATAACCTGGAGTACACCCCATCCGGTCGCAGCGACTTTTCTATCTTGATAGAATTTAACAGGTCTAACACATCCTCTTTCCTAACATCCACATACTCAATCTTTTCCGTATGCCTCAAACCTGCAGTGCAATCTCCCAGTTCACTTTCCACCCTGAATACCACGGCAAAGTACTCGTTAAGCACCTCTGCCATTTCTTCCGGATTCACACAGACTTTTCCTCCTTCGCCTTTTATAGGCCCTATCCCTTCTCTTCTCATCCTTTTACTTTTCACATATTTGTAGAAGGCCTTGGGATTCTCCTTAATTTTACCTGCCAAGGCCTTCTCATGACCCCTTTTGGCTCTCCTAATTTCCTTTTTAAGTTCCCTTCTACACACCTTATACTCCTCTAGACCCCTAACGTCCCCTAGCTCTCTGAACATTTTATATACTGTTTTTTTCTTCCTAACTAGGTTCACCACTACCTTCGTGCACCACGGTTCCCGCGTCCTACCAGAACCTCCTTAACTCCTCGAAACGTTGTCTTGCAGTGCCCCAGACAAACATTCCTTGAAAATCCACCACTTTCCTTCTGTACTCTTCCCCAAGAACACCTCCTTCCAGTTTATACGTCCAATTACCTGCCTAATATTTTCATATTTCCCCTTACTCCAGACATACACCTTCCTAGCCTGCCTGATCCTATCTCTTTCCATCGCTATCGTGAAAGAGATAGAATTATGATCTCCATTCCCAAGATGCTCACCTACCGTGAGATCCAATACCTGCCCTGGCTCATTAGCAAACACCAGGTCAAGTACAGCCTCTACTCTCGTAGGCTTTTCCACGTACTGTGTCAGGAAACCTTCCTGAACACACTTAATAAACTCCATACCATCCAAACCCCTTACCCTTGGGATATTCCAGTCGATGTTTGGGAAATTGAAATCTCCCATCACGACAACCCTGTTATTTCTACATCTGTCTAGGATCTGTTTCTCTATCTGCACCTCAAGCTCCCTGTCGCTATTGGGCGGCCTATAGAATACACCCAGCAAAGTTATCGATCCTTTGCTGTTCCTAACTTCCACCCACAGAGACTCCGTAGACATTCCCTCCCCGTCTTCCACCTTCTCTACAGCCATGACACTGTCCCTGATCAACAGTGCAACACCACCTCCTCTTTTGCCCCCAACCCTGTCCCTCCTGAAGCATCTGAATCCCGGCACCTGAAGTACCCAGTCCTGTCCCTGAGACAACCAAGTCTCTGTAATGGCCACCACATCACACTCCCAAGCAGCAATCCACGCCCTAAGCTCATCTACCTTATTTACTACGCTCCTGGCATTAAAATAGACACACCTCAGCCCTTCAGTCAGAATATTTCCCTTTTGCACCACCTGCCTAACCCCCCTCTCAGAGTGCCTACAGTCCTTCCCTACCTGGGTACTAACCTCCTTATTCATCGTCCCATTGATATTCCCACCCCCCAGCTTTTCTAGTTTAAAGATCCCCCAGTTGCCCTAGCCAGTCTACCTGCCAAGATATTAGTCCCCCTAGGGTTCAAGTGCCACCCGTTCTTACTGTACAGGTCACACCTGCCCCTAAAGAGGTCCCAATGATCCATGAACCTGAATCCCTGCCCTCTGCTCCAGTCCCTCAGCCATGCATTCATCCTCCACCTCATTTGATTCCTGCTGTCATTCTCCCGAGGCGCAGACAGCAATCCTGAAATTACTACCTTCGCTTTTCTCTTCCTCAGCTTCCTACCCAGTTCTCTATAATCTCTTTTGATGACTGCCTCCCTCTTCCTGCCTATGTCTGCAGTACCTATATGCACCACAACTTCAGGTTCCTCACCCTCCCCTTTCAGGATGTCTGGGAGGCATCCAGAAACATCCCGGATCCCAGCTCCAGGAAGACAAACCACCATCCGCGACTCTCGACTGCGTCCACAAAAACGCCTGTCTGAACCCCTCACAGTGGAGTCCCCTATTAGTATCACCTTGCCTCTCTTTTCCTTAGATTTTTGGCGTACTGGCTCAGGTTTAGAGAGCGGGCCACTGCTTCCTCCCTTAGACAAGTTGTCCCCCCCAGTAGTACTCAAGCAGGAGTACTTATTATGAAGGGGGACACCCTCCTGTGTGCTCGCCATCACCCGAGTTTTCCCCTTCCTGATAGTCACCCACGCACCTTCTTCTCGTTGCCCTGGTGTGACCACCTGTTGATAACTCCTGTCGATTATCTCCTCGTTCTCTCTAATGAGACGAAGATCCTCAAGCTGCATCTCCAGTTCCTTAACCTTATCCATTAGGAACTGCAGCTCTACACACCGAGCACAGGTATGGATATCTGGGAGACCAAGACCTCCAAGACCTCCCACATCTGACACTGGGAACAACATGCCAGCCTCACACCCATTATTTGCTCTCTTCTAGAAACCCAGAGGAAAAAAAGTAATAAAAACTTATAACTTACGCTGTCTCACCCTTTATGCTTAGGCCCTGTGAGCCAAAGCCCTTACAGCTACACAAAAAAAAACAGATAGAGAAACAATCTTACTTGCTCTCTCTCTCTTTTTTTAGGTTAGAGGAGGGGGGAGGGTGGGATACTCTACCTGTGTAGAGTATCAGGATTTCCCACCGCTCCAATTTATAGTAAGCTTAAAAAACTACACTACCCACGTGTCCTTGCGACACTTTCCGGCCTCCAGAAAATTTTTTAAAAAAACTAGTGAAAAATAAATAAATTGTACAGAAAAATCACACTACTCATCCACACCAGCTCTCCACTCGGAATTCGCTGCCTCTCTTCAGTGCCCCCAAGGAACGATGAGACCGAGTCCCCGAGGTGAGTAACTTTTTAAACTTGAAAAAAAAGATTTAATCCTCCATGGACTTACACTGGAAATCTACTTAAAGTGACATCTAAATGTATACATTTTTGTAAGAAAAATGACAAGAAAAATGAGTTAAATGATTTAAAGAGGAGCGATGTAGGATATGAACGACATAAGTGTACATGTACACAAATTTTTGAAGGTGGCAATTTGAGAAGGCTATTCAAAAAAGCATATAGGAATGTTGACTTTATTAATAGAAGACTGAATACAAAAGCAAGGAAGTTACACCAAAATTTTATATAACACTAATTAGGCCTCAGCTATACATAACTTAGAAAGAATGCCAAAGTTTTAGAGAAGATTCAGAAGAGATTTACTGGAATGATGCCAGGGATGAGGGACTTCAATTCTATGGAAAGAACTGAAAAAACTGGTGTTCTCTTTAGAATAGTGAAAATTAGGAGATGTTTAACATAAATGTTTTTCATAGAATAAATAAAGAGAAATTATTTCCACTGGCAGTACAACTGGTGACAAGAAGATAAAGATTTAAAATATTTGGGAAAAGAACTGGAGGCAACTACCAGGATTCTCCCAGAAGTTTATAAGTCCTCAATTTACAGGAAAACAGGAGCAAATCCCACTTTTTTTAGCATGATTTCCAAAATGAATCTCCAACACATTGTGCATCACACAGTGCAGGATTCCCTCTGGAAGTTAGGGGGCGGGGCCTATTCCTGCCCAAGAGGCCGGCAGCATAGCGCTGAAAGGGTCACTGCATACGCACTGATCTGTCATAGTGGCTATCGGCACGTGCACAGTGGCCCCACATTGCTCGCCTCCAGATCATTGGCCTTCCCAACCCTTGATCACTGGCCAGACTTGCAAACACCAATTGCTGGACGTTCCAGAGTGTCCCTTCTGCTGATTGGTGGCCTGCTGGACCTCCCCATGCAAGCCCCTAATCTTCCCCCCATCTGCGACCAGCCCCAATGTCCCAATTTTGCCCCCCCAGCACCACCTGAATGACCAGACCTGATCTCCTCATCCCCATCTCTGCCTGTGATCCCAATGCAGAGTGGCAGCAGAGCCCTGCCCCTGCGGTCCCACCCATTTGGCACTGCCTGATGCCATTAGGCAGTGCCAGTTTGTCTCTTGGCCAGCGCAAAGAAAGACACCCCCCTTACCTTCAATTTCCTGGGGGGGCCTCAATGGCCTCTTTTTCCTCCAGCGGGGTCGAGCCACCTGGTCCCTGTTAGTGGGGGGTAGGAGTAAACGCCAATAAAGTGAACCACTCCCATCAGGAAGCAAGACACTAGCTGTCCCAGAGACTTCAGTCCTGGGCCTGCTAATGAAATGGAAATAGCAATTTTCATATTGTAATCATCTCTGCACTGATTTCCGCCATGGACCTAATTACTCTGGAAATTTTAGGCTGGGAGACTCATGAAGGCCGTGGCACCAGTGGGAAACCTGCGAAATGGTTTCCATTGATGTCTCCCGGCCCATTGTGCTAATTCCAGCAGTACAGTAGGCTGGGAGAGTTGCCCCCAACATGAGGAAATATACTTTCTCCACCAAGTTGTTATTATCTGTTGGAAAGGATGATGGAAATTCAACAGTAACATTTTAAAGAGAATTTTAAAAAAATCCACGAAGAGAAAATATTTACAGAACTGGCAAAAGAACAGGAAGTGGGATTAATTGGATAACTCTGACACTTTTTGTTCTTTCCTCTTCTGCCAAAGGCAACAGGTATAATGGGCTGAATGATCTCTTCTTGTACTGTATCATTCTTTGCTTTATGATCAATGGGTTTACATTTGAATTTATTATTGAACCAATTGAGACATACACAATTGAAATGTAAAAATGAAACACAAGCTTCTCTGTTTACTTTTGTGTTAAAATTGAATAAAAATGGTATCTTCTTATGCTGTCTGAAAAATTCTCTCTCATTCACCCATCTTGGCCTCACTTTTAAGTCTCTTGATTTCATATATTCAGTTCCATGTTGTTCTTTCCAATTGCTCTTTTACAGCCTAATTCTTTGTTCATATTTCTTGATTGACCTTCTCTATTTTCTCTACTCGTGGCCACACTAAATCTGGAGTAGTACAGTTGAGAAAAGACAAGCTATGTCATTCCTTTCCTGTCTCACTGTATTCCAGCCTGAAGACTACTTTTTTCTGATCTGGATTGGATTTCAATTGCCAATATTCCATAATATTCGACTCTAATGCAGTGATTGGCATCAAATCTGATAAAATTTGGATTTTAAGTTCCATGGTTCCACAAATCTGTTACAATTGTTTTCTTTCTGTTGCAAAGTTTCTCCCTTTTAACCGTCTTCTCTTGGAGGCTATTATTTGGGTAAAATAAACGGGTACCTGCAGCACTTTAGTAACATTCCCTTCATGCACACATTGAAAATGAAATAGCCATTTGATGTGTGAATCATCAGTCATAATCTACCAGTAATTGAGTTATGAATGAAACTACAGCTAAGACTGACCTTTCTTTGTGTAATATTCCCATATGCAACTTCCTAGTGGCAGCTTCTTAATAATTTTGTTCTAATTGTCAGGAGTGTGAAAACTAAACTAACTGTAATATGTGTACCATTACTCGGATTGAGAATCATTAAGAGTGGGCAAACAAAAGTTAAAATAGTCACTTCCTTGATATCTAATTGACAGCAAAACTGATATCTAACACAATTCCCTCCAGGTACAGGTGGATCAGTGGAATAACATTAGAAAACCTCTTTAAACTGTGGCTATGTGCAATATTCAACCAAGATACAGTAGTTAACATGCAACATTGCTGGATTTTCCAAATAATATAAATGCTTCAATTGCATCTTCAAACAGTAGTTAGGAAGCTACATGTTTTAAAATTGCTTTGTTTGACCGTATCCTGTTTTACATATAGATGAGGAGTGTGTATTATGTCATCGGCACACCCAGTAAAACTTGTGATTTCTCTCTAACAATAAATGCCACAAAAACTATATCAGGTTAGTTGTTGTTTTATGGCCTGAATTTTTTGTGAATTTTAAAATATTTAAGGGTTAATGCTGTTTTGTTTAATGTTGTTCATGTATGTGTGGGGTATTTTGTTGAAATAGCAATTATTACTAGCGAATTACTTAATATAAACAAAAGGACTGGCACGATCCCAACTCCAGAATGATTAGGCCCTGAATTAGGCCCAATGATTATCACTGAAAATAGTTGTTGGAGTTCTTATAGATAAGATTGGAAAGTGGATGACTTCTGGGACTTTGCAGAAACTCATTGATAATTTAAAGCCGTTGAGCCATGGTCATGCCCCATATGTTGTTCTTGGGAGAATATAAGGAAACGGGAGGGAATAGTGCGAATAGGAGAGATCATCTGTTGACAAGATGAAGGGTGATCAAGCGAAGCAGGTGATCTTTTCTTAATGGATAAGCAGGGTTAAATGCTTCCTTGTACAGTGTTGTAATTTCAAGCATGTGAATTCCATTGTCATTGTTCAATGTTCAGTCTTATTGTCTGCAAAAATTTGCTTTCTGTTGCTATTATTGCATGTCACCAATATTTTTGTTAAAATATATATTGCTTATAAGTTAAACAAATAATTTAATTTGGTCAACTCAACTTTTACTAATACTCCTTAAATGCAGATACACGTCCTCCAGGAGTTGGAACAGTTTATCGCCTAGAAGCTTGTGCAAGGTAAGTCTTGGGGATGGGGATACATTGGACAATTGCATAAGAAACACTAATAACTGAGTGATTGTAAAGTTACATTGTAAAAAGAAAATGCTGAAAAGACACTGTCGGGGGTCAGGTGGGAGACCCATTGGGAGAGCCCCAGTGCCACAACCCATATCAGGGGTGAGGGAACATGCCGCCAGTAATCTTTATGGAGATTATTTATTGTGGAGTCCACTAGATGTAGAAAAAAGTTGTAGGTAGAAGAAGGGCTTGAATAAGGCACTCACTGAGTGTTAAAATGGGCGGCATGGGCTTGTAGGGCCGAAGGGCCTGTTTCCTCTGCTGTGCTGTTCTTTGTTCTTTGTTCTAATGTAATGATGGGGGAGCAGGGATGGGGCGTGAGATGTGTGGGAGAGGAAGGGATTCTCCCAGTGCACAGTGAGGTCAGTGTGCCCTTGCACAATGGCACCTGAGTGTTCTGAAGCCGAACTCATCGACGTGATTAAACATCCCCCCAGTACTGGTTTGGAACTCCCAACTCTCTAACGAAGTGATTGAGAGTGGGAGGGTCGTGATGTGATATGTGCCAGAGAGACAGACATGGAGCACTGCATTATTCTTGCCTTTATGATACTTAGAATTGTATCTCTGGTGTACACTCTGCTGTTTTGGTCTCCTTACCTAAGAAAGGATGTAATTGCTGTTGAGAGAGTACACCGAAGGTTCATTGGACTGATTCCTCAGATGGCAGGATTGCTATATGAGGACACATTGGATCGACTAAGTCCTGGACTAAAGTCACTGGACTTTAGAAGAGTGAGAGAGAATCTCACTGAATTTATAAAATTCTTACAGGGCTGGGCTAACTGAGTGGAGGAATGATGTTTCCTTGGCTGGGAGGTTTACAACAAGGGGTCTCAATCTGAGGATACAGGGTAGAATATTTTAGAATGAGATAAGAAGTCAGGAGTTTAATGGAATACTCTGCATTTGACTGGATGAGTGCAACTCCAAGAACATTCAAAAAGCTCAACACCTTCCAGGCCAAACCAGCCCATTTGATTGCTACCCTCTCCAACACCAATGATCAGTGGCAGTGTCACCTACAAGATGCACTGCAGGAACTCATCAGGGTTCTTTCAGCAACATTTTCTAAGCCCGTGACCACTATCATCTGGAAGGACAAGACCAGTGGATACCTGGGAATATCACTACCTAGGGATTCCCCTCCAAGTCACTCGCCATCCTGTCACTGGGTCAAAATCCTGAAAGTCCCTCCCTAACAGCACTGTGAGTGTACTTATACCTCAGGGATTGTGTGGTTCAAGAAGGCAGCTCACCACTGCCTTCTGAAGGACAACTAAGGATGGGCAATAAATGCTGCCCTTGCTAACGATGCCCATGTCCTTTAAAAAATTAATTTTAAAGAATGAGCATACTTGGAGAAGCAGCATAAGAACACTATTTGGCCCATTCAACTTGCTCCTCCATACAGATTGACAAAGGAAGATTGTGTTCTCCTGATTGCCGCCCATTCAATTATACCCAAGTCTCCTGATATTTTTATCATGCTAAGAAATTTCAAGATTACTTTGGAGATCACTCAACTGAGACAACCACAGAGACTCCTGTAAATTTCAGATCATCCTAGCCAACATGGACACCTTTCCTGCATAAACCCTGCAAAGGCCTGTTAACAACCTCACTGTCCTTGATATAATCTAGCAGTCTCATCTCTCTCACCTCATGCACTAAGACCCTGTTCCTTTAGTAATGTTTAAATCACTTTGATTGTAAACACTTTATGTGAAGTCTAGTGCCATCCTTTGTAAGAAGCAAAACAGGTCAATCAAATTCTCCTGTGAGGTCTCATAAAGGTTTCAGTCAACTGCACACACTCCTCAATCCTACAGTTAAATACCTTTCAGACAAGGCTAACTTGCCCATTGCCTCCTTGCCCTGCATGGTCCTAGATTCTTCCACAAGGGGGAACAGCTTTTCAGTATTTACCCTGACAACAAGCTCCCTGAGAATCCTATATGTCTCATTAAGATTGTCTCTCATTCTACTAAAATCCAAGGAATACAAGCCTAACCTACTCAATCTCTCCTCAAAAAAAAACCTTCATACTCAGGATCACAACAGTGAACCTTCTCTGCATTGCCTCCAGCGCCAGTATACTGTTGTGAAGTTGGGTAGGATAATTGTAGATTGGAAGGTAGGAAGTTAGAATTGAGAGAGCAAGAGAATGAATGAATCACTGGCTCTCAGAGTTTCATCTATGTCATAGAGAAAACATCATCTAAATAGCAAAGATACCAAAGAAGAAAGAAGTTCCAGACAGAAGAATCAACAGAGAACATTCCGAAGATACAAAACCTGGTTGTAATTTAGAGAGTGACTAAATTTTGTTTTATTGATGAGTGGGAATTGTATTCATTTAAACAGTGTTCCATTAGAATCTTGTTTTATTAAGGAATAGTTAGAAGGGATTTACTCAGTTTGTTAATAGTTTAGGTAACTTGTTCAAATTAATTGATAAATAAATAAATTGATAAATAAATTGTTATGTGCTGATTTTAGAGGGAGTGCCAGGGATTTATTTTGTATTTAACCACTAGGAGTTACTGAAGAGCAGGCATATCACTTCACACACACTTACAGATTATAAGGCAAGATACTCCTCTCTGGGTGCTTCGGTGTTAGTTCTCAGAGGGAAGGAATCAACTTCTGTTTTATAACAATATCTTTCCTTAAAAAAGGAGACCAAGACTGGTCACTCTATTTCAGGTGTAATCTAACTAATGCTTTATGTAATGTTAGTAAGACTTCCCTATTTTTATACTCCATTCCCTTTGAAATGAAGGCCAACGTTCCACTGGCTTTTGCTATTACCTGCTGAACTTGCATGCTAGCTTTTCATGATTTATGCAAGAAGATCCCCAAATCTCTTTGTGCTGCAGCTTTCTGTAGTCTTTGCCTATTTAAATAATATTCTTCCTGGCAAAGTTTATAACTTTATGTTTTCCAACGTTATATTCCATTTGCCAAGTTTTTGTATACTCACTTAACCTGTCCATATTCCTCTGTGGACTGTATCATCCTCACCACTTGTCTTTACGTCTGTTTTTGTGTCATTTGCAAAACTTGACAATAGAACATTCACTTCCCTCTTCCAAGTCATTAATACATTGAGCAAAATCATGACAAAAAATAGCAGTGTTGTTTCTGGCAAGAAAACTGGCAGTTTCTCTCTGGAGAAATATGTCAGTTTTCTCTCCCAATTTTACAATACTCTGCCAAAAAAAAACCAAAGAGGCATTTTCACACCATCATGCAGGGCAATGGGACCTCAATACACCAGCAAAGCCTGGCTGCAATGAGATTAGGACATAATGTTTAAAGGACAACCCAATCAGAACAGCAATAAATCTCCCTGGTCCCTTTTCCGATTGGAGCCTGCATTCGACCATCCCCAGCCCTATCCCACCAAGAATCCATTCATTGTGCGCATCATCTCCTCCAAAAGACAGAAGGATTGATTGTCATCCAGTGGTTACAAGAGCAGATAAGAAGCATGCATGCCTATGGCATCAGCTGAGCCTTTCCCAGTAAGTGATTAAGATGCTGAATGCCCTGGAACTGGTAGAAGATTGAAATGGTTAATGCACATTAGGTACAGATATCTCACTTGCTGATGAGTGCTGTAATCAAAGTTCCTGTCTGACATCCTGTGCACTTGCACACTCAAACTACTTGGTGCTCTAATGAGCATCAGCTTGCAATGGGAATTGATGATAAGCTTACATTGGGAGGGGGGAGAGTGGGAAGAAGCAATCATTCATCCACTTCCAGAACTGCTGGGCTTTTGCTGCTGGGTTCCAGAGGAGTTATCCTCTGCTCTGTGGCCAGAACAGAGCATACCCAGTTACCATCTAGGGGGAACAGCACCTTCCGCCTTTGCTGGAAGAGAGTCTCCAGGTCTCGTTCACCTATGGAGCCACACATTGCTTCCTACTCTGGACTTTAAAAGATAGCCAGACTGAAGTTCCTGTCTTGTAATGAGAGAATGGCTGTGTAAGTACCAATTAAAATGGCACCTAGACCTTAAACCCCAAAAAATAATTACTTCCTGTCTGCCCAGCTACAATATTCACTATGCTTTACTTTGATTTATGAAGGTAATGAGCTGACCAGTGCAACATCAAATTTCCCCATTCTGCTTGTTAATTCTGTTTCTTTCCACAGATGCTGACTGACTCACTGAGTATTTCCAGCATTGTGCGTTTTTAGTTCAGATTCCCATCATCTACTGTATTTTACTTTTGTGTTAATTGGCTACTTGCTGCTTGCAGGCCACTAGCTCTTCTGCCGTCGATCCTGAGAAAATGTTCTGATGATGTGGATGGTGATGGGAAAAAAGCCCACTCCTCAGCAGGAAAAGTACTTACTCATCTATTTCAGTTCTTGCCCTCATATTGGGGCACAAATTCAGCCCCTTATCTCATTTGATGCTGGTGTGAATGAATTTATCAACTTGCAGCATTTCCAAATCTTCCCATGGGACACTGAATTTCAGCAAAGAGTTGTGAAAATAAGAATCAGCTAGAGATTGGTATAACAATCATTCATCAGTCACATTTCCATTGTAAAATATTTGAAAATTTAGTCCAATATTACTAAAATAGCAAAAGTTCATTTTGTAGACAGACAGCAGGAACTATTAATGAACTGCCAAGTTGGTTTATTAAATGATGTTTAATTCTTTTTTAGATATAACCCTAGATCTGAAGAATCTGTATTGGAATCAGAACATTCTGTAATGGAGATAACATTGAGCACAGGCTTAATAGCGGAAGAGGAAGATTTAAAAACAGTTAAGCACTTATAAATATATAGTTTCATAATTAAAACTTCAAAATTTAATGGTGCTACTATTAAACTCTGTTTCCAATTTGTTTCAGATATTATATGGAGTTGATGGCTTGATTACTGACTACAAAATATCAGATAAAAGTGTCATTCTTCAAATGGATACTGTAAGAAATTTGAGAATCCCAGTGTTGTTTTCTTTTGTTTAAATTTGGTTTTGATTTGATTTATTATTGTCCCATGTATTAATATAGTGAAAAGTATTGTTTCTTGCATGCTATACAGGCAAAGCATACTGTATATAGAGAAGGAAAGGAATGAGTGCAGTTACAGTCATAGTTAGCATGTAGAGAAAGAGCAAGTTAATATAAGGTAGGTCCATTCAAAAAATGGCAGCAGGGAAGATACTGTTTTGAGTTGGTTAGTCCGTGATCTCAGACTTCTGTATCTTCCTCTCAGTGGAAAAAGGTGCAAGAGAATGTGTCTGGGGTGCATGGGGTCCTTGATTATGTTGGCTGCTTTTCCAAGGCAGCAAGAAGTGTAAGCAGGGACTGCCATAAAGAGCAACATATTCTCATTCTAGTGATTGCTAGAAGTGCTATATACTCAGATAAAACGTGAATGCTGAGACCTCAAATTACTATAAGTATAGATGCAATAAATTGTCAACTGAAAAATAATGCAAAATTAACAATCTAGATAAGAACATAAAGAGTAGAAGTAGAGTAGGCCAAATGGCCTCTTAAACCTACATCACCACTCAATAGATCATAGCTGAACTTTTACATTAACTCTATTTTTCCGTCATATTCCTATTTTCCATCAGTGACCAAAAATCTATAAATTTCAGTTTTGGAAACTCTCACTTACTGAGCATTCATAGCTGTCTAGACTGCTCTAATTATAATTCTGTTTATCTCACTCATAAATGAACAAGCCCTCAGATGTGATCATTTAGGAGTCCCAGACAAAATGTTTCCTATTTCTAGCATTTTCTTTGTATATGAGATAACAGTCCAATGCAATGAGAATTTCCCATACTTAAGTTGGACAAACTACCTGAACCTTAAAAAGAATAAATTTTAATCTTACACAAGTTCAGTCCACCTTTGTCAAATAAAGTTATAAAAATTAACTTCTGAACTGTAAATGCTTACTTCTCTATTTCCATCAATGATAAATAAAATCAACTGGAATGTAAAGCAGGCAGCTGATTTTCTATTGGATGTTTTGTGCTATCATCCAAGATGAATGTCAACCCCCACCCATTTGATTCCTCAAAAAGTTGCAGGTCTTAAACATACACATTGCTTTTTATTTCAGATTCCATCAGACAATTTTTTCTGTGTTGGTTTCCATGTTTATGAAATGATGAAAGTTGGAATGATAACCGCAGTACCTTTCACAGTCTATAGCTATCATTCACCAGGTAAACCTCAGTTATTGTGTTATGCCTAACCAAATAAAGTAAGCAGCCTCACAATACCAGGTTAAAGTCTAACAGGTTTATTTGATATCACAAGTTTTCAGAGCGCTGCTCCTTCATCAGGTGTGTGAAGAGGTTGCTTTACAGACACAGAATATGTAGGCAAAGACTCAATTGCAAGATAATGGTTTGAATGTGAGTCTTTACAGGTACTACGCCTTGGGACATCCTTTGCTGCAGCGTATGAGGTAGACAACATTGGCCAAGTTGCATGAGTATGTACCATTTACCTGATGGGTGGGGTTCTCACATGTGATAGTGGTATCCGTGTCGATGATCTGGCACATCTTGCAGAGATTGCCATGGCAGGATTGTGTGGTGTCATGGTTGCTGTTCTCCTGAAGGCTGCGTAGTTTGTTGTGAACAATGGTCTGTTTGAGGTTGCGCGATTGTTTGAAGGCAAGTAGTGGGGATCTGGGGATCGTCTTGCGAGATGTTCTTCTTCATCAATAACATATTGAATCCTCTGAAGAAGATGTCGTAGTTTCTCTGCTCCAGGGAAGTACTAGACAATGAGAGGTACTCTGTCGTACGTGTCCCATGTCTAACCAATTAGACAGCAGCTGACTATTTTAAAATTAATGGTATCCAATAAGTGGGCATTAAATATAAGTAATTGAAAAGAAAAAGGTGCAGATATCCGTACTTACAGATTTTCTTCCTACAATGTACCATACCCAAGATTCCAATAGTGATTTTCAATGGTGTTAAAAATATCCGTTGGTTTGCAATTTCCAATTAGTCTTGCTACATAATGTTTCATATATCTACCCTTAGTAATACTAGGGTTCTTCGGTTACAGAGTTAGATTTAAAGCATGCTTTCAAATTAGTAGTATTATTTGATTTGATTTATCATTGTCACATGAATTGGTGTACAGTGAAAAGAATTGTTTCTTGTGCGCTATATGTACAAGCATATTATTCATAGAATACATAGGGGAAAGGAGAGGGTGCAAAGTAAAGTAAGCAATATTAGAGAGTTTACAAGTTAGAGTTCAGTTTTAAGAGTAGAACAAGAGTAAAAGATTGAATTTAAGGATATGCTGGGATAGCTCGCAAGAAGTCTTCTCACTCCAGCCATCTTGAACACATTATTTAGAAGCATGAAATTTGGAAGTTATATTTAGTTTATGTTTTATTTGCCACTTACCTGATAGCCTTTGAGGCATTGGGCAGCTCTTGTCATTGTTTTCAGATTTGACTTAAAACAGTGGGTTTTCCCATGGAATTCTCTTGTACATGAATTTCTTGGAGAAAGTTGGGAGTCAACTAAGGGCTGCCAAATGGATCAGGCAAAGGCATACATTCTTCAGTTGTTTGTGGAGGCTCTGATTTACAACAGAAACTATCATAAGTTCCAAATTAACCTGCAGGCTCACTTTTTCACAGGAATGACACCACCAATAGCGATTAAGGTGACAATTACCAAAACCTTTTATATTTCAAGATTATTTCGGGCAGCTACAGGGGACTTCAGTAATGTAAGCCAATTGGCTGTCATTAAATGCAGTAAACAAAGTATTGATGTTTTAACTGTATGATCAAACAGTTTCACTCCTTGTCAGCAGGTTTTACAGGATTTTGCAAAGTGGCAGGATTTGATTAGGTCCATGAAATTGTAGAATATACCCAATTGATTCTGTGTTTCCTCGTGTTAAATCACGTTGTGTTTGCAACTACATTATGCTTACTTTCCAGAGAATTATCACAATGCTTTAAAGAAATCCATGATGCTGCTAATATTTAACCTACAAATAGAAGTGACGAGGCAGCAACTTTTTGCAGTCCTGTTCATGACATCTTTACGTTAGCTGAAACAGATACTCATACTTCCAAGACAGTCATCACAGGAGGCACAACTGCCTTACTGAAGCATCGTATCAGGTCTTTCGACATTTTTGGGAATATACTGTAATGAAGTCTGGTTATGCATTAACGGCTGTTCTTGTCAGCTTGGATCTACTATCTCTCTCTTCTAGGGTTCATGAATTGGATTAAATTTGGACTTGAATTGATTTTTGGAACAAGCAAGGAGCTGGATTAACAGTTTGCTCTATTCATTCTGTGCTTGGGCTTCGTATCACAAAGGAAGAAATAAAATTAAAAAAAAATAAAATCAGGTTAGGTGTCAGGACTGTGACATCATGAGGAAGGTTCTTGAAGAGACAGTCACATCATTAGTTTAAAATGATCAGCATGAGAACAGTAAAATCCTGAAGAGTTATAAGGAGAAACTGGATAGACCGGGACATTTTTCTCTCAAGCGTAGGAAATTTAGAGGCGATCTTCTAGAGGTCTATAAAATAATGAGGGGCAGAGATCAGTTAGATAGTCAATATCTTTTCCCAAA
Source organism: Sphyrna mokarran (assembly GCA_024679065.1). Lineage (NCBI taxonomy): Eukaryota > Metazoa > Chordata > Chondrichthyes > Carcharhiniformes > Carcharhinidae > Sphyrna > Sphyrna mokarran. The sequence continues at coordinate 14,411,851 of JAGIQG010000025.1, forward strand.
GGTGGGGGAATCTAAAACTACAGAGCATAGATTTAAGGTGAGAGGGGAGAGATACAAAAGAGTCCGAAGGGGCAATTTTTTCATACAGAGGGTGGTAAGTGTCTGGAACATGCTGCCAAGTGTAATAGTAAAGGCAGGTACAATTTTGTCTTTTAAAAAGCATTTAGATTGTTACATGGTTAAGGTGGCTATAGAGTGATATGGGCCAACTGCAGGCATTTGGGACTAGCTTAGTCGTTTTAAAAAAAGGGATAACATGGCCAAGTTGGACCAAGGAACCTGTTTCCATGCTATAAATCTCTATGACTCTATGCCAGCTGTATGAATCTTTTGGCATGGTCACATAGAAGGACACTTTCCTAGCAAGAAAACCTATCCACTGTACTAACAGTCCTGTTTGCATGTTCTCTATTAATATGCTTTCAACTACAGTAATTGAACTTTGCCTTGTTTGGGTAGAGACAAGTGAATATTTGATCTTGGAATGGATGAATTGGAATACAAATACTTTTCACAGATAAATAACTTTATCATAGAGGAAAGTTTGTAATTAATCCTAAGTTTGTTTATTTGTCACAAGTACGGCTTACATGAACACTGCAATGAAGTTACTGCGAAATTCCCCTCATTGCCGGCTCCGGTACCTGCGTGTCCAGAGTGTCTTCCGGATTGTGGGAGGAAGCCAGAGTACCTGGAGGAAACCCATGCAGACATGGGGAGAACATGCAAACTTCACACAGGCAGTGACCCAACCTAGAAATCGAACCCAGGTTCCTGGTGCTGAGAGGCAGCAGTGCTAACCACTGTGCCACCATGCCTCCTACCAGTTTCTAAATGATGGGATTTTACCGTAGGTGGCAATTGTCCATGATTCTCAGTTGTATATTTTCATCTAATAAATGTGATATTTATCCCATATGTCTATATGGGAAAATAATGGCTCTATTTTAAAAGTTGCTTGAAAAAGAAAATATATGCCTAAAGTTGTATTTGGGAGAATTTCTTTTCATTTTTTAAGAGAGGTGCAAATGTGAAGTTGAGTTTCCAATCAGATCAGCCAAGTGGCCTTCTACTGCTTCTCATTCGTATGTTTGTATGAACCCAATAACTTCAGTTGATATCCCTGTTCTTGGCACTTATTTACTGAGCCACAGCAAAGTGCTGTGATTTTCTTTAGATAAGATGAAAAGGCAGACTCTGAGAGCAGGGATCAAACCCATGCACCCGATCCATGTAGCCAACTGAGCTAATCAGCTCAACTGATACCAATATGTACACTTTAATAATCTAAGAATCATTGAAATATTAGAAAAACATTTCCCTGTAATTTATAGCGCAGTAAATTTTTTAAAATTAGTGTGCAGTTTGAAAAGGGCAAATGAGTCGAGTTACGTATGCTTTGTGAAATTAATTTCTCGTCTTTACTCTTTTTTGACTTGGATTTAATGGAATAGTTATAAAAAAATTAATTGTCTGGACTGTAGTATGATCGTTCCCACATGTTGTTCACTGTTAAAAATATAAGTCACGTTACCTTATTTATTTTATTAGAGAGAATGGCAACAGTACCGAGGAAAGAAGTGATGGTTAGAATAGAATAGAATCATACAGTGCATTCAGCCCATCGAGTCTATGCCGACCCCAATCCCACACAGACTTTATTCCCATAATCCCATGCATTTATCCAAACTAGTCCCCCTAACATGAAGAGGCAATTAAACACAGCGAACCCATCTAACCCACCCATCTTTGGACTGTGGGTAGAACATCCGGACAAAACCCATGCAGACACGGGGAGAATGTCTGTTGGAGTTTGCACAGTGATCCAAGCCAGGAACTGAAACTGGGTTCCTGGTGCTGAGGAAGCAATGCTTGCCACTGTGCTTCCCAGGAATTAGATTAACTCTAATTTTTAGAATGAGAGGATTATCCTATCAAATACTCTGAATCTGTATTCCTTGGAGCTTATTCAAGCATATATGACCCTGAGTGGGGTTTGACTGAAAGGATGATGACATGTTTTCACTAATGGGACAGTCGTGAGAAGGGCCATACGGCGCGGGCTTGTTGGGCCGAAGGGCCTGTTTCCCGTGCTGTTTTGTTCTTTGTTCTTTATATAATGAGGGGAATTTTCCCATTTTGTCTGCCACAGGAATTGTGAGTGTAGCAGGGGGGATACCTTGCAAAGGTGTATTGACTTTGTCTGGGATTTTACGGTTTTGGAGCAAGCACGACTGGGAAATCCTGCCCAATGATTTTTTTTAATATTCTGCAAATTTCAGACAAAGTTCACAAGAATCATTCTGACTTCGAGCATTTTTATGCTTATTCTATTTTGAATGTTTCTGTTTTGAACTGTGGTATATAGAAAAGCATGATTAATCAATATATTTAATTTACTTTTTAGTCTATCTGAGATGCTTCAGGTTTTGCATATATCTCTTGTGATGATTTGTTGAAAGAGTAGTAGCCCAGAATGTTGTTATGCCACTTTACAATTTCTATAAGGATTTAAAATGAATCCAGCTATCAGCAGGAAATTTACTGGGTCATGAAACCCTTAATTGCATATTCCAATTACCTACAACATCTTTTAACTCTATTTTTACTGTTTATTGCTGTATTAAATTTGGTAATATTTGGTGACCAAGTAGCTCATTGAGGGAACAGTAAATACCTAAAAGAGTTGTTAATTTGAAATTAATTCATTAGTTGTTACATAATAGATTCCCATATTCAGTCAGGATAATATTATTCAGAATCATATTCATAAATATTAGATGTGACATTATATTTGTTATATTTCTGTAGACAGAAGATGCACTATCTTTTACAATCCAACTGGAGATGAAAAGCTTTTAAAGGTCTGCAGTGGAGATGCATGTAAATGTATGAAAGGTAAAAATAAATTATTATTTGTTTGACTATATTTACAAATATTATCTAGGAAATTATATGAAAAAATAGGCCTACATTTTTAGAATGGTGTGTTCTTGCTTCCCACTATCCTAAGAATTGGCAGGGCACACATCCCCAGCAACTCCGAGTGTCCCACAGCCATTTCATACTTCATTGAGTGTTTAGTGGCTGCAGATGAGACCTCTGCCTCTCATTCGGGTTGAAGTCTCACCTTAGAGAGCTGCTAGCCATTCAGATTGGCCAGCAGCCCTCTAGTCCCTGCAGTAAAAAGACCTACAGTGAACTAAGAGGAAGTGCGTGAGGATGCCTGAAAGTAAGTCTGGCTACCAGAGGCGAAGGTAAGTTCAAGGGGAGCATTTGACTCCTAGGACCAGGAGGAAAGATAAGGCCTGGGTACAAAAAATGGCAATCAAAGTCTTGGGGGAGAAGCCAGGACGGAAGGAAGACCCCAGAGACCACCAAATCTTAAGGGGGAAGGGGGGATGCCCAATTTCAGAAAAGGTCTTCTAATGGAGGCACCCCTCCTCCTCATCCTCCCTCCCTCCCTTCCAGCCTGAGATCCAAATCCATTCATGTATGGGCAATTCTCCTGCCAACTTATAGAAGTTTTGATGGGAAATGGCCCTGTTGGCCACTTAAAAGCCTCAATCAGGACAAGGATGGGTTTCCTGTCTGAGGCCTTGCCTGCCCCAGCATAAAATGATTGCATGGTCAGGGCAGATAGGAACTTGAGGGAATCCCATTCCTTCAATTTCACACTTCCTCCTCATCCCCCATGTAACAGCTTACTGAAATTCTATGGAGTACCATAGAACAGTCACCTTGATATGAAGAACATTTAAGCACTAGTTCGAATTTCTACAAGCCATTAATAGGATCTTGTTTTAATTTAATAGTTGTAGTATTTTATGACCTATAAAAAGACTGCAATGCAAATGAAGATTGTAAATCAGTTATATAAACTCACCATGTTTAATTCCAAATTAAATTGAATATTTAACTTCTAATTATTATTTGAAGAGTATTCTGATAAAAATTACATTATTTTTACTTATGGTTGTAAATAGGATGGCACTAATATTTTAATACTAATATTTCTTTAACCTGTTTACAATATGATTTTTTGAAATTTTTCTCCATGGTTCAGCTGAGTGCAGTGAAATGCAGCCACCATTAGATATATCTCTCACTGCCCAAGATAAACATGAAGCTGCATGCAAAAAAGGGCCAACTTATGGTGAGTATTTTGAAATTTTAACTTGCTGTTTATTCTGATGAAAAATATTTATTATTTAGCACCTATGTTATAGTGCTGCAATTCAACAAATAGAACATTTTTAAGCCCTCCAAGCCATTTGGCAGGAACAAAGATTATCTGGGTTCACTATATTTTCTATTTTACTTTATTGCTGAGTCTGTACAACACTGCAGACTTCTGTGATTTCCACTTTTTGTATCATGACTGTCGCAACTTTAAAAACTTCTTTGGATGTGGCACTGTTAAGATGCAATGCACTATTCTCCCCATATTCTTGTTACCCCAAAATACTTTCTGTAAATCCAAAATGGTCCCTCTTCACAATGGCAATATCATTTTTTATGTATTTTTCCTTAGCAGTATAATTTTGTACAACAGTGTTCTCTTTTCACTGTTTTGGGACTGTCCTAACTTATATCTTACATTTTAGTTTCATCTAAGCTTGTCAGAAGAATGTGCAAACAAAGTCGCACATGTCTGCAGCTATAAATTTCGTAAGCTTAATTAAGATTTTAAAACCAATAAAACTCTGACTCTAATGATTTCTACAAAGATGATCTGGTGTAATGGGCACTGTACATTTGCTTCGATAGATAACATAGTAGTGTCTGACAATAATTTTGGAGCAATTGATCAAAGAACTGAAGCTGTAGCTTAAGCTCTCAACACAATAACATCCATTCAACAACAATCCTCTTGGGTTACTGGAGTCAAATTTAATTGGTAAAAATGTAAGAACATAGTTCTCCATGCTTCAGTGTCTCAAGAATATATTATTATTTAAGTGCTGAAATTGATTTTGTGTTTTGCAGCCTACAAAGTGCAAATTTTGTCTGCTGAGGAACAGATTAATTTCATCAAGTACAATGCCACAATTCTGAATGTATTTATGCAAGGTTGGTACTTATTTTGGATAACATTTGGACTACATATTCATATGGCTGCCACTCAACACCAAAAAACATTTAGGTTCTTTGCTAGTTTGTCAGTTATCAGCCAGGAAGATAGTTGATGTATGCTGATTTCAATAGGGCGGTGGTGTAGATGGTACAGTTGTGCTTAATGTTTCCAGGCTAGGATGAGGAAAACCCAAGTTCCTGAATGTCATCCAGTGATGTATGTCCTGTATGCAAAAGGACATGAGGCAAAAATGGAAATAAATACATGATATGCCATATTTAACTCACTAAAAATTAGCAAGAATAGGAATTTCACACCAAAAAAGGGGCAGGATAGGCTATAATTACTTGAGTTTGAATACCACTGCTTCCTCCTCTATCTAAACTCTAAACTCACAAATGGATAAATTTTCCAGGAATCATAGCAGATGGGATGGAAAATTTGGTGGACCATTTAAAGGTCCATTAAGTTGGAGCAAGAATTTCCAGTCTGAAGGAAGGAACAACTAGAAAATCTTGCTATAGTGTGGTTACTTGAGGGGTTTTTGAGTGCCATGTCCAGTATGAGTCACATAAGAGGAAAGGTCAAAACTGTGTCCTGCAGTGGGGTAATTGTACCTGAAATAAGTGATGAATTGAGTGTACAAAAAACAGGCAAAGACCAGCTGATCATATTCCAATTAAATAGCAGTGTTAACCAGCACTCAGAAGAGAACATCTTATTCCTTTGGCCTGCAAAAAGAAATTAAACCATCCTGAAATCTAACCTAATTTAACTGCTTATGCACTTCTACACACGTCACTCTGTTCTCCCAAGCCTATCTAATTTAAATAATCTATCCACGTGGACACAATCTAATCCTTTCATTATTTTAAATTCTTAAATTGAATCACCCAAAATCTGTTCTTTTCGAAAGTAAACATATTCATTTCTGTGTTTATCATGCTAACGAAAGGTTTTTAAACAATGCATTGGTTATAATGGAAATTCTGAGAATCTTTTCCAGGATTTCCATATCATCCAGCATGGAGGAGAACCAGAACTGGACACCATATTCTGGATGAGTCCCAACCAGTTTTATATAAGAGTACCATGGTGCATTTTACATTGAATTCAATTTATCAACTAACCAGAGTAGGCCCCGCAAAAGTCTTTATCCTCAATGATGGGGGAGTCCAACACAGTAGTGCAAAAGACAAGGTGGAAGCTTTTGCAATTGTCCACAGCCAGAAGTGCCAATTGGATGATCTGGCCTTCTGAGTCTCCAGTAACACAGATGATAGTTTGTAACCAATTAGATACATTTCATGTGATAGTAAGAAACTTCTGAAGGCAGTGGATGCAGAGGCCCTGATAACGTCCTCAAAGTGATATTCAAGACATATATTTCAGAACTAGTCATATCCAGAGCCAGTACAATTACAACATTGGCATCTATCCAACAATATGGAAATTGCCCAGGTGTCCTATCAAAAAAAAATCAGTCCAATTATCATCCTATCAGTCTACTCTCAATCATCAGCAAAGTAATGAAAGGTGTCCTCAACAATGCAACTAAGTGACATTGCACAGCAATAACCTACTCACCATGCTCAGTTTGGGTTCTTCTATGACCACTTGCCTCCTGACCTCATGCCTTCTTCTGGCCTTAGTCCAAACATATTGACATTGAAGCAGCATTTGATCAAATGTGGCATCAGGAAACCCAAGGAAAATTGAAGTCAATGGGAATTAGAGAAAAAACACTCACTGATTTGAATCATATTTTATTATAAAGGTTGTGGTTACTGGAGGACAATCATCTCAAGCCCAGGTCATGCCTGCATGAGTTCTTCAAAGTAGGCCCAACTACCTTCAGCTATTTCTGACATTCCCTTCAACATAAGGCTAATTGTAGATGTTTACTGCAGATTGCAGAATATTCAGTACCATTTATGACTGCTCAGAAACTGAAACAGCAAGTCTGGTCAATATTCAGGCTTGGCTGGTAAGTGACAACTAACATTTGTGCTACACAAGTGCCTGGCAATGATCATCTCCAAGAAAGAATCTAATCATCTTGCCTTGACATTCAATTGTATGACCATCACTAAATCCTCTACCAACAAGAACCTGGAGGTTACCATTGACCAGAAACTGGACTAGCCATAAAAATACTGTGACTATGAAAAGAGAGAAGCTGGGAATTCTGCTGTGAGTAATTCAACTCTTGACTCCTCACTTACAAGGCATGAGTTAGGAATGTGATGCACATTTGTAGATGAGTGCAATTTCAACAACACTCAAGAACAGAACTGTTTTGGACATTTATCGTTTCAGTTTGCTTTTGCCCACTAAACTTACTTCTTCCTATATTGACTCTATGGGCGGAATTTTCCTTTCTTTTTCTAAGTGCTGGCTCAAATGAGAGACATAGCGTGCAGCTTGCTGGCTGCAGAGCCAGCCTTTCTTACTATGTTGTGCAGTGATTCTTCTGACACCTTACATGATTTCAACAATTTCCAGTTCCCTGGCCCAAATTATCATCTCTTCACAATGGATACTCTATCTCTTTATAACTGCATACTCCATCAGGATGATCTGAGAGCTCCCTTTTTTTATTTAGCACAGGAGGAAGCCATGCGACCTATCGAGTCTGCACTGACTACAATTCCATCCAGGCCCTATCCCTTAACTTCAGATATTTACTCTAACACTACAAGGCAACTTACCATGTCCAATCAATCTAACCCGCATATCTTTGGAGTATGGGAAGAAACTGGAGCACCCAGAGGAAATCCACACAGTCACAGAGAGAATGTGCAATCCCACACGGACAGTAACCCAAGCCAGGAAGCAAATGTGGGTCCCTGGCAACGTGAGGCAGAAGTGCTAACCACTGTGCCACCATGCCATCCTTTCATGCCATCCTTTGATATGCTAAAATAAAAACATATTTTTATAATAATTTGTCAACAAATTCAATTTAAAAAAAATAATTATAGATTTGAGAGATTATTAATCTGATATTTTAGGAAAAGGAATGTTTTAAAGCATTGTTATAGTAGTACTTTAATAGAAAAAAGCTTGTCTAAGTTTTCTTGAATTTGTCTAACTATTAAGGTATTAGTCTCAATTACTATATTACCAGACTAAAACAATGTCTATTTTTATTACAGTTGATGCTGTTGAAGAAAACTCAATTATAACCTTGATTAAGAAGGACACATGTTCTGATGTTAACTTAATCATTAATCAAATATACTTGATCATGGGAAAAAATAGCCTGAAGTTAAGTTCATCAAGGAGATTTGTGTAAGTGAGCCCTAGTTCAAGTCACTTAACTTATACTTCTTAATGCGTCTCATTTTCTTTTCTACTTTTCAATATTAGTGTTTCTCTTGTTAAGGTACGAGGTCTGAAACCCCAAGGTTTGTTATGAAGTTAGGCAAAATCCCAACTATTTGCTATTTTGGCATTAATGTGACGATAAGGTGTTTCATTCCAGATGTGGTTCTATTAATACATCAGGAAGCTTTTATCAAAACAAACTTTATTTAACAATAGTTTCACTATAAAAAAGAACTAGCTTAATATTTACCAATTGAATAATACTTGAACATGTCAAGACACAATTCTTAACTTATAACCTATTCCTATGCATACCAATTCAAACAATATTCCTCTTACAGACTTAAAACCCCTCTTCAAAATCAGTTAACAAACCCCAGGCTTATGTGTTTGTACTTGTTAACATTTTTAAAGTCTTTTGAAAACCTTTGGAGAGAGAGAAGACAGAGAGACACCTGTCTTCTGACAGCCCCAAACACCAGCCTCCAGAGAAAGACAGAAAGATTCCTTTTGCTTTTTTTTCTGAACCAAACAGTCACTGAACTGCTCTAAAGTAAAAAAAAACTGTGTATTGTCCCTACAACATTAGCTCCTCCCACATGACTTTGTCTCTATCAGTCAGCCTAATCAAAACCCTACTCTGAAACCTGAAGGGAAAGTTAAGTAAACAAAAATGTATTAACCCATTTTAATCAAGCACTTCCATAGCTCAAATCAACCGGTATCTTCCATTCTCAACATTACTGCCTTTTACCCAGACAAATCAGCAGTGTGTAAAACAGAACCGAATTTTAAACATACCCCTTAGAAGGAGCATGATAAAATACATTTCTTAAAAGTCATAATATTATCACATCCTCCTGTATGGATTTTTTTTCTAATGGTATTAGATTTATTAAATTTAAACCAAGTAAGCATTACGCTTTTTTAAAATGGATCAGGAAGAAGCCAGGTCTAGTGTTCCTATGGCTTTTGGCAGCTGGTCTCTCAATCCAGAGGCAAATTGGATCACTTAAGCGGCTAATTAAAGACCTCTTCCCAATGATATTGACATTTTACCAGCAGCGGGTTAGCTTTGCCTCACATGGGAAGAACGCCATGGTGGCCTCCTATGAGTTTGGAGCAGAACACTTTCAGATAGGATGCTTACCAGCACACAGAGGATTGTAACGTTATAAACAATCTTCCTTGGCCTCACCAACCACCATCTCCTCCCCTCACAAGGCCCTGATAGGCATTGACAACCCTTGACCCCATTTCCCTTTTTCAGAGGTGTTCATGCTAATATTTTCAGCTGGGTGCAGTGCAGCTGAAGATGCAGCTGGGACTGAAAGGCTGCTGGCCCACTGGTTGAATGGCAGCCCCTGGAGAATCTTCTCTGTTAAAGGGACAGGAGCCCCCAACACCAGCACATTAATTCCCTGACAGATAAAATCCGGTTGAAGTTCCGCAAAATAAACAATGCAGGTTTATTTGGCCACCACCATTTGATGACATGGGCCTTGACCACTAACTTGAGAGGATGGGACCCAGGTGTTGCTTCTTTTTGGGAAGGTTTAGGGGCAGGAGTACGCCATTCAGTTCTACAAGGGGGGAATCACAGCAAGCACAGAGGGATGGATCTCAGTGGTCCTCCTTCCTAATGCTAAGTCCTTCGATTAGGCACTGCGTGTTTCCTGAGCATCCAACAAGATTTGTTTTTCAGGCTTCCTACAAGTTGAGTGCCCTGCCAGCAACTGGTGAATACCAGCTGAAGTAAGATGCCCTGAAATGGGCAGTAATTGCCAATTTAAAGGCCTCAATTCACAGCAGAGATGAACATGGGCATTCCCATCACAGACTTAATCGGGCAAACTTAGGAAAGTGGCGGTGTTCCCTCCTGCCACCTCCTGCCCAATTAAATGCCCATCACCACCAAACTTGTCTTGAGCAAGAGCATTACATTTTACTTAGTGTCTGAATACTTCCTCTTTCTTTGTAATTTTGGCATTGTCTTCCTTCGTAAAAGCAGACGCAAAGTACTGATTTAGTACATCAGCAAGTCCTCTGCCTCCATGCTTGTATCCCATTTTTCATCCCTAAACAGTACTATTCTTCCTTTAAATACCATTTTATTATTTATATAGCATACTCGTTTTCCCTTCTATATTAGCTCTGTCTCTTTTCATATTGTCCCTCTGCTTCTCCAATTTATTTTTCACGACCCTTCCGTACATGAAACCTAGTTCTCATTTATACTATCAACTTGATACAATGGATGGGAATTTATAGCCTCACTTGAGTGTGACCAGAAATTCTCGCCCGAGGTCAAAGGACATTTCCCTTGAGCGTCATTTGCCCGATTCAATGGTGGGTGAGGCGGTAGAATTCCAGTGATTTTATACATGCCCTTTCTCTGCTTCATCTTGCTCTCCATCAATCATCATCCAGATAGCTCTGCTTTGGTAATGTGCTGTCTTCATAGTTGGATGATGCCACAAGTAAATTTTTTTATTGCCGAGGATATTAAGAAAAACATTTTTGTATTTTTATATTAGGTACGAATATCCTTTGGACTCATCCAACTGGATAGAAATGTGGCCTTCTGAGAACGAGTGTTCTGGAGATACATGTGACACCTTCCTCCAGCAAATGGATGATTTTACAATTACTCTTTTAATAAGTGGATGTTAATGGATGTGAAAATGAGTTGGAGACATGTTTGAATCTAAAATCTTACTTATGTTACTTTAGTCATTCAACTTGCTGTTTTTCTGCTACATAAGTAACCATTTCTCAAACAACTTCTTGAGAATAATGTTCCATGTATTTTATTTGTTTCAGTAAAAATATATTCTCATATGTGGAATAGTTTTTTTAAACAACTGTATCTTTCAGGCTATAACTTGATCAATAAAGATTTTATAGAGGTAGAAATCTTTATTCACAAACGTTAAGTGTTAAGCATTTTATTAGCCATTTCTAGAACTTGATAGTGAAATGTGCATTGTTCAACCTTAATGCAACTCATGGATATGAAGAAAATGCTTCTTAGATGTTCATCTAATTTGAGTACAATACAGCAAAAATTAGGATAAAAGGTCTGTAATTCATTCCATTGTATTATTTCCAGTGAAGTATGAATGATCAAAATCTGTCTTAATATTATTTTCTGATTAAAATAACGACAGTTTATTGCCAGGATTTCTTTTGTATTTTTTAAAAATCTGCCAATGAATGAGGTGAAAATGAATTAAATATTTCTGTCTCTGCCTGAGTACTAGATGGGGGGAAACAAATTGCATTACTCCTTCCAGATCCATGAGTACATAAATTTTCTATCTTGAGTGGAGGGGAGGAGCTACCAGCAGCAACAACGGTAAACTGAAGTCTCTTCTCCGCTCTTTTGTGCCTGAAGTTGAAAATCTGACCTCCAAGACCAGGATCTGCTGGTAACCATCTACATCCCAACAGGGAATATTTTATTTTTGGCAAACACTTCTGCAATTTTCTAGTTTACTTAAAATTGTCTATCACCTTCAAAGTCACCTTCTTCAATCTTTTCACCTGAAGGTGCTAGACTGAAAAGTGATTAAGACATAAACGCAAATATTTGTATGGTGAGGTGGAGCTGGAAGTAGTTCCACTATAGTCAAGTCAACATTTCTGATGCCCATCTACAGGCCACAAAAAAGTCATGTTTCTTTAAAATAGAAAAATGGACCCAATCCCTCTCACTCACCTCAGGCTACTCCAGTCATTTTTTTATGGCCTAAGTAGTAGCTGCCACCACAAAGGTTACCTTTCTGAGGAGTCAGGAGGAGCAAGATTCTTTGAAGGCCACTGCCAATTTGTTTTTCCTCTCCTTCCTTCCTTCTAAAATCTACTTCACGTTGCTCCCAGAGAGGCACCCTCCCAAATTTGAGCTAGTCCCATAGCAGCTGCCTTTATTACAAAGAGGCCCAATCTGTGTATGCTGTATGCAGATCATCAGTTTTGGACCAGAAAATAGGCTATAAAATGTTTTTTCTCTGATGAGATTAAGAGTGTTTCACACCGAAGGATTACGCAAGATCTTGGTCCACATGGAATGGCTTGATCAGGACTCTTTTCTTTTACTTCATCAGCCATCTGTCGTTACCTTCAGACTTTCTTCTTTGCATCATCATCCTTCTCAAATTAAAATGCTGGATCTGCAGAAAAGAAGGATTCAAGCTAAGAATGAGTGTGAATCATGCCCTTAGAATTGTGGCGAGAGAAGGGGGATAGAGTTCTCTGAATAATGTTGTTTCACAGGGGTTGTTATTACTGACAGTGTAAGTGTGCAACCATTAATCTTGTACTGAAAATGTGTTCCTGAACTCAGTAACTACTACAACAAGAACGGAGTGCCTCCCAGCAACTCCACAGCTTTTTCCATGTCTGGAGTGATGTTGATCCCTCCACTTCCCTGACTTGTGCTCAAGTTTCTCCTACAATAATAGTCAGTGAATTAGGAAGAGATCAGCAACTGAGGATGTTACCCAGGTGACTTCAAACAGTCAATGAAAGTGGTCTGGTGATATCACCTTATTAAAGTAGAAGAAGAGATTTTAAGATTGTGCACGCAAGTAAGTTAGTGGAAATGATTACTCTTACCATAAGATTCCTACTATGCATTGCCTTGAACCAGAGATTAAAAGTTCATTGTGCTGTTTCTTACTTTTGAAAATATTAAACTAATAGTGTACTGGTCCCTGAGGGTTAATGGGTGAATAGTAATGGTAATGAGTTTCTGGTGTGATTATGATATAAATGACATCAGTGGTCAGGAAACTGATTGGAACGGCTGTTCGGGGGTAAGTCCACGCTAGTGGGAGTGTGGGAATCCTTCAAGGGAATACTGAAAATGTTGCAAGAAAGATATGTGCCAGCTAAGAGGAAAGATGGGAAAGGTAGGATTAGAGAACCGTGGATTACTAGGGATATTGAGGACTTGGTTAGGAAGAAAAAAGAGGCATATGTTAGGTCAAAGCAGCTGGGAACGGAGGGAGTGTTGGAGGAATATAGAGAGAGCAGGAGGGAGCTCAAATGGGGAGTTAGAAGGGCAAAAAAGGGACATGAAATGGTTTTGGCTGATAGGATTAAGGAAAATCCAAAGGCTTTTTACTCCTATGTTAGGAATAAAAGGATGGTTAGAGGAAAAATCGGATCTCTTAGGAACAGAGGAGGGGAACTGTGCTTAGAGCCCGAGGGAATGGCAGAGATCCTGAATGAATACTTTGTGTCAATATTCACGAAGGAGAGAGGCTTGTTAACCGGTCCTGTCTTTGAGGGAGCTGTGGACCAGTTGAGGGAAATATCCATACTGAGGGAGGAAGTATTACAGCTTCTAGGTAGCATTAAAACTATAAATCTCCGGGGCCTGATGGCATTTATCCCAGGCTGGTTAGGGAGGTGCGAGGTGAAATTGCTGAGCCTCTGATGCAAATCTTTGTCTCTTCTTTGGAGACAGGTGAAGTCCCAGAGGACTGGAGAATAGCTAATGTTGTACTGTTGTTTAAAAAGGGTAGTAGGGATAACCCTGGAAATTATAGACCGGTGAGTTTGACATCAGTGGTAGGGAAGCTGTTGGAGGGGATTGTTAGAGATAGGATGTATAGGCACTTAGAGCGTTGCAATCTGATTAGGGATACACAGCATGGCTTTGTTAAAGGGAGGTCGTGTCTTACAAATCTGGTAGAATTTTTTGAGGAAGTGATGAAAACGGTCGACGAAGGGCGAGCCGTTGATGTAGTCTATATGGATTTCAGTAAGGGATACAAGGACAGGCAGCTGGATGGATAAGTAACTGGCTTGGTAATAGGAGTAAGAGGTCTGACAACACCAGTTTTAAATCCAACTGATTTATTTGATAGTAAACTCGCAAGCTTTCTGCTTTATGGCCTTCGTCAGGTGAATGAGGTGTTCTGGTCTGCAATAGCACACATATCTATTGCAGACCAGAACACCTCATTCGCCTGACGAAGGTCATAAAGCTGAAAGCTTGCGAGTTTTCTATCAAATAAATCGGTTGGATTTAAAACTGATATTGTCAGACCTCTTACTGTGTTTACCCCAGTCCAACGCCGGCATCTTTACATCATTGGTAATAGGAGACAGAGGGTAATAGTGGAAGGGTGTTTTTCTAGCTGGAGGTCGGTCACTACTGGTGTGCCGGAGGGATCAGTACTGGGACCTCTTTATTTGTAATATATATAAATGACTTGGAAGAGGGAGTAAGTAGAGTGATCAGCAAGTTTGCAGACGATACAAAGATGGCTGGACTTGTGGATAGTGAGCAGCATTGTCAGGTGATACAGCAAGACATAGACTGGTAGCTTGGGCAGATGGATGGCAGATGGAATTCAATCCTGATAAATGCGAGGTGATGTATTTTGGGAGAAAGAATGTAGGGGGAAGGTATATGATAAAGGGTAGACCTATTAAGAGTATAGAAACGCAGAGGAACCTGGGGGTGCAGGTGCACAAGTCACTGAAGGTGGCAGAGCAGGTGGAGAAGATTGTGAAGAAAGCATATGGTATGCTGGCCTTTAATGTTGCAGTTGTATAAAACGTTAGTTAGACCTCAATTGGAATACTGTGTCCAGTTCTGGTTGCCTTACTACCAGAAGGACATGGAGATTCAGGAGAGAGTGCAGAGGAGGTTTACCAGGATGTTGCCTGGTATGGAAGGTCTGAGTTACGAGGAGAGGTTAGGCAAATTGGGGCCGTTTTCCTTAGAAAGATGTAGACTTAGAGGAGATCTAACAGACGTGTACAAGATTATGAGGGGTATAGATAGAGTAAACAGGATTAAGCTTTTCCCTAGGATGGACTCAAATAGCACGAGGGGTCACAGGCTTAGGGTGAGGGGGGTAAGGTATAATTTGGATGCTAGAGGAAGTTTTTTCACACAGAGGGTGGTGGGGGTATGGAATGCACTGCCAAGTAAAGTGGTGGAGGCAGGTACTCTGGAGTTATTTAAGAGATACTTAGATGGGCACATGAACAGAATGGGAATGGAGGGATATAGAAAACTGATTTAAAATAGAGATCATGAGCCTTGGGAGTCCCTGGGAAGTGCATAAATAGATGATGATATTGATGTACTTATTTTTATCCTACAGGTGCTTTGTTGTCTAACAAGGGGCATACACGCGATGGGTCGTGAGAGGGCTGCTCTTGAATTTTTGGAGAGTATCCTAGTGCTTCACATCTTTAGTGTACGCTTGACCTGGACCATTTGATGGGCAACATGACAGCTCAGTGACTATCGCTGTGCTGTGCAGATACATGGATTTGGGCCTGTGTGTGGGAGTTTGCACATTCTCCTGTGCTTGCGTGGGTTTTCTCCGGGTGCTCCGGTTTCCTCCCACATCCCAAAGATGTGCTCTTAGGCTGATTGGCAGAACAAATTCTCCCTAAATTGTCTCAAATTTGGTTTCAATCCATAGATCAATAAACATAGACAGGGATCACGGGTAGAAGTGGGAACATCGAGGTGGCGGCACAGGCTCGTTGGGCCAAAGGGCCTGTTTTGTTCTTTGTTCTTATATACTGGAGACTGAGAGCAGATGAAACATCTGTACTGTGATGTTAATGTACCATTAAGAGTTTTTTTTTAGATCATGATTGCTGCAACTCTCACAGTCAGTCTGTCTCATGCTCATAATCTTAGGTGATGTCATTGCTGGGAGGAACAAAAAAAATCACTGTGGGCAGCTCAGGTGACCAGGAACTTTTCAGTTTCAGTTTGAAGTGCAGGCTTGAGTTTTTTGTTTTTAGAAGGGGCCCTCTCTCTTTTTTTCCCTCTCTTTTTTTTAAGAAATTCTCTTGTTTTCCTGAAAGGTGAAAATCTTATTGTTGGGAACTGAACCAGAGTCTCTCTGGTGTTTTGTGAAATTATCTTGTCTTAAAACTGTTCGAAGTGTCAAGAGCATTTGACAGCAAAATTCAACTAACAGCTTCAATCACATTATCATGTGACTGGTAGATTTTGCTGTATTGAACCTGTTTAAAGTATTTTGTCAATGGCAAGGGTTTTGGTTTAATTGGAACACATTAGAGATATTCTTAAGGGTTATACATTATAGTTGGTTGTTTTGTTTCTTGTTTGTAGTTGATAAAAGTTCTTGCTAATTTTCTTACTATGTATGTTAACCATATTCTTAAATAGAAGTTCCCTAGTGGGTCTTTTGAATCATACCTGTAGTGGATAATATCATGCTTATCTTGCCCAAATTCAAGATGCAAAGTCTATGATTCAGATGGGTTTCGTAATACATTTTGGAGCTTCTGACCTGAACCATAACAGTACTTGAGAGATGTATCGGTCCTGTAGCCTTATTTTATTTATCGGTGGTGAACAACCTGAGTCCTGGAAGCCATGTGTAGCCCACCTGTATCCTGAATGCTGCACCACAAGACATTTTGTTATCTGTGTGCAAGTACGCCATATTCTGCTGATTTCCATCTGTAGTTTTTTTTACCAGTATGACTGAAGTAACTTGCACGTAAAGCAAGGGCAAGTGCATGCTGATTGCACATAACATTAACTGAGAGCCATGCACTCTCTCTGTATCTAGAATGTATTTATATTTATTTTTGAAGCCCACTCATTAGCCTAGATTGCCCATCACTGGTATATAGTGTTAATAAAGTAATCTACCTGAGTCAGATTGGAGTTAGTCATGGTAGGAGAGAAACTTTCCCAGTATAGGATATAGACCACATACCCAACCACAAAACAGTACCTCAAGGAAAAGGGCCAATGTGATACATTGCTTTGATCAGGTCATGTGTGGAGATGCCAGCATTGAACTGGGGTGGGCACAATAAGAAGTCTCACAAAACCAAATTAAAGTCCAACGGGTTTATTTGGAATCACAAGCTTTGGGGGTGCTGTTCCTTCATCAGATGAGTAGACATTGGTCAGGTTATTACATTTATTGTGACTTGCCTCTAGTTTAAGAGGGAGTTTAATCCTCAATTCTAGTGTCATTTCCGGCACCTTCCTATGAGGACAGGGCAATCTGAGTTTTAGAGATAAGTCACTAAAATGTTGACTATCTTTTAATTGTCAACTTCTCCGTGAAAGACCATAGGGGCAAAAGCATCTGTGAGCCATCCAGTGAAATCAGTGATCCAAATGCTTATCTATTGCATCGCGATTTGCTGCTAAAACTTTCAGCTAGACTGGCCTTTTCATGGGCAGATTCTGATCTCCAGACGCTGCAGTACATGCGATTTATGCTGGATATTATGCACTAGATGTGCAAATCGGCTCCATTCCGGATCAGTGGGTACAACTCCATGAGCACAAATCGAACGCAAGGGTCAAATAAGAGCCTTTAACTCGGCGCCAATTTAATAAAGCAGAGTTCTTGACATTAGCGATTTGAGTAATAGGCAATGAGCTATTTAAGGCGCCTCCCACAGCTCTGCAGCTGACAGGTAAATAAATAGTCTCCTGTAACAGTTTTTCAGTAGCCAATGAAGACTTTTGCAATCGCAGTAGAGGCATGTGATGTGGGGGAATTCCAGGGGGCCGCAACTGACATTCTTTTGAACAAAATATCAGTTGAGTTTCACTCTAGTGGTTTTTACAGAGAAGTGAAGGGTTCTAAGAAAGCAAAAGACTGGTTGTCGCTGCAGAAAGTTTGAAAAACAGGTATGTCTTTTTTTTATAAAATCGATTTTTGCGTATATTCTGTAAAAGGAACTCGACACATTGCATGCAATTCTGTTTCGATCTTTCCTCCACCAGTTGTATAGTTTGTATAGTATCTCCTAAAAGTAATTACTTTTGAGATTAAAGAATCATTGAAAATAATTAATTATACAACAATGCTCAGCTCAAGAAAATGAGCTGCAATTTTAAAATACAAATAGTTTATAATTAGCTCTGAACCTTAAGGTCAACACTTAATAATGGAATCATTCTATGTTTTTTTTTAAAAAAATACATGCCGCAACGTTCTTAGGGATAAGCTGTTTCCAATTCTCTTCAACGCAATTACAATGGTCGTGCATTCCACATCAATCGAACATGCAAGAATTAAGAATTGTGGCAACTCGGAGAATTATTTGCGAGTTGCCACATCATTTCCCAAGTTCTGTAACCATATGCACCAATTTTACAAATACCTTGTGAAGTTAATAACAACCAACATATTTACCCAGCATTTAAATGTTCATACTTAATACATACGTTTAAAATATTTTAAACGTATCTTAAAGCTAAGTAATACATCAAAGTGAGGGATTATTTGTTCTGTTGTGGCTGTTCTCTAAGATCAAAGTGAGTGCCCCCCCCCCCCCCCCCGACCTTCCTCATACCCTTGCAATTTATTCCTCTTCAAGTACTTATCCAGTTCCTTTTCCTCGAAAGAGAAGGAATCTCAGTTACACTTGCAGGCAATGCTTTAATTTGATTTATTATTGTCACATGTATTAACATTACTGCATTGTTTCTTGTATGCTATACAGACAAAGCAAACTCTTCAGAGAGAAGGAAAGGAGAGCGTGCAGAATGTAGTGAGAGATTTTCTCGCTAGTTTGCAAAGAAAGATCAACTTAATGCAAGGTAGGTCCATTCAAAACTCTGGCAGCATGGAAGAAGCTGTTCTTGAGTCCACTGATACATGTCCTCAGACTTTTGTATCTTTTTCCATGTGGAAGAGTGTATGTCCAGGGGTGCATAGGGTTCTTAATTATGCTGGCTGTTTTTTCTGAAGCAGCAAGAAGTGTCAACAGATAATCAGTGGGTGGGAAGTTGGTTTGAGTGAAGGACTGGGCTTCGTTCACAGCCTTTGTATTTTCTTGCGGTCTTAGAGCAGGAGCCATACCAAGATGTGATACAACCAGAAAGAATGCTTTCTATGGTGCATCTGTAAAGGTTGATAAGCCATGCTAAATGGGCACAGTGGCATAATAGATAGCACTGTTGCCTTACAGTGCCAGGGACCTGGATTCAGTTCCCCACTTGGGTCACTGTCCATGTGGAGTTTGCACGTTCTCCTTTTGTTTGTGTAGGTTTTGTCCAAGTACTCCAGTTTCCACCTGCTGTCTGAAAGACATACATTGGCCAAGCTAACTTCTCCCTCAGTGTTTCCGAACAGGTTCCAGAGTGTGGCAACTGGAGATTTTCACAATATCTTCATTGCAGTGTTAATATAAGCCTGCTTGTCGGTAATAAATAAACTTTAAATTTTCTGAGAAAGTAGAACATTGGTTGGTTTTCTTAATATAGTGTCAGCTTGGGGCTCCAGGACAGATGGTTGGTGATCTGGTCACCTAAAAACTTGAAGCTCTTGACCATTTCTACTTCATCCCCATTGATGAAAGCAGGAGCATATTCTCCTTTTACACTTCCTGAAGTCAATGATA
Organism: Sphyrna mokarran; assembly: GCA_024679065.1. Taxonomy (NCBI): domain Eukaryota; kingdom Metazoa; phylum Chordata; class Chondrichthyes; order Carcharhiniformes; family Carcharhinidae; genus Sphyrna; species Sphyrna mokarran. The sequence goes on from JAGIQG010000025.1 coordinate 14,431,646, forward strand.
ATCTGCTTCATTTTGTTGACATTGATGAAACGATTATTGTTGTCGCACCAGTTCACTAGATTCTCTATCTCTTTCCTGTACTTTATCTTGTCATTGTTTGAAATCCAACCCATTACGGTAGTGTCATCAGCAAACTTGAAAATCGAGTTGGGGGGTATTTGGCCACATGGTCATAGGTGTATAATATAGTAAGGGGATGAGGACATAGTCTTGAGGCGTGAAGGCACACAAAATCATTGGCACCAACACACCCTTCCCTGATGAGCTGAATGCATTCTAATCAGTTTTGAGCAAGAGGTCAGCAAAGACCATACCCTCCACCTCAGATGAGCCTGTATCTGAGATCACTGTTGCAAATATCAGAGCAGCTTTTCTCGAAGGTAAACCCAGGGAAAGCGACAGTCTAGGTGGGGTACCTGGATGAGCACAGGGTTGTAAACTGGAAAGTATTGAAGGAGATAAGGAGGTTGTGCTAGATATTCTTAAGGGTTTGAAGTTAGATAAGTCCCCTGGGCTGGACGGGATTTACTCTAGGATTCTCTGGGAGGCGAGAGAGGCGATTGCAGAGCCTCTGGCTCTGATCTTCAGGTCGTCGTTGGTTACAGGTATAGTGCCGGAAGACTGGAGGATAGCGAATGTGGTCCCATTGTTCAAGAAGGGGAACAGAGACTTTCCTGGGAATTATAGACCGGTGAGTCTTACTTCTGTTGTGGGCAAAGTATTGGAGAGAATTATTAGGGATAGGATTTATAGTTATTTAGAGAGAAATGAATTGATTGGGGATAGTCAGCATGGTTTTGTGAAGGGTAGGTCGTGCCTTACTAACCTTATTGAGTTTTTTGAAAAAGTGACGAAAGAGGTGGATGGGGGTAAGGTAGTTGATGTGGTATATATGGACTTTAGTAAGGCATTTGATAAGGTGCACCATGGAAGGCTTTTGCAGAAAATGCAGATGTAAGGGATTGAGGGTGATTTAGCTAATTGGATCAGGAAATGGCTAGCTGATAGAAGACAGAGGGTGGTGGTTGATGGAAATTATTCATCATGGAGTTTGGTTACAAGTGGTGTACCTCGGGGATCTGTTTTGGGGCCCCTACTGTTTGTAATTTTTATAAATGATCTGGATGAGGGTATTGAAGGATGGATTAGTAAATTTGTGAATGACACCAAAGTCTGAGGAGTGGTAGATAGTGAAGAGGGGTGTTATAGTTTGCAGAGAGACTTGGACAAGTTGCAGAGCTGGGCCGAGAGGTGGCAAATGGAGTTTAATGCGGAAAAGTGTGAGGTAATTCACTTTGGCAGGAATAACAAATGTGTAGAGTATAGGGCTAATGGTAGGACTCTTAATAGTGTTGATGAACAGAGGGATCTTGGTGTATATGTGCATAGATCCCTGAAAGTTGGCAATCAAGTCGATAAGGTTGTTAAGAAGGCATACGGAGTCTTAGCTTTTATTGGTAGGGGGATTGAATTTCGGAGCCGCAACGTCATGTTGCAACTGTACAAAACTCTAGTGTGGCTGCACTTGGAGTATTGTGTGCAGTTCTGGTCCCCGCATTATAAGAAAGATGTGGAGGCATTGGAGAGGGTACAGAGGAGGTTTACCAGGATGTTGCCTGGTATGGAGGGCAGGTCTTCTGAAGAGAGGCTGAGGGATTTGAGGTTGTTTTCGTTAGAAAGAAGGCGGCTAAGAGGAGACCTTATTGAAACATATAAGATGATTAGAGGTTTAGATAGCCTATCACTGTCCACCCTTTTTCCTCAGATGGAGAAAGCTAGCACAAGGGGACGTAGCTTTAAATTAAGGGGTGGTAGTTATAGGACGGATGTCAGAGGTAGGTTCTTTACCCAGAGAGTGGTAAGGGTATGGAATGCCCTGCCTGCTGCAGTTGTAGATGCGCCAAGTTTGGGGGCATTTAAGAGGTTAGTGGATAAGTTTATGGATGAAAAGGGAATGGTTTAGGTTAGAGGGTCATTGCTTTTTCTTAATTGGTCAGCGCAACATCAAAGGGCCTGTTCTGCGCTGTAATGTTCTATGTTCTTTAAGACTTTGCAGCAAATTGATTTTCTTGGTGTAAAACATCTGAGCCTGCTTCTCAATGTTGCTTTCCTGGACACATTCAGAAGTTAAACTTGCACCTTTTGAGGACATGATGTAGCATGTTGTGGTACAGACTTGAGTTGCACCTTCTGAGTTTTCAGTTAAATGACTTCACAACTATGACCAGGCTGCCTGGCTTTAGATGAGCTGAACTGAAATGCAACTCCATACTGAAGGAAAGGAAGAGATTTAGAAGGTAGTACATTAGACAGCAACAGTACACTTTCTTGGTTTACTCAGATTTCTGAATCAGAGGAACCCTACAATGCAGAAGGAGCCCATTCAAATCTACACCAACATTACACGGCCTTATCCCCATAACCCCAAATATTTACCCATTAATCCCGCTAACCTTCGCATCCTGGGACACCAAGGGGCAATTTAGCATGGCTAATGCACCTAACCTGCACACCTTTTGGACTGTGGGACAAAACTCATGCAGAGACGGGGAGAACGTGTAAACTCCAAACCCAGGTCCTTGAAGTTGAGAGACAGTAATGCTAACCTTCCTGCAAGGTTTTGAGGAGCTAGATCGACCTTACCCAGAGTTAATGTGATTACTTTGAAATTTCCAATAATGAGGATGTGATGAACATGGGGGAAGGACCATGCCAGGCATAAGCAGACAGGAAATTCCTGTGATCTGATCTTGATTCTCTGGCTTTGTTTCACTTGCAGTTTGGCAGAAATATTATCTATTCATGTAAATGCAGTTTCTGATATACTTCTAAAATGCGATAAGATCTGAGAATTTCCTGGTCAACAAAGTTGTTTTATATATTTAATCATTCTTGGGATGCATGCATCACTGGTAAGGCTAGCATTTATTGGCCAACAGTAAATGATACAGTCATCTAAAAAACCAATAGTAAAAGAAAGCAGATTGAAAACAAATAACATGACAACTGCTGAAGTATTGAGTTTCCAATTATGTCTACACTGACATGTTTGGACTTGTGCAAAAGTACAGCTTCTTAGAGGCAAGCTTAACTTCATGAATCTCTGAAGCAGGATTCAGAGATTTTGTTATTGAGAAAATAATCTTTTACTTAAGAGCTTCACTGGGTCCATGCAAATAGTGTTGAAAATAATCATGCCCATTATCCTCCAGACCCTCCTGCCTTTCTAGAAGGATGTAATGTTGAGTGAATTAAGTTTAGAATTTGATTTCACAGAACTACTGTGAGCATTCCCAAACAAAGCAACATTTCATGTTTCATTACTGACAGAGCAAATCAAAAGGGGCAAAGGCACAGAGGGCAGAATAGAGCTTTGTTCACTTTTTTTTCTTTTACAAGCTTTGTTCATTTTTAGTACACCAGGTAGTTTACAAATTGTCCATATGTGTGCTATGCAAACAATACATTACACATCACAGAAACAGACATTTAGTCCAACTAGGTATAGTTCACATTATTAGATTTATGATATGTGATTAAATTGAACAGTAATTTCTGAGCAGATGAGACATGTCTCATCAATCTACATTGCCACTTCCACAATGGATTTGTTTTATGATGCCTGGTTGCTATTCCTTGGGAGATTATACATAAATTTCAAATACAGGCACTTGCGTAAGAACAGGAACAACAATTTTGATTAATCAAATGGCTTTTTTAAATTCAACCATCCAATGTAGGTATTGCCACTTGGACCAGCATTTATTGTCAATCCCTAATTGCCCTTCATAGCTTAATGGGCCATTTGAAAAGGTAGAAAAGAGTCAATCATATTGCTTCAGTCTGGAGTCACATGTGGACTAGACCAGGTAAGCATGGCAGATTTCCTCCCCTAAGGGACATTATTGAACTAGATGGGTTCTTATGACAATTGACAACAGTTTCATTAGACTTTTAATTCTAGATTTTTATTGAATTCATATTTCACCATCTGCCATGGTGGAATTTGAACCTGGATCCTCAAAGCATTATCCTGGGTCTCTAGATCACTAGTTCAGGGTACAGTTAAAGAAAAATCTTTCCTATAATTCTATGTTATAGATACATTTAGACAAGGCAGCAATTCAAGGGTTTAGAAAGCAGTAAATCTCAGTTGCATTTGTATTAATTATGTGGCATCAAAGAGCCCTAGCAAAACTGGAGTCAATGTAAAACTCTCTGCTGGTTGAAGTCATGCCTGGCACAAAGGATGATGGTTGGAGGTCAATCATCTCTGCTCCAGGATCACTACAGGAGTTGTGCAGGGTAGTGTCCTCAGCCCAATGTTTCATCAATGACCTTCCCTCCATCATAAGGTCAGAAGGGAGATGTGCAGTCACCAGCAAACAGTGTTCAACACCATTTGCAACTCCTCAGATACTGGAGCATTCCATGTCCAAATACAGGAAGACCTGGGCAATATCCAAATTTCAGCTGATAAGTAACATTCATGCCAGGCAATGACCATCTCTGAGAGAATCTAACGCCCTTTGATGTGCGTTTCCTCAGGTGCTCCAATATCCTTCCACAGTCCAAAAGCATGCTGGTTTGGTGCATTGGCCATGCTAAATTCTTCCTCTGTTAACCCGAACAGGTGCCGGAGTGTGGCAACTAGGGATTTTTACAGTAAATTCACTATTTAATGTAAGCAAAGTGACACTAGTAAGTAGAACATTTTAATGACATTACCATCACTGAATCTCCCACTAGCAACATATTGCAAGTAACTATTGACCAGAAACTGAAATGGAGTAGCCATATAAATACTGTGGCTACCAGAGCAGGTCAGAGACTAGGAATTCTGCAGCAAGTAACTCCATGTCCTGATTCTCCAAAGCCTGTCCACCATCTACAAGGCACAAGTCAGGAGCTCTTTTTCTTTGCCTGGATAAATGTAGCTCCAATGACACTCAAGAAGCTCAACACCATCTAAGGCAAAGCATCCCACTTGATTGCTATCACTTCCACAAACACTCACTCCCTTCACAATCGACAAACAGTGGCAGCAGTGTACCATCTACAAGATGCACTGAAGGAATTCCTCGCAACTCCTTTTGGCAGTACCTTTTCAAATCCATGACCACTATTATCTAAAAGATAAAATCACCACAAATCCAGATAACTGGAGGCTGATCTCCCTTTCATTGGGGAGAGCTGGCTGGGCGTGATATAACCTGAGGATCATCATAGCTCAGGTGAAGGAAAAGGTGGGCTTTAATGAATAACCTCAGCTAGTACAAGAATTGAACCCACACTGTTGGTGTCGCTTGGCATCACAAATCAGCCATTTAAACAACTCTGCTAACTGACCTCCTACCATCTAGAAGGACAAGAGCAGCGGATATCTGGGAACACCACCATCTGGAGGTTCCCCTCCAAATCATTCCCCATCCTGACTTGGAAATATATTGCTGTTCCTTCACTGTTACTGGGTCAAAATCCTGGAACTCCCACCAGCACTCTGGGAACACCTGCAGCAATTCAAGAAGGCACCTGACCATCACCTGACAAAATATCTACGCATAAATGGGAGAAGGTGCAACAATTCTCACTTCCTTCATGAATAACCTAACACCTCTCTGTAGAGGGGGAAATAGCCTCATCACAATAACAATTCAGTGAATGCTGAATTCTGGGAGAATGAGATATCATCATGTACTATGTCCATGCATGACCATGTTTCAGATGTGAGTGCAGGTTCCTGAAGACAGTGACATCCATTTCACTACATCAGACAGTCATTAGTAAATTCAAAGTACCTTTTCCAGTTGAGGATAAATATATTTTTGGGCCCAAAAGATGTCTCTTACAAGAACACTCATGAATATTGGATTTGGTATAAGGCCCAGGAGCTGAATATTTCATTGAAGTTCATAGTCCAGAATTCAGAACCAAGAAAGTGTTTGTTTTTTTTTTTGCAAGCTAATTAGATTCTCATTTCTTTCCTTTTTTTTTTCCTCTATTTGTCTCTCCTGTGAAGAAATTAGAGGTTTCATTATTAAATTTTTTTTAATGCTCTTTTCTGATTTTTGAGTAGATCTGCAACAACAATAACTGTCTTTTTGTCAAATGCGCGCACAGTAGTTAGCACTGCTACCTCACAGTGCCAAGTAGCAGGTTCAGTTCCCAGCTTGGGGCACTGTTTGTGCGAACTCTGCACCCCTCCTGTCTGCATGAGTTTCCTTTGGATGCTCCAGTTTCTTTCTACAGTCCAAAGATGTGCAGTTTAGGTTGATTTTGCTCCAAAAGGCCTTGATTTTACTGGCACAGCTGCCCCAAAATTGGAGAGGGTGACGCTCTCAGATCGGCATTCCCCATCAGCCTCTGGTGCAATCTTGTGAGCCTCGAACGGCCATGCCATTGAGGCCAGACCTTGGTGTCGGGGGGAACCAGCTAAGATAAATGCATGGGGTTACAGGGAGAGGGCCTAGGTGGGATTATGATGAGTGCAGACTTGATAGGCCAAATAGCCTCCTCCTGCACTGTAGGATTCTGAATGGCCTCTGTGAATAGGTGGATTCTGTGATTTCCATAACATTATTTTAGCTCATTGCTTGATATTGTCTTGCATTGAGGCAGTAAGGTGTTTGTAATTTCATTTCTAATTGGTTTGATTGAAGAACAATTCAAAATAACCTGAGGCTTAACCATGTTTACTCTCTTTTCAGAACAAAATAGGTTGCTCAACTATCATATCCCTGTACCTATTACCAGTCAGCTGCTGCACTAGTGTCAGCATGGTTCAATGGAAAGCATCGCAGGGACAGTGGCCTATTAGCAATGTCACTGAACTAGTAATCCAGAGGCCTGGCATAATGCTCTGGGGACTTGGAATTAAATCCCACCAATTCATTATTCAACATAAATCTGGAAATAAAGCTAATCTCAGTAACAGTGGCCTTAACTATCACCCATGTTGTAAAAACCCAAATGGCCCTTCATGGAAGAAAGTCCACCATCCTTCCCATGTCCAGCTGGTATTACTGTGATTTCAGACCCACTGCAATGTGGGTAACTCTGAAATGACCCTAGCAAGGGTAAATAGAGATGGACAGAGACACTGGCCTTGCCAGTGACACCCACATCCCATGGAAGCTTAAACTTCTGGTTCTAAATCAGAAGATTATGGGTCAAGTCCTATTTGAGCATATAATGCAGGCTGATACTGTGTTGTCATATGTGCCTTCTTTTGGTTGAGACATTAAATTAAAATGTCATGAGTGTTCTTGTAAGAGACATGTTTTGGGCCCAAAAATATATTTATCCTTAACTGGAAAAGATACTTTGAATTTACTAATGACTGTCTGATGTAGTGAGATGGATGTCACTGCTTTCAGGAACCTGCACTCGCATCTGAAACATGGTCATGCATGGACATAGTACATGATGATATCTCATTCTCCCAGAATTCAGCATTGTTATTCAGAATAACAATAATAATTGTTATTCAGAATTCAATTGTTATTGCAATGACGCTATTTCCCTCTCTATAGAGAGGTGTTAGGTTATTCATGAAGGAAGGACGTAAGATTTGTTGCACCTTCTCCCATTTATGTGTAGATATTTTGTCATATCAAAAATCTTCAGCTGGATTGTTTGGCCAAATTGTCATGAGCTCTTACTGAGCTGAAGTTAAAGAACATAGAACATAGGACCATGAAATAATGGTGTTTTCTTTTGTCCACAGGCTGATACATTAATCTTACTGTGTTGTCATATGTGCCTTTTTTGGGTTGAGACATTAATAAAATGTCCATTTGATGTGCCGCATCAAATGGACATAACTGATCTGTTATGTCCATAACAGATGAACATCTGTTCTCCTGCAGGAGAACTTTCTCCACTTTCCTGGACAATATTTACCTCTCAACTAACATCACTGATTATCTGGCCATCATCTCATTGCTGCTTGTGGGAGTCTTTTCCTACAACAGTTACTGCACTTCAGAAGTAATTAATAAGCTGTGAAGCACTTTACATCATGGAACTGCTAGTAAAAGGTATTACATAAACATATATCTTTGTTCTTTCCTTTCTCTAGTGGCCAGAGCAGTGTTTTTCTTCATTATCTATTTTATTTCAGAATACCTATTTATTTCAAATCACCACTGACATTAGTTCCATCCTGTCTTCCAATTACAAAACTACTTCTCAATCTGTTTTGTCTGATGCATGCATGTCTGCTTTGCCCACACACATCCTTGGTTTATTGCTCGCTGTGTTTCATCTGAACTGTCTTCTTGACAATTTTTGTCATTTGGCAGTTTTCCTTATTTGATATAATAGGCTAAAGTGAGATATCAACACTAGAGTCATAGACCTAAACACCACCCTTCCAGGGCAGCAAGATTCCCAGAATGGAAATCTCTGGCCTTGGGCTGTGAAATCCCACAGATAGAGGCCCTTTGTGAAGCACTTATCTATTTCTAATCCCATTTTCCAGGAGTAATTCCAGTTAGACTACAGCTATTAGAAATTTAAAAAAGCTGCAAACATTGTCTTTATAGATAGAGTAGCATTTTCTCACTTTTATACAGGAGAAATTGTATTTATATAATGTCCCATCACATTGCTTATAAACCACCCTGCAATGAATTGCTTTTGAAGTAGAGATATTATTGTTCTATAGGCTAATGCAGTGTACCACTTTTCAGAAAATGAATCAGCATGCAGTCTATTTTTCTGGGTGATTTAAACACAGAGCATTATGCAAGAGAACTCCTTGTCCTTTCTCAAATTGTGTCATGAACCCTTTTATTGCCACATGAGTTGACAAATGGGTTTTTGTTTAGTGAAAATGATTGCATTATTGTCATGTATTTCACAATTTCAGGATGTTCCAAATTGCTTCACAACCAATGCAGTTCTTTCGATGTGTAGTCTCCTGATATTAAGTGGGTAAATGTGAAGGCCAAATTGTGTAGTAAGATCCCACAGATACATCAGAGAATAGCATGAATTATCAGAACTTCTGTTTGAAGTGATGGCAACTAGGGGATTAATACCAGGAACAGCACCAGGGCAACTTCCTGGTCTTCTTTTGCCAACAACCCCACCCAATAATCTGTGGGGGGGGGGGAATTCACTCCCAGCATTTCTGTTTGCTGAAATTTGCCATTGAAATTTGATGCAGTTCCAACTAACTTCCGCTAGAGGTCTTTCACATGTACAATATCTACTGAGTGAGCCAGCAAGATTGTCAAGAGCCTCTGTTTTTGTTTGCGTAATAATAGTGACAATCAGCTGAGATCTAATGTGGACTTCCTCTTTTAAAAATAACTTATTATCAGGAAGTAATGCTCTTGTATTGGTTTGTCATCTTACTGGCTTGAATGTGGGTTTGTGCATGCAATTCCCCATAAAGTACATTTCCAGAAAACTCCAGTGGAGATGAAAAAGTGTTGAATACAGGGTGTTCCACTCCCTTCTGACGTGGCCAAAGCAGGTACTGGGAAGGTCTGAAAGAGGAATCAAAAACTGGAAGTGATGGGTCAATTTATTAAAAAGATGTTCTTTTAACAGACCAATTAAAACTATCATATAAAATTTTTTTGAAAATGTGTTTTAGTTTAATGAATGTGAAAAGCCATGATAAGTAAGTCTATTTATTAGTGTCACAGGTAGGCTTACATTTAACATTGCAATGAAGTTCCTGGGGAAAATCCCCTTGTATCTAAACAATGAAGTAATTGGTCATGAAAATTGCCTATTTATAAACAAGTGGAACAACCTGTCACTTTTTTTAATCTGTAGCTATAGTTATGCATAACATTCATGATCCAAGCAAAATATTGTTGGCTATTTACTTCTGTCTGGAACCAAGCTCCAATATCTTCATTGACACAATTGTTTCCATTTTGTGAAACTAATACTAATCCAACAGGTGGTGCTGTGAGCTCCCAGAGAAAGCTGATTGGGAGGAAATGTTCCTGCAACAGAAACAAAAGCATTAGAATATTGTCAATGCAGCTATTCCTTTTCCAAAATTTGAAGTTTTTGCCTCTTTCACTCACCCTTCCACACTTTTTTGAATGGTATTTTTGTCCCCTTTCCCATGCTAAGCAGTATTCTTCGGTTTAGAAGGACTGATGCTTGGGCTCTTATTTGTGATGTTCAAAGCTGATTAGGTTTTTTTACCAAGGAAAAGGCTTTGCCTAAGATATAGTAAAGATGGAGATTGTCTTGATATATAGGATATCTTAAAGATAGAGGCATTCCAAAAGCCGGTGTTGATGAGCCATGCAATCTGGGGTGCACCTTAGGTTACACTTCTAGATTACAAAAATGATTATTCTGCAGAAAATATGGATGCATAGGATTGAGGGTGATTTTAACAGTTTGGATCAAGAATTGGCTAGCTGATAGAAGACAGGGTGGTGGTTGATGGGAAATATTCAACCTGGAGTTCAGTTACTAGTGATGTACCACAGGGATCTGTTTTGGGGCCACTGCTGTTTGTTTTTTATATATAAATGATCTAGATGAGGGTGTAGAAGAATGGGTTGGTAAATTGCAGACAACACTAAAGTAGGAGGAGTTGTTAGTGAGGATGTATGTTACAGTTTGCAGAGAGACATAGATAAGCTGTCGAGCTGGGCTGAGAGGTGGTGCATGGAGTTTAATGCAGAAAAGTGTGAGGTGATTCACTTTGGAAGGAGTAACAGGATTACAGAATATTGGGTTAATGGAAAGACTCTTGGTAGTGTTAATGAGCAGAGAGAACTCTCTGCTCGTGTACATTAGATCCCTGAAAGTTGGCACCCAAGTTGTTAAGAAGGTGTATGCTTTTATTGGTAAAGGGATTGACTTTCATGTTGCAGCTGTACAAAACTCTGGTGTGGCTGCACTTAGAGTATTGCATACAGTTCTGCTTGCCACATTATAAGAAGGATGTGGAAGCATTGTAAAGGGTGCAGAAGAGGTTTACCAGGATATTGCCTGGTGTGGTGGGAAGGTCTTATGAGAAAAGGCTGAGGGACTTGAGGTTGTCTTCATTAGAGAGAAGAAGTTTTTAAGAGATGACCTAATTGAGGCATAGAAGGTTAGATAGGGTGGACAGTGAGAGTCTTTTTTCCTTGGATGGTGATGGCTGACACAAGGGGACATAGCTTTAAATTGAGGGTTGATAAATATAGGATGGATGTCAGATACATTCTTTACTCAGAGGGTAGTAAGGGTGTGGAATGCCCTGCCTGCAGCAGTTGTGGACTCGCCAATTTTAAGGGCATTCAAATGGTCATTGGATAGGTATATAGATAATATTGGAATAGTTTAGGTTAGAGGGTTATTAGATTGGTTCCATTGGTTGGTGCAACAGCCGAAGGGCCAGTACTGCGCTGTAATGTTCCATGTTCTAAAATTTTTCATTGGCTGCAAAGTGCTCTGAGACATCAAAGAGTCATGAAATGTGCCAAATAAATGCAAGTCTCCTTTGTTCAGGGAAGTAAGTGTTGAGATTGCAGACATGGTCACAATTTTCCAATGCCTCTTTCATATAGGGGGTGGTGCCATTGCACATGTTACACCATTGTTCACAAAGGGCAAGAAGAATAACCTGGCAATGATAGGCCACTCACCCTAGCATCAATTATAGGGAAGCTTTTGGGGGAAAATAATCCAGAAAAATTATAACAGCCACTTGAACAAGCATAAGCTTCTAATGGAGAGCCAGTATGGATCTGTTTATCATGTTTTTGAGCCAATTTCCCAACTTGTTATTACTGGTGGCCCAAGCTTGAATTGGGTGAGTAGGTGTGGGAGAATCAATGAGATTACTTCAGTAATGCTCCACCTAAATGTACAAATAGCCCCATTCACACATGCACAATTGTGTTGCCTTGTACAGCATCCTTGCCATTCTCCTCCACCCTATCTCAACAATCATGTGCATCATTTTATTTATTTCTTCATCTTGCATTGAACTCTCAGGATGTAGTTGAAACAAAATTAACAACTTTTTTTTTTTCTGACATTGTACATTTTTATGTTCAGGTTTTCCTCGCCAGTACTTCCTCCTTGTGATATTCTATCACTGAATTCTTCTAATTGCACCCTTTCACTGGGAAGCAGCATAGTTGCTGGCTCTTGAAAATCAGTATCCATCTCCTTAAATAGATGCAAATAACTTGAATAAAAATAAGCAAGTGAATAAGAGTTGAAAAATTTCCTGACTGCTTTACATGTTGCCTCAGTGATAATGCACCAAGTTGGTTTTTTTAGGTAAATTTCTAAATACCTACTTTTACTGTCTACCAAAGCCTTGATCTTTACCTTACTCATGGAAATCAGGGTTAACATCCACTTGATTTGTTACTCATCATAAGCATTGTGGGAAAAAATCAACAATGGCACTGTTCCTCTGTTTAACCTCTAGAGCAATACCTCATATTTCAACGAGACACTCCTGTTCTTATGTTTTCACCCTTGATGATACAACAAGAAATCTTGTATTTTACAGATATTTAATATCTTCTCCACCCCCAGCAAGCAGCAGCCCTTTATGCCCTGGATATGCCATTTCTGGCGCTTGAGCCAGTCTACATGTGAACCTTGTGAGAATTGTGGCAAAAGGCTAACCTCAAGAATTTCCACAAAGTAAATTTTTGAAGGAGCAATTTGGACCCAGTGGCAGTGCATTGGAACCAGTGGCCTTCTTGGAACTGATATTGAGTTTGCTATTCTTTATCATCTACAAGATGTTTTGCAGCAACTTGCCAAGTCTCTTTTGCAGCACCTGACAACTCTGAGCTATACCTAGGGAAAACAGGGCACAGATATGTAAGAATACCAATATCTGAAAGTTCCTCTCTGTGACACACCATCCTGACTTGGAACTATATCATCATTTCCTCACTGTCACTGGGTCAAAATCCTAAAACTCCCTCTCCAATAGCACTATGGGTGTACCTGAGACACATGCTATCTGGAATTAATTAAAGACTTGTAGTACTAATGATCTGATCTGTTAATGCCATCCTTATTTGCTATTACAGATCATGCAGACAGCACAATGTCATGAGGTCATACAAGATCTGTCTGTATAGAACCATGGGAAGCAAAGTCAGGCCATACAATAAAATTTAACGAAACTATTGAATCCTAACCATGCCAGCAAATGTCACATTAATATTTACATTGAAAATGAATCTAATTTGTACAACTGTATTAGACATCAGAACACACATCTGAGAGCTTTCATTATCAGATCTTGTTTTAGAATCAAACAGTCTGATTTTAAGTCTCAGGCTCACACCAGATTTTTGTCTCACCTTGCTTGTTTTAAATGAGTTACATCCAAGCTGCACTTAACCACTGAATCATATATTCTTCCCTTTGTTGTCTAAGCTTTGCTACAATTTCAGTATTTGAAATAAAACAACAAAAAAAAAAATTAACCATCAGCAAAAGAAGATACCTGCATGACTGTTTATAACCAGTGGTTAACCTTACCACATCCACTGGAAAGTCCCTGCCAAAGATTGCTCTGTTTACTTGGTACTTAATTTGAATTTATCTGCACCCTATTCTATGTTGTGTTCACTCTAGTTTAGCATCTATGTCAGTAAAGATTGTATATTGCTTCTATCATCTACTTTTAATGTTAGGATACCTGATGCTAAATGTTTTGTACATAATTTAAAAAAAAAAGTTTCAAATGTCTTAGTAATTGGATAGGTTTCTTTACTGAAGTAGGCCAATATTTCAATGAGTCATTTAATAATAACTTTTATGAAGACAAATTACTGTGAATGCTGGAACCTGATACAAAAACAGAAAATCTCAGCAGATCTGACAGTATCTGTGGAGAGAGAATAAAGCCAACGTTTCAAGTTTAGATGAGCCTTTGTCAGAGTCAGGAGCATTGCAAAACAAGATATGATCCATGACACATAAGGAGATATTAAGTCAGATGATCAAAAGCTTGATGAGAGGTAGGTTGTTTGTCTGGGGGGGGGCCCTTAAAGGAGGAAAGAGGTGTAGGGAGAGTATTCCAGAACTTAAGGCTTGGGCAACTGAAGGCATAGCCACTAAAAGGAGAAACAGTTAAAATCAGGGTGCTGAAGAGACTAGACTTAGACAGGTGCAGATATTGTGGAGAGTTGTAAGTTGGAGGGGATGAAAGGAGGCAGGCAAGGCCATGGAGGAATTTGAAAACAAGGATGAAAATTTTCAATCAGTGAGTACAGGGAAAGTTGTATTTGCTACAAGTTAAAGACACTGACAACATAGTTTTGGATGAGCTCAAGTTCAGAAAGGATAAAATGTGCGAGACCAATTAGGGATGGGAAAGGATTAATCTTTTCATTCATCTAGAGTTGGAGTGATGCTGAAGTATGTATCACTAGAGTACAAACTCTAAACCACAGTATCAGTTTGCCTACACAGCTCCTTGTTAAAAAATTTCCAGCACTTGGCTGCATATCAAGTTTTGCAAAGTCATTTCAAAGCACTTAAACTTCATCCTGTTTTTACTATTTTTCTTGGAAATGAATGTTATTTTTCATTTCCCTTTCAAGACATCAGATGCTCCTGGAGTGTCTGTTACCATTGTGTGAATGGAGGACGGGATAGGATTTATGGCAGAATTTGCAGGAAGCATATGGCAATTTATTTACTTAACATACGTGAAAGCAAACAAAATTACCCAATCATCTCTATTCTGATAGTGGATTGTGTGCAAGAGGTCTTGTGGCATAGTGGTAATGTCCCTATCTCCAGACTAGAAGTTCTGGGTTCAATACTAGGACTTGTTGGCAATGGATAATGCATTCATAATGCAGATCAATGGGTTGATCAGCTCAGGAATCCTCCCATTACTTCCCTAATCACTCCCCAGAAGGGAAAAACATGGCTGTGAAGATAGGCTGCATGATTTTTTTTTTAGCTCTCCCCATACTGCTGGAAGCAAATGAAGAAAAACTCATCTGGTTCATTAATGTCCCTTAGAAAGATATCTGTCATTCTTATCTGGACTGGCCTATAGAAATTGGCAAACAATTTCTCACGGAGAACAAAACCAATTGCATGCAAACTTTAGGAGTTTGAAATAGACCAAAATGATTTCTGCTATCTATTTTAATGTGCTCTTTTGGTGAGCTGGAGAGAGGGACTATTTTGATCAGTAATATTGTACCCAGGTGAGAAGGAGCAGTTAACATGGGAGAGCAGCAGATGATGTACTACTGCAGAGGACAAATGGTTCTTTTACAACAGCAGCCTGAAAATTTGTTGTTATTCTCCTTTATTTTTACTTGCGCAGGTTCATTATAACAGGGTATAAAGGCCATAAAGCAAAGATGGATGTGGGAATATCAGGACAGCTGAAACTACCAGATGCTAAGGTACTGAGGAGGAGTTTCAAGTAAAAAGAATTCAAACTCTCCTGTCATTTTAATTCTTACAATGCAGTATATGTTTTAGTTCAAGGGTAACAATTAAATACCTTCTCAGTTCTATATACACTGTTCTATTTGTGTTAGAATTACACAATGCAGAAAGGCCTTTCGGCCCATCAAGTCTGTACCGACATGTGAGAAACACCTAACCACCTACCGAATCCCATTTAGCCCATAACCTTGAATGTTATGATGTGCCAAGTGCTCCATTCAGGTACTTCATAAAAGGATGTGAAGCAACCTGCCTCCACCATCCGTCCAGATTGCCATCGTCCTCTGGATTTTTTAAAAAAATTCTTCTTATCTTCTGTAAAATTCCTGCTCCTCACCTTGAACTTGTTTTCTCGTGACTGACCAACTAAGGGGAATAGCTGCCCTTATCCACGTTGCCCTTGCCCTCAATCTTGTACACTTCAATCAGGTCACCCCTCAGTCTTCTCTGCTCCAATGAAAACACCTGAAGAAGAAGCCAGACTCCAAAAGCTTGTGCTGTCAAATAAACCTATTGGACTTTAATCTGGTGTTGTGAGATTCTTACTGTGCCAACAAAAACAACCAAAGTCTATCAAACTGCTCTTCAAAATTTAAATGTTCCATCCCTGGTAAATCTCCTCTGGCCCCTCTCCAGTGCAATCACATCCTTCCTAGAACTGCACATAATACTCTTGTGGCCTCAAAGCTCTGTACAATTCTACAGAAGTAAGGAAGTCATGTTATCTAAGCCACGGTTGACAAAGGCAAGTGTCCCTTTTTCACCACCCTACTAACATGCCTGTCTGCCTTCAGATCTATGGACAAATACACCAAGATCCCTTGTTACTAAGAATGGTGCCAGAGATAAGCATCATTCATGTACTGCACAGTCTGTATTCTGCCTCTCTCTCTCTTCAGTGGAGGAGACTGTGTCCAGGTTTGTTTGACAAGTCTGAAAATTCTGGAATTTGAAATTCAGAAACCCATTAGAAAATCACATTGAAGAACTGAAGTTTTCTGTCAGTCTGACCCAGCCTCTCGATACACATTTACTGCATGCAGTTCATTTAACTTTTATTTGGTTTTCTCATGGCCAGAATATCCTGTTTTGACACTGAATAATATATAACAAATGTGAAGATACGGGGCCGGATTTTCCAGCCATGCTCGTAAGGCTGAAAAATCCCATCAAAATCAATGGAACTTTGCATGGTCTGTGTCCCACCAGCTACGGTTCCTGTGGCAGGAAAGTTTTTCCCACCTAGTTTCATAGTAAAATTGCAGTGTGTTGGTAATGTATCCGTACCGGAGCCAACTAGAGCCATAACTTCAAACTGCTTAGTACTCAAAACTGAAGATAATGGAGCAGAAGTACTACTTTATTAATAGATAAATGAACTTCTTTGCAGCTTGATGAGTCTGAAGACAAAGGTTTCAAAAAGAAGAACAGCTGCTGTTTCAGAGCAGTAGGGTGCAGGTTTAAGGTAAAAATATGCTTGAAATACATTGATAGAATGTTACAGAAATGCTTATTTTTCAAACAACTGTTTTGAGAGCACAATATCTAAACTGCTGGATGTACCGCTTGCATTGTTAAATAAAATAGTTCTTACAAGCATGAGTTTCAACCTTGCAAATGTGTCCATTGAATCTCTTCCATAAAGCTGCCCTGGGGTTAAAACCCTGCTTGTGCCTCTGCTGTATTTGTTTTGTTGCTATGGTTGGCTTCAATCAGGGTGAAACTTGAGTGTTTCAGGAAACAAAACAGCTGGAGAAGACTTGGCCAGGTGCCAAAGGTTGGCAGGAGCCCCTTTGCTGCTGAAATAGCCTTTAAATGTTGATCCAAACAATAAATGTGAGTGAACCCATCAGATTTATCAGATTTTGTGGGTATGAAATCTTTTTATTTCCTCCAATGTTCTATTGGTTCATATACATTTCAAATTTTAACAATTGCCATTTAAAAATACAAAGCATCTGTAAAAAGTCAACAGGAATTATGCTTGTGTATTCATATGCCTAACATCATTGTACTTTGTGATTTCATGGTTCATATTATTCAGTCAGATTTGCTCATTAGATAAATTTAAATGTTTCCATAAATAGTTAATATATCACACATTTTCTTGTTAGATTGATATGACCACAGGTGTTTCTGCTCTGTACCAACAGAATTTTTTAAATTTTTTTCACAGTAACTAAAGTTATTTTTATTGTTTTTTTTTAAAAAATACCAATTAAATGTGGGTGAAACCAGGACTTTCTGTACCCACTTCATGGAAGGAAAGAATCTGCTGAATATGGACAAATGCACAGGGGACTGTTTATATCCTAAGCAGAGGAGGATGCTGAGAAAGTCCAGAACGTTTTATTGGGAGGGTGAATCTATTACTGACAAAGGAAGCACAAACACAGATGGACTGTGACTCCACTTCAGAATAATGTAAATGACATGATCTGTATAATTTAAATCACTTTTGAAGCTCTGCCCACTTGTCATTTCCAGAAAAATACATTGAGCAAATTAACGCAAATCCAAGAAATTCAAGGACTTGTCCTTGAGAAAATGTCATAGCCTAAGTTGCAAGAGAACTGCATTTTGCATACATGCTCACATTATACCTTCCTTAACTGCTCTCATCTGCACAGCAGACGAATCTTCTTAGACCTCCACTCCGAGAACCTACCTTGCCACTCACCCATTTTCACTTTGCTAGGTGTTTTCCCTATTTGTATCTATCACAGATATCCTGTACCTGCAACTATATAACTGTTATCTTCCTGTGCCACTCATCTGCTCTGCCTGTCCCAGATATGAAATATTAGATGGAAAACAAGGAGCAAGTGGAGATATTACACCCATGGGTGAAATATGGCATTAGGCAGTGCTAGATAATGAAGGTGCATGCATTAAATTATGAAGAGCAAGAAGAGTACTAATTCTCTGTCCTACATCTCACTGCTCTGATGGGAATATCTTCACTGTGCTCTATACACCAATTTCCCCATACTACTAATCACAAAACACCTCCCCTCCCACCCCTTCCAACGCCCTCCTGTGTAGGCAAATGCAAGGCACCTTTTAACATGTCCCAAAATATTTCAGAGGTATGTAATACTGAGCCACATGAGATATTATGGAAAATGACCAAAAGCTTAGAGAAAGAGGTATTTTAAGGAGTGTTTTGAAGGAGGAAAGAGATGAAAGATTTTAGAGGGAATTCCATAGCTTAGGGCCTTGGCAGCTGAATAAATATTTACTAATATAAATGGTTAAAATGGGTTGATCAACAGCTAGAGTTAGAGTATCTTGATTATAGGGTTAGTAGAGTTGCAAAGTTTAGGCAGAGGCAAGGCTTTGGAGGAATCAGAAATTGAGGTTAGCACTTTTAAAATGGCATGGCTTCAGTGGGAGCCAGAAATGGTGGATGAAGCTCCAAATTAGGAGACAGACACTTTTGGATGACCTCAGATTCTCTGAGGATAGGGAGGTTCTAGAGAGTTCATAAGGTTTCAAAACACATGAGCTGAGACTGAGGGGGTGTCTGTTGGGCAGCAATATTCCAGAAGTAAAAATTGTCCCAGAGCAGTATAGCTGGCCCAAGAGAGTCTTGTGGACGCAGTGTACTGGGCTTCCTGCTGGATGCCACCATTTCTGCACATCTCCAGCCGCCGGATTTCCGGCGCTGTCAGCTCTACGCTAGAAATCAGCGTGAAGCTGAATAAATTATTACAATGAGGATGTCAATGTAATTTACATTCAATTAGTGAGTCCAGGAGGTCCAGTGATCAGAGCTTTGTGAGGGGAGGGTATTCACATGGCCAGTGATGCGGGGTCATGGGGCTGACTAGCAACTGGGAGGCCGGCAGATACATGTGCCTGTCTCCATTTTTGATAGATCAGTGCATGTGCAGCGGCCCCCTCAGTCCTATGCTGCAGCCTCTCCAGTGGGAATAGGCTCCAACCACTGATTTCTAATGGGATTCAAATTAGTGCTCTCTATGAAGCATAATGTGGGAGATTCTTTTTGAAAGTCCTGTTTGGAGGGAAAAAAAACAGCAGGATTTACTTCAGTTCATACACCAATTTAGCATTAGGTTTTTTGGAGAATCCCACCCAGGGATTCATAGCAATGGCATAGATATTTGAGTTGCCCAAGGGTCAAATATGACACCAAAGGCGTTGACAGTTGCAAGATTACAGAAGTCACAATCCTCAATCCTTCCCGTGCTCTCGCCTTTCACACGTTTGCATCCAGTTCCTGGTGTTGCCTATACAATTTATTCCATCCATTCTGTAAAATCTCCAGGATCTCTCCTTAGTTCAAATCTCAGGAGCCCCTGAGATGTGCTACCAAATGCAGGACTCTGTCCAGTAGCACAAAACACCAGTATGCACTCTATATATGATATATTTTACAATCTTTCTCTCCCTAGGAAGCTTTCCCAACAAAGACATGGGTCATCCTCTTACATATTGATACAATTTTTAAAAAAAACACCTTTTTCTGTTCTAGGGAGGGAATTCAAAGATTCAGGAACATGAGACTGGAAGTGTTAAACAGCACCTTAATCTTTTAATGGATGAAGTCATGAAGCTCAATCGGAAAGCAATCCCTGCCAATTTGCCACCAGATATATCAAGAACTTTATCACAAATGGAGGCAGAAGCTAGCAAGATCGAGTTAAGGATCACAGCCTTTCAGAAGGATCACCAAATAAATGAAATCTGCAAAGAACTGCAAGAGTTCTGCAAGTTATTGGAAGAAACAAAACAATATGTCACAGTTGTTGAAGCTAAATTGAATGCCTTGGATGACAGACTGACAGCATTGCCAAGGGAGATTAACAAATGCTCAAAGATTTCTAGTACTTTAAATAGACACATGGAGTTCAATAACCAACAGCTTACTGATGTAGAAGATAAGGTCAGTTGACTCATTAAATTCCCTCCATTTTTAATGGGTTTTTTTATATTGGAACCATATCTGACAGCTTAAATGAACAATCGTTGACTTTGATTACACATCATTTTTTTTCGATTATTTGCCTTGTACCGTTTTAATTGAGTATTGTATTAGATTGTGGCAATTTGATGTTGATGCGCTGTTTTCAAATCAAAATATGACTTGGCGCTTTGACCCCTTCAGACTTCAGCCAGCCTAGTTTTAGAATGTTCCATTTAGCTTAATTTATTTTTCATCCAAAAGATGTACAGGTTAGATGGATTGGCCATAGTAATCCCACCCTTGGGATGGGATTTTCTGGCTGTGCCTGCCCCAAGACTGGAAAATTGCACCTGAGGTCAATAGACCTTTGTATGGTCCTATTGGGGGAAAATTCCATCCATAGGTGGGTTAGCCATGGTAAATATATAGGGTTGCAAGATTAGGGCAGAGGAAGGTTTGTATGGATTGCCTTTGCAGACTAGATAGGCCAGATAGAATCTCTACAGTGCAGAAAAATGCTAACTGGTTTTTGTCTCCTCCTGCCCACGTATACCTGGATTGATATTATCCTTGCTTTTGAAAGCAAGAAGTGAAATAATTGGTTAGTCTGCCAAAAGACATTATTTTACAGTGTGAAAGAAGGAATCCTTCTCTGACCAGTTTTCTGTTTCCTTTCAAAATAGTCAAGCCAAGAAAAATTTGCACTTTCTGTATTTCCTCTACTTGGTTCCAAAGCCTCATGCAGCAACCAAAGTTTCAGGGGCATGCTGGCTAAAAATCCTCAGAACATTCCTAAAGAGTCCATCATCATGGGCTGTAATATACAAGGTGATAAAACAAGGGTGAAGCAGTGGAATTAGTTTTGGATTGCTCTTGCAAAGAGGTAACACTAGCGTGATGGACCAGTTACCATCACCTATCATTGTAATTGGAGAAAATGAAAACAAAATCTCTATTTAATAATGCTTAATTAATAGCGATATTTCAATAATTTTTCTATTTAACATACTCTACAATTTCATATAACAATGCAACAAAGACAAAATGATTAACTGCTCTGGTTTATTAAACATTTTCTCTAACAATGATTTCTTTTGATTTTGTTACTCCCTTTAAAGCTGATGCATTGTCAGTCTAGATTGCATCGAACTGAGCAGGTTATAGAAGAGACTAAAGCAAAAATTATGACACTGGAAACAATGACACAGACTGGCATATTTATCTGGAAAATTCCACAAATTAAAAAAAGGTTGCAAGAAGCTATCGATGGAACAACACCTTACTTGGATTCCACTGGTATGATGATGATTATGTCAATTTCGGTAGCTATATGTAACAATCCTAGTTCATTCTAATAGTTTTATTTCACTATATCTATTTTCAGTAACTTTCTCTTCAATTGATAGCTTACTGAAATAGCCAAGTGAACCTGAACAGGCTATTTGATGATGGAATAATGTCATGGCAGAGCCTTTTCCTGCCCTCAATCGATGTTTAATCAAAAATATTTGAAGCAGTGGTAAGGGACTATGAAGAGAGAGTGTGGAATTAAGTTTCTTTTGGATTGCTACACTGCAAACACAATGGATCAAATGACCTGCTATGCTATAAATTTCTACAGGTTTTTTTGTGTACTTCCAGCAGGGGTCACTGGACAACAATCAGGACCAATATTCTCAGCCACAACACAGGACATTTACAGCCACATCCTGTTGAAATTAATTAACTTTGTTAGCTTCAAAGATCCATCCCTGATTCAGTTGAAAGGTTTTCTTTCTAAACCAAATTAATTTTTAGATTTATATGTGGGGAGCTTCAGAAAATATAAATAAGCTCTTGAGAACCACCTTGTCTCTTCTAATTTCCAAAACAAGTATTAACTTTTTCTAAAGGATAACAGTGATATTACATAAAATATTCTTCATGTTAATAGTACATGTCCTGTGGTATTTCTTAAAGAATCAGAGCATACTTTACTACTTAGATGTATAATGTCATGTTTTTATAATGTATAAAATATTACTTTCAAGTCTACTTTTTGACTGAAATGGTCTTTCACATTGGAGATCAAATTCCTCTAGTTTTGATTTTACAGTGAAAAGCTCAGATCAGTGGACTAGAGGATAATGTTTTTTTAATGTGTTGATCAAATTTTGATCCTTAATTTTTGAAAATGAATGACAGGAATACTATAGGAAAGATGCGTTCGGAGCACGAATGTACTAATTGGTGTTGACTTTAAAAGCATGACTGAAAATAACAAAGTAAACTTAAAGTGGGCAGAAAAATTCCATAAACAAGACTTTTGCTGTACATCAAATAAAGATAGATAAAATATGTGCTAGGAAGGCAAATGTAAAAACCCAATGTCTGATGGGTAAATGATCTAGCAAAGATTCTAACATATTTCATGAATCACATGGATCCAGTTTTAAAATGTTTCAGTCCTCATTGCCAACAATTATAACATAATACAGAAGATCTAGTAGCTGGGAGAACTAGCATTATTGAATAAGGCAGAGTTAATAATTAAACAGTACCACACAACATTCGTAAAAACAGTTCACATTATTGTATTTATACAATGTTCATCCTTCCTTCCTCATACACTTAAATAGCTTATTTACAATTTGTTTAACTGATCTGTTTTCCAAAGTCTAAAATATGTATTGTTGGAAACATGCTCTCTAAGCAGAACAAATTGCAATTTGCATTTAAAGTCTTGTATTTGATTTGTTGTACAATGAAAGTGCAAACAAAAAATACGTTGCACCAAACAAGGGGTCACAATGTGATGCATTTATATATACCAGAAGTTGCATATATTAATACACAGAGCCCTGTTCTTCGCAAACAGAAAAAACACATACACACACTGCGCCTGTTTCAGTTATAGCAAATAAATGAGAGCTATTCACTTGTTCATTCTCAAGGCAATGCTTCTACCAATCAGAGTCAAGCTGCCTGGTTTAAATTTCAAACAATGCTTGATTGGTGACTGACAGTTAACATTCTCCATGGCAAAGCAACAACAAATCAAAAGTCCATTTTGCCCATCAATCAGTACCGTCTACTCGTACAGTATAAATTTGTTGATCTTTCTTTCCTAGAATTACATTCTTGCAAATATTCTGAGTGCAAGAGGAAAGCTTTGTATTTTTCAGCAATACTGAAGAATTTGAATTTTCAGAGCAGCTATGTTAACTTTTTAAATTCCATAATTCCACACCATTAATAGATTTGTTAAAAGTTGATTGTCCTTAATGACTGAATTGCACTGAGTCTTAATTTACCTCCATTATGCTGGGAATGCAGACTGCAGCATTCCTAAAAGTATATCAAGGATCCTGTTGGTTCCTAGCATCTAACACAAGGGTGCTGGGATGAACCAAACTTGTATTCCAGGCTTTGGACTAATCTTATTTTCTTTGCATCTGCCTGGAGACACAATTTTGTTTATGTTCAGCAGGGAACATATTGCAGTGCTGTTGAGAACAAATGTCCCTGAGCAGTTGAAAGGTTGGAGTTGTTTCCTTCCTGTCAAAGGAAAAGAGACAATGTGATTTATATTTAGTCAGGATTGATGTTATAAAGATTAATCTGGCAATATTTGAATGTCAATTCTTTAAAAATATGTTGCCAATATTCTGTTTCTTCATGCAATATTTGCAGAGGTGGTGTTGTCTCATTCTGGTAATATAACTGTGCTGAAATAGCACATTAATATGTTTATTTCATGGCACAATGTAATAGAGATGTGATTTGTGGGATAGAAAGAGGTCACTTGGTATAACAAAGTGCTGGTCATCAGATGTAATCATTGGTTGTGAATGAGGAACAATATATGAATACATGGGAATGCTGTCATTTCCTCTTGGCAACCTAGAGTTGCCCACTGTTTAGCAACCAGAATTAAACTGCATTATTCATAACCTAGAGATCATCCCATTGCTTCTGTAAGAAACAAGCCCTATCTGAGTTATATCTTGATCAGAAATGTTATTACCATGCATCACTACACAATGGGAGTAACATTATCTCTGCACAATAAATGTACTGAAATTGAAAATCTTATTGGAGAGTTTTGCAGTTTTTAAAAACATATTAGTAATTATCCTATGGCATTACTTGTAGTGAATGGGAGGATCTTACAATAGGGGGTTTAATAATGTAGGGCATAATATTCTGCTTCCATTACACCAGTGGCAGCCATTTTATGGCTGGGTGTTATCTGAAGAAATGATATTGCAGAATGGAATGTCATATCAAAAAATGTGACAAACTTGAAATGCTAACTGCGAGAATATTATTAGATTAGCTGATTTACAGAGGAAGTCTTTCCCTGATATTGTTACCAATTGAAATCATTAATTGCCTTTCAGTTCTTTAAAAAAAATTGCAACTCCTAGTTTTGTGAATTTCAAATTAAGCATCATTAACTTCTGAACGAACAACTAATTGTAGGGAAAAGAAACTTTGAAATATGAGGTACTTGAGATTTTCCCCACATGGGCTATTTTATGCAGTAAATCCATGCCTGCTTTCTGTGACAATCTGTTTGACTTCGACTGCTATGAATATTTAACAAGATCTATTATACCATTACAATCTTTAGATAATTGCCATTTCTTGCTCACTGCTGTCAATTTGTTATTGAAAATCTATTTAAGGCAGAATTTCTGAATTTGGGGAACCAGGTTGTTTATTCTGTTTGTTGCATGTGTTGGAGGAGTTGTAAATATTTTGCCCAATAAGCTGATCTCATAATATGAGGTTTTATGATAATAGATTTATAACTGCTGTGAGTATTGCTTTCTACTAACCCTGGCTGCAGAGATTTTTACTGAGGGAAGGTTGAGGTGAATGAGATGATGGAATTTAAGTGTGATAATTAGATAAAATAGTGGGAACAATTATTTGATTCAACCTTTTTACTCAAAAGCTAGTCTTTATGCTAAAAATCTAGATTTGAATGAAATGGTTTTAGAAAATAAATCAGGTGAATTATAAAGCATCAGTGCTGACTTTGTAGACAAAGAAGATAACAGTTTGTAACTGCAGAGTTTCTGTGCTGTCTAGCTCCATGCCACCATGCAAACTTAGATTCAAATAAGAACTATTTAAAATGTTGCTATGCAGCATAAATTTTGTAAAGGAATAAGATTGATAATTAGGAAGCTGTTTTCTTCAATAATGGATCCTAAAATTATCTCAGACAGATTTCAAGGAAGTTAGTTTATTTCTCAAATAGCACTGAGCCCATCAGATATAAATCTGACTTCAATTCCAGAGAAAAGAGTTCCATATTACACTTTTCTATGGCAATAAACAAGTCACAAGGCCAGAATTTAACAATGTGTATACCTAGACCTGCTTTTATATTGCTTTGTCCAGAGAGAAATGTTGATTTTAAGGTCTTTGAAAGATTATTTCAATAAATATACTGACTTCACTGCAAATGTTTTGCAGGTCTCTGCTAGCAATGTATTATAGTTCAGAAACTATCTATGTTGGTTTGGTGCTCCAAGCAAATCTCTACCCATTCTACTTCATCTAACCCTGTAAGAATGTCCTTTTTTATTTCCTTCTTCTCAGTACTATTTAGCCTTCCCTTTTAAACCCATCATAGCAAATATCAAGAAATCCGAGAAATACAAATAATAGGTTGGGAAAAGTAAGGCAGTATGAAAGAAAACCGACCAACATAAAACAACAAAATTTTGTAAGCATATGAGAAATAAAAATAGGGATTTTCTTATAGTCATTCATGGGACATGAGCATTGCTGGTCAGCATTTTATTGACATCTGTAGTTTCCCTTGAGAAGATGGTGGTGAGCTGCCTTTTTGAATCACTGCAGTCCATTTGCTATAGGTTCACCTACAATGCCATTAGGAAAGGAATTCCAGGATTTGGGAACAGCAATATATTTCCAAGTCAGCGTGGTAAATGGCTTGGAGGGCAACTTGCTAGTAAATTGCTACAATGCATCTTGTAGATAATACACACTGCTGTTACTGAGTGTCAGTGATGGACAAACAATCAAGTGGGCTGCTTTGTCCTGGATGATGTCAAGTTTGGATGTTGTTGGAGCTGTACCTGTCCAGGCAAGTGGGAGGTATTCCATCACAGTCCTGACTTGTGCATGGTAGATGATGGACAGGCTTTGGGGGGTTAGGAAGTCAGTTACTTGCCATTTACTTCTAGCCTCTGACCTGCTCTTGTAGCCACTGTTTGTGTTGAGACCAGTAGAGTTTCTGGTCAATGATAACCCCAAGGATGGAACCAGAAAGTCCAAAGGAGCCATCTTGGATTACTGTGAGAATATGGAGTTGAAGTAACTGATCAGCCATGATCTTATTTAATGGAAGAGCAAACTTGAATGACCATTTTCCTATTTCCTATGTTCTTGTATATCTACATTTATTTACAGTATTTTCTGTTACTTTTGCAGCATTTTACTTTTACAAATATGGATATAAGATGTGCCTTCGAATATATCTGGATGGCTGTGAGGAAGCTCAAGGAACACACATCTCACTTTATTACATTATGCTCAAGGGGCAGTATGATGCTTTGACTCAGTGGCCTTTTAAACAAAATGTAAGGAACCGCACAAGCTCTTTTTCTACAAACTCCATATTTTTGTACTTGCTTTTGATTGAATTATAAGCAGAGGAATTTCACTCTCCATTTATTTTAAATATTTTGAAAAGTATTGTTTTTGAAAATGTTATAGTTTACAAATTTGAAGGTTCTCCATCCATTTTCCAGAAGCAAAATAGGTATCCAAGCATCCAATATTGTGGACGTTGCATGTTCCCATTACACACTGCCCACCATAATGGCAAAAGTAGAGAAATAGGTACTACTGTTCCTATCTGAAACTGGCTTTGGTTCTTTGTGTATGCCTGGCTTTGGGAGCAGGAGGCTCTTTTAATCCTGTGAGCCAGGAAACTGGCACTCTTTCTCCTCTAGAGTTGCATTCATTAAAGATGTGGCAATGAGTGCTAATTATGAGGGCTTGAAGCTTCCTGCCATTCAGAGTCATGGCAACCTTTGATAGAGCACCAAGCCCAAACCCCACATGTAGAGACACCGTCCTACAGAATGCAAAGCTGACTGCATTAGACTCCATTACAGCTACACTTATTAAAAAAAAAAGGAAACAAGAACATTTGCATTTATTTGGTATTTTAATAGTAAGTAAACACATGCCAACCAGAAAGGGAGTAATTAAGATGGCAATGAAAACTTGATTTCATCGCCCATGGAGGATGGAGGAGTTTAGAAAGAGAGTTCCAGAGAGTCAGACCAAACTACAAGAATTTGAGATTTGATATTGCTGATCCATGACAAAGGATGAATTAAATTTTTCGGTAAGGAATGATGATTATAGTGGTTATTGTGGGAAGAACTGTGTGCCTGGAAAAAGGGAGCTGAAAAGAATCCAATGTGGCCATTTGAGATAGCAAATCATAATCATCTATAGTTGATGCAATGTGATCTTGTGCTGTAAATCTGACATCTACATCTACATATGCTGAGATGCCAAGCAGTGGTATAATACTTGTGATGCCACATTTTCTGACATGTATTTACTTTATAACAGTAACTTAAATGCAATCTAAGAAGACTTTAGCTCAGATTGTGTCTGTTTACTTTTTTATCAGGTGAAACTTGCCTTACTAAACGTAAATGATCGACAGCAGTCCATTCTGAAGATCTATGTTCCAAATGAACAGGATCCAGCTTTACAGAGACCTGTCGAGAATATGAACTCACCATGTGGATTCCCCATGTTTGCCACTTCATCAGAATTCAATCAGCGCTTCTCTGAGTTTGTGATGGGTGATGAAATGTTTGTCGGTGCAGAGGTCATCCCTGGAAATTCATCAGAAAGTTCAACATTGGAAGTAGTTTGATGCTATGTGACATAATTAGTCCTTTGCACTACATAAGTAAAATGTGATTTATTAATCATGTCACTGTGCCACCCTACTCCTTTTTGTTACAATGGGATAATACAAATTTTAATGATCAGGACATAGTCACAGAAAATTAAGAAGACATTGGTAAGGACTTTTTTTAAAAAGGGTGCATTTTAGGAAGAAAAAAGATAATCATAGTATTGTATTCTCAATATGATGTGCTCCTTTTAACAAAAGGTCTGTTGCGATTTAGGAAGAGTACGCCACAAGGATACCCTGTGCCTCCTAATTCTCAGCTTTAATTATTCCCAACCTTCCTTTTTTCTGCTTACATTGCTAGGGGTCATTTCAGTGATAACCTAGCAGCAGCCTCCCCTTACTCTTTTGATTCCTGCCAACTAACATGTCGTTTCTGTCAGCTTCAAGTAGAAGTTAACCTTTGCACATGTAAATAATGAGATTTTGGAGTTCAAATCTCTCGTGCTTCATGTGCTGGGGTAGCAGGGGAGGGGGTGGTTTTGGTGGTAGTGAGCTTGCTTCACTTCTTGCACATTTTGATTCCCACCTCAAATTAAAATCAATCCATTGTGCTGACAAGGCATTACAATGTCAGACGTTCAATGCTTCAAATGAGATATTAAAACACACGGCATATTTAAGAGCATATTAAAAGATCCATGGCACTACTTCAAGTAAGAAGTCTCTCAACACCAGGTTAAAGTCCAACAGGCTTCGCCCCAAAAGCTAGTGGCATTTGCTACCAAATAATAGGTTTACTTGGTTGCAAATGCCACTAGCTTTTGGGGCAAAGCCTGTTGGATTTTAACCTGGTGTTGAGATTATTTACTGTTTACCCCAGTCCAACGCTGGCATCTCCACATAATATCACTACTTCAAGTCCAGGGAGCCTTCCTGCTCAATATTGCTTCCTGAAGAACCATGACTAGAAAACAGATTGACATTGCTGGTTATGGGACTTTTTTTTGTGAACAATATTTGCAAGCATATGTAGTCAAGGCATATTGGAGCCACTTGTGAGTCGTGCTTTGATCACATAATAGATGTGATAAGGTGCCATATAATGGAAGTCTCT
This sequence comes from Sphyrna mokarran, assembly GCA_024679065.1. NCBI lineage: Eukaryota > Metazoa > Chordata > Chondrichthyes > Carcharhiniformes > Carcharhinidae > Sphyrna > Sphyrna mokarran. The sequence continues at coordinate 14,461,025 of JAGIQG010000025.1, forward strand.
TTTATGACATGCAAACATGGCACAGAAATCCTTTTGAATAATTAGACCTCATTCTCTGAATTAGTTTGAGAACACATATTGTCAATGACTCTTAGATTTGATGTTGCTTGTGTTTTCCTGATCTAATTGAGTTACCACAAGTTGTCGTCATACTTATATCAACAGCACAATTTCAACCCTTTTGAAGAATAATTCTTAAAAACCAATATTCAAGAAGTGTTTTATAAATGTTTTCCATATTCTACAGCTAGACTGTGTGATACTGTATCAATAAAACAATATTAAATTGAGGATGTCGCCAGCCTTGAGAATTATTTATTTATTTCTCTTTTTTTTTTTACTCATTGTTTCAAAAGTGACTTATTAAGAATTATTTCACATTTGTTTTAATAGTTGTGTTTGAGAGTTAGGACATACCACTTTAAAATGTGAGTGCATGTTCTGCTTTTGAGTTATATATGAAACAGACTATAAGTTAATTCTTAGACAATCACAATTTGTTTCCTTATCAAAAATCCAACAGCAATTATTATATATTAAAAATGCTGTAATTGCCTAGCAGATCAGGCAGAATCTGTGGAAAGAGTCAGAATTAGTGCTTTAAATCGAGATGACCTTATAGACCGATGCAAGGTCATCCTGATCTGAGTGATTTTGCTGGAGTTTCCCAGCTGTTCACACTGGCAGGATCTTCTGGTCCCACTGACATCATGCCCCCACCACAGGTTTTCTGATGGCATTTGAAGCAGTGAATGGAAAATCCCATTTTGCCACCTTCCACCACGAGAAACATACTACAGATAATCTCCCTCATTAACTCAGTTTCTCTCTCTCTCTCTCTCTCCAGGTGCTGAGTTTTTCCAGCACTTTTGCTTTTATTTCAGATTTGCAGCATCTGTAATATTTTGCTTTTGTGCAATATAGTTGAGAATTAATGAAATACAAGCTTAGAAATATGGGAGATTTCCAATCTTTATAAAAATACAAAAGCTGATATGGCACATATTAACCTAGATGTAGAGATGCCAGCATTGGACTGGGGTAGTGAGAATCTAGCAACACCAATTTTAAATCCAACCGATTTATCTGATAGTAAATTTGCGAGCTTTCGACCTTTTCGTCTTCATCAAGCAAATGCAGTGTTTTGGTCTGTAATAGCACACATCAGCACAGACTGTCACAGATTGCTGCTTAGAATGCGAATCCTTACATCTAACCTGCTACTCAAGTGTTAAAGTGGCTAACAACGTGTGTGAAGGGATCATAGACATGGACGACATCATCAAACGTGAGGATACCATTCACCAGGTACACGGTACATACTCTTGCAACTCGGCTAATGTTGTCTACCTGATACGTTGCAAGAAAGGATGTCCCGAAGCATAGTACATTGGGGAGACCATGCAGACACTACGACAGCAGATGAATGAGCATCGCTCAACAATCACTAGGCAAAACAGTTCCCTTCATGTGGGTGAACACTTCAGCAGTCACGGGCATTCGGCCTCTGACCTTCGGGTAAATGTTCTTCAAGGGGGCCTTCATGACACACGACAGCGCTGAGTCGCTGAGCAGAGACTGATAGCCAAGTTCCGCACACATGAGGACGGTCTTAACAGGGATCTGGGCTTCATGTCACACTATCTGTAACCCCTGTGACTTGCCTGGGTTAGCAAAAAACCTCACTTACTGTGCTGTCTGGAGAAAATACACAACTCTCTAACCAATGCTCAGGATTCCCTTCACACGCATTGTTAGCCACTTTAACACTTGAATAGCAGGTTAGATGTAAGGATTCGCATTCTAATCAGCAATCTGTGACTGTCTGTGCTGATATGTGTGCTATTGCAGACCAGAACACTGCATTTGCCTGACAAAGACGAAACGGTCGAAAGCTCGCAAATTTATTATCAAATAAATCGGTTGGATTTAAAATTGGTGTTGCTAGATTCTTACTGAGTACATATTAACCTAGGCAGCTTTTCATTAAAAGTTAGTTACTATATAAATGTAGATCTAGTGCCAAAATAATTGCCCTAATGGTAGAATCAAAACTCTTAATATTAAATCCACAATGGAATTTCCACATTAATTTCAGACCTTTCACACTCAGCTATGTAATTAATAAAATCGTTGCTTTTAGTGGGTTTGTTTATTTCTTGACTTGGGCCATTAAGAGCTTTCATTTCCATTGAACTCTGTGACATCAATGTTATTCCCTTTTGGAAGTTGAGCAGGAAACTAAATCATCAAAAATACAATGGCCAAGTGATGTCTATCTAGGATTTGACGTGTTGGCTTAAACGGTAAGGAATTAAGACAGTTTCATGCCTCTTTCTATTTAAGAGCTTGTCTGTGTAATCCTGTGAAAACTTTCATTGTCACTCTGGTACATTTTCATATTCACCTTCATTTATTTGTCCACGTAAGGAATGTGGTATGATCTTTTCAAAACTTCATTTTCTCACCCCAGAAATGTTCTTTGTCTGTGGGTCAGGTCAAAGCAATCAGCACCATAAACAAGTTAATTAATCAATTTGTGCTTATTGAGAAGTTCAGTTAGGATATGCTACCCATCTCAGTTAGCTGTTGATGAGAATGACTTGTTCTGGCATTAACTGTAGCAAAATATCAGAAATGATTCAGGATATGGATAAGACTGCAATCTCAACCCTTTCCAAAAATGTAGATATTTCACTAAAACAGCAATTATTGCAGGTATCTGTGCCAACCTTTGTATTTATCTAGAAATAGCCAGAGCGTCACAAGCAATGGCTTCTTTTCCAACCTTTGCACCACGAACTCCAGAGTTTCCCTGTCCTCTGCCTAATCTACATACTGCCTCCCACACCAGAATTCTTCCCAAAAATTTCTAAGCGTCATACTGGTGAGAATAATGGAGTGATCTGCACTGGTCCCTCAGTTGCACTCCACACTGCAATCCTGTCATTTTTTTTAAATATTGGGAGTTTTGCACCAGTACTGCTGGAAGTTGGAGTCAAAGCATGTCAGGAAGCCCGGCTCCTGAACGCTTGTACACCATTTGGCAAGGGTGCCTTGATTTCAGAGTACATTGAGAGACCCCTACCTCACTCCATGGACATTGGGACACCCCATCTCATCAGTGACATATCTCCCATCCCTTCCCTGGTGCAGGTCACTGGAATTGGGACTCTCCTGATGGGTCCTCCTGCCCAAACCTGATATGCTTCCCATCAAGATGCCTTCATGATAACCCCTGCACAAATCTCGTCCCCCAACACACAAATAGCTGCCCTTGGCACCACTCCTAGCACACTGGCAGTGTTCAACTAGTGCTGTTTGTTGGCTACTGCCAGATGTCCAGTGGGCACCTCCTGTGTACCAGTTGGGCACTGCCAGTGTGCCAGGTGGGCCTTGCCAGATGGCCACTGCCCAATAGCATAGCCTAGCCATGCCTCTGACCACCTGGGGGCTTCAGTGGCCTCCCCGTGTGACATCACACCAGATTACCTAGTAGAGACCAGTAGTTATTCACGTCATTATTGGACCGTGCCCTAAGACCAGTGAATTCTGTGCACTGGGAATTGCAGTAAGAAGTCTTACAACACCAGGTTACTGTGCTTACCCCAGTCCAATGCCAGTATCTCCACATCACTGAGAAATGAACAGGCTATGCACATTTAAATACTACTTTAAATTTGCTAATCAGACTAATACTCTTTCTAGGTATAATCTGGATCGCATCATGAGGAAGAGGGCCAGGAGAATTGCAAACACTGAATCAGCTACACATATTCCAATGATATATAGCTCTACTTCTCAACCATCTTTCAACTCATTCAGTATTACCAGAAAGCTTGTTCAACATCCTGAATGTATATGTGTGCTGAGCTGGAGTCTCTCAACTCAAGTGACGTGAGGAGGTTCTGTGCTGTCAATAACTAGCATTTCATTTCTGTTTCTTCCATCACACAGAGTGAAGTTCTCAACCCTCACATATGGAGTTAGTACCTTCACACTGCTCAAAGATTTAATGCAGTCCATCCTTACAACATATTCTAGGGATACATGTCAAAATAAATGGTAATATAAAAGGAGAGACATTATTCTGACTCCATAAATGTTCAAGCTTCAAGAGCTTCTCTCTGAGACTCTCTATCTGATGCTGGGGTTCTTGAGTAGGTCCCTGACCACTGTTGAGTTTTAGAGAAAGCTGTAAATATTCAACAATTCTGGCACTATCTGTGGAGAAAGAAACAACTTGTATTTATATAGTGTCTTTGACATGAAAGAGCTTTGTAGGGAGTTACAAAGCAAAATTTGACGGACTAAAAAGACATAAGGGCAGAAGGCAGAAAGAAACAATGCACAGGACTACAGGAAGAAAGTAAAGGAGTGGTATTATGTAAATTGCCCCCATTGAGAGCCTGCACAGCCACAATGGGTTGAATGATCTTCTTCTGTGTTATGATAATATTGTGATTCTTGCATCTGCAGACTTCCAGGGGCCCACAGAAAGCTTCCAAGGATCCACAGAGCTGGCAGTCACAACGTGACTGGCAAACATTGGTTCAAAAGGACTAACCGACCAATTTCAAAAATAATTACAGCAATACGCCAATCTGAATAAGGCCTCCAAGAGCACTGGAAGCTGAAGAACTGAAAAGTCCTAATTCCTAATCTATGCAGGGATATAGCTAGAAAAAATTTGTTTAGATTTGATTTCTGTACTCATTCCTATTTTGCAGCAAAAAACTGCTGGGGGGGTTCCCCTATGCACTTGGGAGGTCACTAGGACTTCTTTGATTCAAAAGGTTTGGGAAACCCTGGTTTACAGGAACTATAAATGTCAATTATCATACATTGGCAAAAGAATCCAAAGAAAATACAAATTTTTTTGGATCTATTTAGGTAGAAACATTCAACAGGAATTACTCCATGCAACCACCTTTAGCCCTCCCGTACATAGGATAGAATTTATGATAACTGAGATTCATCAGGCACTTTGGATATGTTCATTAATTTGTTGATGTTATTGATAATATCAAAATATAATTACAATAAAATAAAACTTTTATTTTTATTCCAACTGTTCCTGTGGCATGTTAGAAATGTAGTTCCATTATAAAACCACGCCCACTGTTTGCGTTTCACCCTTTGCAAAATCTCGCGGAAATGGAACTCCCACGAACAATGCAAGTTGACTGTACTCAAGATAAAAGCAAATTACTGCTGATGCTGGAATCTGAAACATAAAAAAAATGCTGGAAAATCTCAGCTGGCCTGACAGCATCTGTGGAGAGAGAACAGAAATAACAGTCTGCATGACCCTTCATCAAAGTATACCCAAATTCTATACTACTCGACAACTATTTCCTCCTCTAATCTGGCATCCCATTTCTTTAACTATTTTCTTATTTTAATATGTTTATAAAATATTCTTGGGTTCCCTTTAATGTTGTCCGCTAATCTTTTTTCGTATTCCTTCCTATATCCTTTTTCCATTTCCTCCTCTAATGAAACTGACTTGATGTATTTTTACATGATAATTGTTCTATTAATTGGTGATAATTTATAACTGGGCTGAATTGGAATTATTTCCCGCTACTCCCAACTGTTTCTTGAAAGGATCGATAGAACTAAAAACTATTGCTGCCAGTAATTACGAATCTGGCCAATCCAAGAAAGTGAGTGTCAAACCGGGGTGGGGAGTGGAGGGAAATTACAGGAGCTTCCTAGTAATGAGGTCACTTTAACTGGCACCGCATGTAAATACGTGAATGATGTAATCAGCAGCTTGTCCATGAAGAATTTAACAGACCACAACATCAACAGGATTGTGAAAACTATAAACTCATGTTTCTAATGTGTCTGGATGTGATATGTAGTATTTCTCATGAAGTACAATCACAGGATATTGTTGATGCACCATCTTTGAAATTATTTCTTTGGTGTTGTAACAGTTATAAACGTTTTTTAAACAGGGGATTTTAGAACTATCAAATGCTTAATAACAGATTAATCATGTTTTTGTACTTTAGGAAAGTCCCATGAAATGACAGCCCTCCCTTACTTCCTGTTTCCTCTTTAATCACTCCCCTCCTAATGATTGTGGTTTCAAGGTTTGTTTCACTGACATTTTCATGGTACTGAATCAATTCAACTGCCTGATTAGAATTGGTATTCTCCAAGCAAGAAAATCACATTCTGGGACTGGAAATGGAGATCTATTACCAACCAGAATCTGGCTACAGGGGAGATTTGGGAAACTAATTCTTCTTATTTTCCTTTCCCCAATTCATCTCATACTGTAAACTATTACTGGTAGAAAGAATTAGTATTTGTATCTATTAACTGAAGTAGTCTGGGTTCACTGATTTCCTTCACCTCACATACAAAGGAAAATTCATCCTCAAGTGATTTAATGTTATGTAACATAATCATGAAAAAATGTGCATTTGGTTTTATCGTTAAGCACAGGATTCACAAGTACGCACTTGCCCAATGTAGCTGATTTAATCATAATCAATGCCTCAATACTGGGATTGCTGCCTAAAAGAGGACTCTGATATTAGAATTGAATTTGCAAAGTTTTGCAGAAGTGTCACTAGTGATATTTCTCCAAGGAATTAAGGAGCCGTATTTTACCATTTTGATTCTAAGTGCTGGGCGGACATAAAATTGGGAGTGTTTCAGATCCAACTTTTAGACCCATTCCAGGCACCCCTATACAGAATTGCTTGCAAAAATATCAGCGATTCTGAATCACGCTGCACAAGCCTGTGGGGAGGGCTTAACGCACCCGAAACCCTGCAGCTCCAACTGGTGCCTCCAACTGCACATGCGCAGGAAAAAAAAGATAGAGTACTGCTCTCCTGCCATATCCTTCCTGGGTTGGATAATGCCTCCCCCTTACCCCACAGACATTGCCCACCCCCACAACATTACTGACCCCTTATTATCTCCACTATCCCCATCACTAAGAACAATTGCGGGCCCCTTCTCCCCTTCATCCCCACTGATCTCAGGCAAGGTAGCAGCAGACCCTTCCTTTTCCCCCCACTGATCTCAGGCAGAGTGGTAGTAGACCCTCCCCTCCCCCCCAGATCTCAGCAGAGTGGTAGTAGACCCTCCCCTCCCCCCCACTGATCTTAGGCAGAGTGGCAGCAGACTCCCATCCATCCTCCCCACCCATCTCAAGCAGAGAGTCACCTCACGCCTGACTTTATCAAGTTTTTGTGCCTGAAAACGGGTGCAATGTGATGGTAAAATCGGGTCCAAGGTGTCTGTTGTAAATTGTCCATGTCTCTAATTCATGCAGGAGACCAGGCAACACTGTAGGCTTGTAAATCATGAGGTTGGTGCCTTGTTAGATGGTTTTTGTCATCAAGCATTCTTTCGTCAATGTCTGCCCTTGCTAAGAGGAGCTCCCAAGTTCGGAGAAATGAGCAATGTTGTCCAATGGTTTGCTGTGGGATCTTGACATTTGAGGCAGGATTGCACATCGGAAGCAGGCTGGCAGAGAATATTTGTTTTCCAGATACTTAGCTTAAGGCACATTCTTTCACAACCTTCCACGAATATCTTGACGATAGTTTGGAGCTCGGCCTCTGAGCATGCGCATATGCATGTTTCATTAGCATACTGCAGTCCCATGATAGAGATTGACAGATCTTGGTTCTGGAATGGAAGCATTGTAGGTTAAGTAGCTTTCCATTTGTTGTATGGAGTAGCTCCATTCCATTGGTGAACTTCATGGAGATAAGGTGAAGTGTTGTAATGAGAAAGATAGAAGTGTTGGTATATTGGCATGATCTTGTTTGACCCCAGTTTGCACTCATATTGGGCCTGTGGCAGATCTCCATCACAATTGAGAACATAAGCAGAGGCCAGAAACAAGATTATTTTCCCCTTTGACAATAGTTTTAAGAGAAATATAGAGTGGGATTTCCTGCGCAATCGGCCATGCATTTCATAGTGATGGAGGCAGCCTGCCATTGGCCAGCAATGGGATCTTCTGGCCTCACCATTGAATGCACTCCTCACCACTGGGGAACCTATGAAAAATATCAGCCAAAGGAAATAAAGGAGAAAAAGACAGTTTCTAGTTTGGTAACAACTGGGGAAACATTTATTAGTGAATAGCAGATTGCTCTGAACTATAGTTGGCATGCTGAATTCCAACTGATTTCTAACAAATTTCTTCTTGTGTATTTCAGGTAGCACATTGGCATCATTGATTAGTAGTTTGTTGAAGCAATCATCTGTTGGCATTATCCACATGTAAGGAACTGGATGACCAGAATTCAAATGTAACACAGACTGATTAAATGAAAGGCAATGCAGTGAATTTTACTGTCTCGTCCTCCATAGGAATCAGAGTGGGTGACGGACGGACCATGGAAAAGCCCGTTGACTTCTAGCAGGGTTCTCTGGTTTCAGGATGAGTGAAGCTGGAAAATCCTACCCAATGTCTGTTGGGAGCTTTAGAAACAGGAAATATTTGCACAGTCCTTCTTGACCTGTCTGCAATCTTTGGCACAGTCAACCAAATCACATCAGAGATAGGTAGATTCTTGCCTAATAGGGGGATCAGGAGTTACAGAGAAAAGCCAGGAGAATGGGGATGAGAAAAGTTTCAGTCATGATTGAATAGTGGAGCAGACTCAATAGACTGAGAGGCCTAATTCTGCTCCTATGTCTTACATTCTTATATCCTCCTTCAAAACTTCCCACTGTTGTCCAGCTGGGTGGAGCTGCACTTTCCTGATTCCACTTATTTCATCTTGTCAGAGCTGTCTGAAAATGTTATCCAACCTAATCGCATTTTCAAGCTCCTGGGCTGAAACCTTATAGGTTATAAGTGTATATCCAAGTAATTTATGTGAAATGAGATTGAATGATCAAACTAGTTCAAATTGGGCAATCACCAACAACACAAAATAATTTCAAATTTGGTACCAATTTGGCAATTTCACTCAAAGATTCCACAGATGCCTGGTGTTGAAAATTGAATCTTGTCATACTTGCATAATGCAGAGTTTTTCTAAAACTGGGGCAAAGCATGCTGTTGGGATCGAGTAAAGGAAGCTTTGCTTCAAATTTGGTTACTTGGAAGGGCTAATGCTGATGTTGGGTGCCTGAAATCAAAGTTTCATTTCCCTAAACACTAAGCTACTCAAGCTTCAAAAAATGTCCTTCCTGCTATTTAAATAAAAAAGAGAAATTATGCAGGTGCATTAAGAGTAAGTGTTCCTTTCTCTGCTTTACAATATAAGTCAATCAGCCACTATTTCCCCTCACACTTCTCTCTGTTTCTGAGACTTGGATAACTTGTAGCAGTCACCTCAAACCATTAGAGGAGTACCACCAATGACGTCTTTGCAAGATGCTCCAAATCTTAGGCAAGAAAGATATTTGCACAACAGCCTGCTTTCTCCAGCCAGCTTTTCCAGCATTGAGACACTAATCAATACAAACCCGCTCTACTGGGTAGGAAATGTCATTTACATACCTGACATCAGATTTCCAAAGCAACTGCTTTACCTAGAACTTGGTCGCAGCAGGAGATTCCCAGGACAGTGGAAATGCTTTAGGAAAATCTTCAAAATATCATTGAAGGTGTCAAAGATACTCTGTGACTCATGGAAGACACTGGCTTGTGAACAATCAAAATTGAGAATGCTCACTCAGGCAGGCACCAAACTCATGAGATATTTTGTTGGGAGTATGCATAGGCGAAGTTAAGGCATTGGAAGGATTGCACAAACCTCTGAACAACCCAAGTAGCCAACCCTTCAATCACCACTTATCCCACAATGAAAATCATGCATTGGACTTACAACCATCTCTGAACTCATCAAACCAGAACAAAAGCAAGTGATCCTCAATCCTAAGTGACAACCTAAAAAGAGGATAACAGAGAATATAAGAGGTATGGTTAGTAAGTTTATAGATGACACTAAGATTTGTGGCACAGATGACAGTGAGAAAAGTTATCTCCAATTGCAATAGGATCTTGATCAATTGGGCCAGTGGGCTGATGAATGGTAGTTGGAGTTTAATTTAGTCAAATGCGAGATGATGCATTTTAGTAGACTGAACCAAAGCAGGACTTACTCAGTTAATGGTAGGGCATTGGAAAGAGTTACAGAATAAAGAAATCTAAGAGTACATGTTCATAGCTCCTTGAAAGCAGAGTCACAGGTGGACAGAGTAGTGAAGAAGGTATTCGGCATGCTTGGTTTCATTAGTCAGAATATTGAATACAAGAGTTGGAATGTCTTGTTGAAGTTGTACAAGATTGGTAAAGCCACACTTGGAATACTGTGTGCAGTTCTGGTCACCCTATTATAGAAAGGATATTATTAAATTAGAAAGAGTGCAGAAAAGATTTACTAGAATGCTACCAGGATTTGATGGATTGAATTATAAGGAGAGGCTGGATAGACTGGAGCTTTCTTCTCTGGAGTGCAGGAGGCTGAGAGGTGATCTTATAGAGATCTTTAAAATAATGAGGAGCGCAGATCAGATAGATAGTCAATATCTTTTCCCAAAGGTAGGGGAGTATAAAACTAAAAAGCATAGATTTAAGTTGAGAGAGGAGATATACAAAAGGGTCCAGAGGGGCAATTTTTTCACACAGACTGTGAATATCTGGAACAAGCTGCCAGACATAATAGTAGAGGCGGGTACAATTTTGTCTTTTAAAAAGCATTTAGATCGTTACATGGGTACGATGGGGATAGAGGAATGTAGGCCAAAAGCAGGCAATTGGGATTAGCTTAAGGGTTTTAAAAAAGAAATGGGGACATGGACAAGTTGGGCCGAAGGGCCTGTTTCCATGCTATAAACCTCTATGACTGTGACTCTAATTATTTCACCCATCTTCATAAGTTCTTTCCCATAATCTCAGTATTACTAACTCCTTTACCCTTCAAAAGTCCCGTACTCTGACCACATTTTGGCTTTCCCCTATATCCACTTTCTTGTTTTATTTTAAATCATTTTACTATTCATTGTCAATTTCTGTACAGTTGCACTTTAAATCCTTGATCAGTACAGCATTTCATGAATCCCTGTGTCCAATAGCCTTAGTGGATAGGTTACTGCTGAACTTGGCATGTGCCCTGTTGCTGTTTCTATGGTAAGAAGTCTGACAACACCAGGTTTAAATCCAACTGATTTATTTGATAGGAATCTCACAAGCTTTCGGGGTTTGTCCCTTTGTTGGATGAAGGGCCAAACCCCAAAAGCTCATGAGTTTACTGTCAAATAAATCGATTGAACTTAAACTTGGTGTTGTCAGACTTCTTACTGTGTTTACCCCAGTCCAACGTCGGCATCTCCACATCATGGCTGTTTCCATGAGTCTGGGTCACTTCACCCTAAATTACACGAGTCATGTTTGGTTTACCACCAAGAGTGACAGTGGGCGGAATTTTATGAGAATGATTCTAAGTGTCCAGCTAGCATGCAAGTGGGAAAATTCCTGGTCTGTTTTTTGGGTGCTTTTTCATGTCGAACCTTATGTACTTAGACTTTGAAAAAATGTTGTAGTCTGTTTGTGGATGCAGCAGGCAGGGGACAAGGTTTAACTCACTAACCAGCCTCTAGAGGGAGCTAATGTGCATGTACAAACCTCTGATTCTGCATATGCGCAATTTCAACAGCAAGGTCTGACGGACAGAGACACAGTGGGGTCAGGAGGCCGCTGCTACACGCACCTCACAAATTCTTCTCTTCCCACCGAAAAAACCGCGGGGACCTCGGCTGATTACGAGCCCCACAACGCACAGATATCTAGCCTTTACTATCCAAACCGATTGCGGCCCCCGCCCCTGATATGATCACATCTATAGAGTACGCAGTAGGCCCTCCTCCCTATCCCCCAGTCCAGATTGTGCAGTACCCCCTCGCCTCCCGTTCGGACCACCCTTTCACTCATCCTATAAGCCTTGCCTGCTGGCCCAAGTGCCATAGGGTCCACCCCTGGTCTCACTCCATTGTCGCTGCCCTGGCACTGCCCCTAGGTCCCGCTGCTGGCACAGCCCAATGGGAAATGCCAAGGTGCCAGGTCAACATCACTGCTTCCCATTAGTCGGGAGCCGGTATTTTCCTCGTCGGGCAGAACTCTTGATGAGACTATAAACGCAAGTGAGCCTAGACGATTCAGTGCCAGGTTCACAAAAGACATGTTAATCAACATTTAAATAAACTTAATAAATAAATTTCTCACTCATAAAATCGCAGAAATCAAGAAATCGGGTGTGATCGTTATTTCTTGGCTCTGATGCAATTTTATTGGCTCACTCCAGGGCAGGGCGAGCTAGTAAAATGCCACACCGTGTTGTTCTTTGCTTTGTAGACGTAAGCACATCTCTTGCCCAGGTAAAGTTCTGTTTGATCACAGCATTACACTCTTCAATCTTCAAACGAGCAGTTCACTCTCTTTGGTTTCAAAGGTCTCATTTGTAGCCAGTAAACATAGTTTTGTAGCATAATATTTCAGGCATTGTGAGATTGCTCGGGGTAGCTGGAGCACCTGCGCCTTTTCAATCCTGTTTTATTCATCTGGTTAAATACTGTATTGACTTCATTATGAGGAAAAAATTGGAAATGTAAGTTGTTGTAGATGTTTACCAAAGGTAGGCACAGTGCAAGCGTTAAAGGTTGGATTGCTTGGTAATTAACAAGCAATCAAGAGGAAATGTGTATTTTTCTTCAAAATTACGTCAACTGATGACATTAATGTGCTTCAGTTGAAGTGGAATCTGGTGAATTACCACAATATCCCTTCCAAAGTTATTATATCTTCTGATAAATGATTGTCAACCTGAAATACTTCTGTCCACAAATGCTATGAGACCCATTTTCTGGCATTTTCCCTTCTAATTTTGTAGTGAAGCAAACATTTGGTCTCCATCAGACTGCAGGAGTTTCATTAGATTCTGGGTGTTTGTGAAATGGCTCATTATCACGTTTAACATCATTGCTTTGTGCGAGTCCCTAGCCCAAATTTCCAATAATATGGGGGAAATCACCACATAGTGTACCCAGCACAAATGTATATTTTTCTAAGACAGACGAATCCAACAGGAAAGGTAAGTTAGCCTTGGCTAACAAAAGAAATTTAAAATTGCATTAGGTCAAAGCAAGTGGCTTAACAATAATAAGCCTGAAGATTAGGAGAAATTTAGAATCAAGCAAATAAGGGGCACAAAACTGATAAAAGGAAAAAGAATATAAATGCAAGCTTGTGAGAAATATAGGGTGAATTCTCTGGACTCGCTCAGCATTTTTCTGGTAGTGGAAGGTATTTTCCTCGTCGGCAGAACTTCTCTTGGTGAGACTATAAACGCAAGTGAACCTAGATGATTGTGTGCTGGCGACAGGATCCTCTGGATCCATTGCTGTTGATGGGAATTCCCATGAAAGCCATCCCACTCAGTTAGGAACCTATGGACCAGAAAATTCCGCCAGCACAAACGGCCAGAGAAATTTGGTCATAAAGGTGGACAATAAAAACTTCTCATAGAAATGTGGAGAGGAAAAGATTAGACAGGGCAAATGTCGATCCATTACAGATACATTCAGATACAGAAGAATTCATAATGCAGAGTAGGGAAATGGTGAAGAAACTAAACAAGTACTTGATGCCTGTCTTCATGGAGGAAGATCCAAAAAATCGGAGGAAGATCCAAAAAATCTCTCAGCGATACTAGGGAACCAAGGACTGTTACTGAAAGAAATTAGTATTAATAAAGAGGTACAATTTAAAACATTAATTGGGTAGAAGGCTGATAAATTTCATGCACCGAATGAATTATTTACTAGAGTGTTGAAGGAGGTGGCTCTACAGATGGATGCATTAATGGTTCTACAGATTTGGGAAAGGTTCCTGCAGACTAGAAAGTAGAAAATGTAACTCCAATATTTAAAGAGGGAGGGAGGGAGAAAACAGTAAACAGAGACCTGCTTGCATGATGTCAGTGGTAAGGGAAAATGTTAAAATATATGATAAAGAATGTGATAACTGAACACTCAAAATAATGATATGATTGGGCAGAATCAACATGGATTTATAAGAAGAAATCATTTTTGACAAGGCTGTTGTTTTTTGAGACTATTTAGTCTTGCATAGATAAAGAAGAATCAATGAATGTGGTACATTTGGATTTTCAGAAGGCTTTTGGTAAGCTCCCAAACAGGAGGTTAGTAAACAAAATTGGGTGATTGGAGGTAATATACTGGTACGTATTCAGAATTGGTTAATAGATAGAAAATGGGTAATAGAAATAAACAGGTCATTCTCAAAATGGCAGGTTGTTACAGGGATATTGCAAGGATCAGTGCTCAGACCACCACTGTTTACAAGCTATATAAATGATTATAATACTTCCAAATTGCTGATGACATAAAACTAGGTGAGAATATGATTGAGAGGAGGATACAAGAGACTTGAAGGGGATTTGGATAGGCTGTGAGTGGGAAGGAACATGGCAGATGGAATATAATGTGCATAAGTATCCACTTTGGCAAAAAAAAATAGAAAGGCAGAGCATTTTTTTAAATGGTGACAGGTTGGGAAGTGTTGATGTCCAAAGAAATCAGGGTGTCCTCGTTCACAAGGAACTAAAGGTTAGCATGCAGGTTCAACAAGCAACTAGGAAGGTAAATAATATGTTGGCCTTCATTGTGAGGGGTTTGAATACAGGGGTAAGGATGTCTTGCTGTTGGTTACCTTGGTGAGACCTCACCTGGAGTAATATGTATAGCTTTGATCTCCTTATTTATGGAAGGATATAACTCAACATAGAGGGAGTAGATGGAAATTCATTACATTAATCCCTGGCAGGATTGTCTAATAAGGAGAGACTGAAGAAACTGGGTCTTTATTCTCTGGAGTTTTGAAAAATGAGAGGTCATCTCATTGAAACTTACAAAATGCTTAGAGGGTGTGATGGAATAGATATGGAAATTATGTTTCCCCTGGCAGGTGCAACAGGTGATCAAGAAGGCAAATGGAATGTTGGCTTTAACATGAGAGGGATAGAATATAAAAGCAGGGAGGTTTGCTGCAACTGTACAAGGCACTGGTGAGGCCACAGCTGGAGGACAGTGTGCAGTTTTAGTCCCCTTACTTGCGTAAGAATGTATTGGCCTTGGAGGGAGTACAGTGAAGGTTTACCAGGCTGATACCGGAGATGAAGGGTTAGCTTATGAGGAGAGATTGAATAGACTGGGCCTGTACTTGTTGGAGTTTAGAAGGCTGAGGGGGTTCGTATAGAAACTTACAAAATAATGAAAGGGTTAGATAGGATGGTGGTAGAGAGATTCTTTCTACTCTCTGAAGAAAGGAAACCAGAACTAGAGGGCACAGCCTCAAAATAAGCGGGGCGGGGGGGGGGGGGGGGGGGGGGGTGGCGGCGCATTTAGAACAGAACTGAGGAGGAACTTCTTCTCTCAGAGGATGGTGAATCTCTGGAATTCTCTGCCCATTGAAGTGGTGGATGCTACCTCCTTCAATAAGTTTAAGTCACAGAGAGATAGATTTCTGATAGATAAGGGAATTAAGGGTTATGGAGAGCAGGCAGGAAAATAGAACTGATCCACTTCAGATCAGCCATGATCTTATTGAATGGGAGGGCAGGCTCGAAGGGCTAGATGACCTACTCCTGCTCCTATTTCTTATGTTCTTATGGTGAGTCTGGATTTAAAGGATACAGTCTAAGGATAAGGGGCAAAACATTTAACATTGTGATGAGGAGGAATTTCTTCACTCAATCGGTGGTGAATCTTTGAAATATTCTATTCACCAGAGGGCTGTGGAAACTCAGTCACTATCAAGACAGAAATCAATTGATTTCTGGAAATTAATGGCATCAAGGAATATATGAATGGTGTGGGAAAAATGGCATAGAAGTAGATTATCAGACATGATCTGCTTGAATAGCAGAGCAGAATGACAGGCCAACTGACCAACTCCTGCTCCTGTAGCCCCATGTTCCTTCCAGTATGGATTTATACCAGGTGGCAATATGGAACATCAGAATATATCTGAACGGAAGGGGAAAGTGAGGAAGTGAAGAATGTGCAGTGAATCCTTTTGTATAAAATTTAACAGCATGGAATAGATTTCAATAGATGGTGCAATTTGTGAAATGTATGTTCTTAAGGGAAATTTTAGGGCCTCTTGCCAATGAGAAGTTCTATCTGAATGAGGGCAAGATTGGGCAGCTTCATATTCTTGAATCTCTTCAATATGCTTGTTGGAGGCAGGGCCATGTGCGACTTTCAGCACGTGGTGGCCAAGACTGCCAGCGGATGTAGCACCAGGACATCTAAGCTGCTAATATCACCGGAGACATCCCTGACTCTGTCTACCTTCACAGCTGGAGCCTCTTCACCAGTCACATCACCAAATACATCACATTGAAATTTAGATTTTGAATCAGTAGCTGTGTCAGAAATGGCCATCACAGAAGAGAGCTTGTACTGGAGACAACCATGTTCCAGAGACTGCAGGTGCTGTTAGAAATCAAGGAGATTATCTTCCCACTTGTCTTTGTGAATGTCATTGTTTAGGTCCATGATTGAAGAAAATGTTATCAACACGCACACCATTTGGGAGGATGAATTCCAGCAAGTGTGGTTTAAGTTATAAATGTTGTTCTTGAGCACAAGAATCTAGGCTCACTAACACTCCAGTGCATTATGAGAGAGTGCAGCATTGTTGGAGATGCTTTCTCCCCAATGAAACAATAAATCAATTGCAAAAGATGTAAAGGCAGTGAATGCAGTGGTTATCACTGGTGTCCAGATGTGTACTTGCATCTTCAATCAACATCTCAAAGTTGGGCTCTGACTGAAGCAAGTATATTGAAGGAGGCTCTCCGTTTAGTGTTCATGCTGGAGCTTGCTGCACATGAATTGGCTTTCCACAAAAGGTGGTCAAAAAAGTACCTTAAATCATAGAATCCCTACAGTGCTGAAGGAGGTCTTTGGCCCATTGAATCTGCACCGACAACAATTCCACCCAGGCTCTATTCCTACAGCCCATATATTTACCCTACTAATTCCCCTAACATTAAGAGGCAATCGTCATGACTAATCAGCTTGGTTCACCCATCTTTAGACAGTGGTGGGAGGTGGAAACGCCCGGAAGGGATCCATGGAGACATAGGGAGGATGTGCAAACTCCATGTAGACAGTCACCTAGGGCTGGATGGAATTGAACTGGGTCCCTAGTACTGTGAGGCAGCAGCACTGACCACTCTGCCAGTGTGCCAACCATAAATGAGAGGAACCTCATAGAAGCCTATAAAATTCTAACAGGACAGAGAAGGTAGATGCATGAAGGATATTCTTGATGGTGGGGAGAATCCACAACCAGGGGTTATTAACTGAGGCTACAGGTAAACCTTCTAGGATTGAGATGTGGAGAAATTTTGTCAGAGAGTGGTGAGGCTGTAGAACTCGCTACAAAAAACAGTTGAAGCCAGAACATTGTATGTTTTCAAGGCGGAGATAGCTATATCTTTTGTGGCAAAGGAGATCAGAGGATATGGGAGATGATGTGACCAGCTGATGAGTTGGATAATCAGCCATGTCGGTGATGAATGGCGGAGCAGGCTTGAAGAGCCAAATGGCCTACTTCTGTTCCTATTTTCTATGGTCTAATCCCTCTAACCTACACATCCCGGGACACTATGGGGCAATTTAGTATAATGTGGAGATGCCAGCGTTGGACTGGCGTAAACACAGAAAGAAGTCTCACAAAATCAGGTTAAAGTCCAACCTTTTTTTAAAGCCCAACAGGTTTGTCAGGTGAGTGGGGAGTTCTGATCACAAACAGTGCATATAAAGGCACACACTCAGTTTACAGAATACTGATTAGAATATGAGTCTTTACAGCTAGTCAAATCTTAAAGGTGCAGACAATGAGAATGGAGATAACATTAAGCATAGGTTAAAGACTGGACAGTAAGTGAAATTTTGCAAGCCCAGGCAAGTCATGGGGGTTACAAATAGTGTGACATGAATCCAAGATGCCTGTTGAGGCCGTCCTCATGTGTGCGGAACTTGGCTATTAACCTTGTGCTTTGAGACTTTTTACTGCAATTTAGCACAGTCAACGTACCTAAACCGCACATCTTTGGACTTCATTGACTGTAAAGTGTTTTGGGACGACTGCGGGTGGGTGAAAGGCGCTATATAAATGCATATTTTTGATGATTAGTGCAGATTTGTAAGACCTGTTAATTTTGGGGAAGCTGCTTTCGCCTCAGCTACAGGAAGTGCCTGTTCAAACTGCTTTGCGGACATTCGAAGCGGGAACACTTCAAATCTGTGGAACGAAGATTTTAGGTGACCTTTTATTTGTTTACTTTTTTACTCCCCAATGTTTGTATGGAGCGCTGTGGAGTAACAGAAGGAACTGGAAGAGGGGTCTGCCGGGTTTTAGCAACAAACGCGCGTCGACATTTTTGTCACGGCGACAGGCTAATTCACTGCCGCGCTTCAAAGTAAATATGTGTTTTTTTTCAAAATTATATACTTAATAGTAAAATGCGGTTCATTTTGCCTGAGTTTTTGGTCGCCATTTTCATAATCGGGTTTCCATCTCGGGCAGTCGTTATTTTTGAAATTTTGAAGAGAGACGGAATTCCAACGGCCGCCGGGGAAGGCCCGGAGCCTCTGCGCGAGCCGGAGGGATATTCAAGATACTGTCTACTGTTTAAATTCACCAAGCGCGGATTAAATGAGAGTTTAACGTTTTGAAGCTAAAAACAAATGACGCTTCTGGAAATTGAGCTGTTACCTTTACGCCCTTTTTTTATATATCTAATTGAAAGTTACTCTTCCCATCTCCCTCCCCCATTTCTCCAAATTGTAAGTAACTCATATAACATCTTTCGATTTGTGAGCGGTACAGGGTGGCACAGTGATTAGCACTGCTGCCTCACAGCGCCGGAGACCCAGGTTCAATCCCTGGCTCGGTCACTCTCTGTGGAGTTTGCACATTCTCCTTGTGTCTGCGTGGGTTTCGTCTGCATGCCCTGGTTTCCTCGCACAGTCCGTAAGATGTGCTGGTTAGGTACATTGGCCATACTAAATTCTCTTTGTGTACCCAAACAGATGCTGGAGTGTGTTGACCAGGGGATTTTCACAGTACTTCATTGCAGTGTTAATGTAAAGCCTACATGTGATGCATGAACTTAAAGTCATACAACATCCTCATTTCTCCAAATTGTGAGCAGTTTATACATTATACAGTGGTTAGCACTGCTGCCTCACAGCATCAGGGACACAGGTTCAATTCCTAGCTTGGGTCACTGTCTGGAGTTACACATTGTCTCCATGTCTGTGAGGGCTTTCCTCCCACAGTCTAATGCTGTGTGGGTCAGATTGATTGGCTGTGCTAAATTGCAACAGGATAAATACATGGTGCTGTGGGGATAGGGGTTGGTGCAGATTTGATGGGTTGAATGATTTCCTGCACTGTAGGGATTTTATGCTTCTATCCCTTATTTCTCCAAATTGCGAGCAATTCATATATAACATTCAGTTGTTCACTGACTCACTTTAGCCTCTTTTGTACGTAGAGCATTTTACCTAAATAGCAATAATTGATATTTTCAATGTCCTGTCCAGTATTCATTCAAAACCTTGGCACATGAAGAAATTTGCAAATATTTCAGATTTATTATTACTTTTTGGTTTGAAAATTCAGAAAACAAAATTATATCATCATTTGCCAACGTTTTAGAAATGGATCCATTTTGTGGTTTTAGATTTTTTAGTTCAACTTGATTTTTGATGTAGAAAAATATGATATCCTGTATTATCGGAGATGTTTTATTTTGCTAATGGCTTTATTCAAGGAAATACTTTCTGAAACATCCTGTTTCAAATATGCGTATATATATTTATTGTGCAATGATTATTTTGAAGGTTTGTTTAGTTTTCAAATTGACCCAGTTTGAATAGACTAAAAGGGAGACAGAATAAAACATTTTGCTTTTAAGATATTATTTTCTGTCTTTCTCTTCTGGAACCATATACTCCTTTTGCCTCACTGCTGGTGGATTCTGTGAGATGTACAGCAGTAAACAGTGAAAAATATTGACTGCCCTGTTTTCTCCTTCCCTCTTGTCTGAATATGCCTTGTATCTTAATTGTGCCTTAATGAAACAAGCCAAAAACTTGTACATTTTTATTCCTAACTTAATGCTCAGCATCATCAAAATGAATGGCAGAGCAGGTTTGTAGGACCAAATAGCTGATTTCTGTTTTTATATTTCTATGTAACTTGGCAAAAAAATGGGAACCAAGATGTAACATTAAAAAAAATGACTTAACTAGCTAACATCTCAAAGGCTTTACAGATATTGAATTATTTTGAAGTGTGGTCACTGTTGTGCTATGCCAACTCCACAAGTAGAAAGGTGATAATGACCAGATAATCTTGTTTTTGATGTTAATTGAGGGGCTAAATATTGGCCAGGACACCAGGGATTACTACCCTGTTTGTCTTAGAAGTAGTGCTATGGGATCTTTTACATTCACCTGATAAGTTGGCTGAAATGTCAGTTTAATGTCCTATCCTAAAGACAACACCTCTGCCAATGCAGTATTTTGTGTTCAAACCCTGGAATTGCTTTCAAAAAGGATTGAATAATTATCTTAAGAGGGGGAAAAAAATGCACAGCTACTAGGAAAAGGTAAGGTGTGAGACTATTTAAAATGCTGTCACAGAGAATCAGCACAGAGGCAAACTGGCCAGATAGCTGCCTCATTTTGCAACCATTCTATATTTCCATTACCCTAATTTTGTGATTCACTTGTTAGAAATGCAGTGGATTGTGTTGTTGTGCTTTCTTTTACTAAGCACTAACTAATTAGGCAGTGGTTAATGTGTAAATGTCAACCTATATTTTCAGGAAGAAATTTCTGATTCTCTTCAATGATTAATGATGGCATAACAAAGTAAATTTTTCTCTTATGCTATGAATTCTTTTGAGGTCTTATTAACTCACTTTGTGCTTAAGAAGGTCAGTAGTTTAAAAAAAAGCAATTGTGAGCCGTTAGCCTCCTTGCTCCTATATGTGGTATAGCCTTGTACATTAGTATCTGTGGGGTTTTTTCTGTATCATATGTTCCATTATATAACCTTTAAATTTACCCCTTATTTTGCGTGAGTTTCTGGGAGGTCTAATACTGGATGTGTGCAAATACATAGAGCAGTATTTAATGAAGACAATGGGGGGTCTCCTCTGCTGGTTGAAGATCCTGCTGTATTAAATATCAATCAGATTTAAGTGTGCTATGGCTGGCATTACACAGCCACAAAGAGGCAAGGGACAGAAGTCCTTCCTGCTTGAGAACTGTCTGCCAATCAAAGGCTGATGGCTCTTTGCTCACCAGGTTGGTAGTGGCTGCTGCTGGTACTGTACCCAACCAAGTCCTAGGATCATCTTGGACCTAGCACAAGTGAGTGATGGTGGAAGGAGGGACGATAATCGATGGACCTCAATGAGTTTTTCTCCACCCTTCCTAATTTCAATTCCCTGGAAGCCCAAAGGCCAAATACAGCAGGGTTTGCTTTTCAGGCTCCCCATATGATGAACTCTCACAGGCCCCTGAATGAGCAGTGGCCAGATGAGTGGTTATTAATTGCTCATTTGAAGTGCTCAATTTGCAGTGGGATAGGAATGTTGTCCACGAGTCTTCCTACCACTTAATTAAGGCAGTGTCAGATTTCCCACCTGCCACTTTCCCATCCAGTTAAATGTCTAGTGCCACAAACTGTCCATGGAAGAGGACATTAGAATCTGCCCATTGCAGTTGATAGCATTCTGCAGTATAGAAGTTGCCACAGTCCCAGATGACCATAGGCTGCTATCTCTTTCAAGGGGAGAGCTGACTGGTGGTAATGTAACCTGAGGATCACCACATCTCAAGTGAGGGGCAAGGTTGAGAAATTAGGCTTTCGTGAATAATCTTAGTGACTCCACATCGCAAAAATCCAGTATATAGATGCAGCAGGTGATCAAGAAAGTGAATGGAATGTTAGTCTTTATAGCAAGGGGGATAGAATATAAAAGCAAGGAGGTCTTGCTGCAACTGTACGGGGTACTGGTGAGGCCGCAACTGGAGTACTGTGTGCAGTTTTGGTCGCTGCATTTGTGAAAGGATATATTGTCCTTGGAGGGAGTGCAGAGAAGGCTCACTAGGCTGATGCTGGAGATGAGGGGGTTAGCCTACAAAGAGAGATTGAATAGACTGAGTCTGTACTTGTTAGAGGAGTTTAGAAGGCTGAGGGGGGATCTTATTAGAGACGTACAAGATAATGAAGGGGCTACATGGGATAGAGGTAAAGAGATTCTTCCTGCTTAAAAAGGATAACAGAACTAGAGGGCACAGCCTCAAAATAAGGGGGAACAGTTTAGATCAGAGTTGAGGAGGAACTTCTTCATTCAAAGAATGGTGAGTCTCTGGAATTCTCTGCCCATTGAAGTGGTGGAAGCTGTCCCACTGAATATATTTAAGTCACGAGTAGATAGGTTTTTGATAGACAAGGGAATTAAGGGATATGGGGAAGAAAGCTTGAAAGTGGAACTGATCCACTTCAGATCAGCCATGATTTTGTTGAATGGTGGGCCAAGCTTGAAGGGCTAGATGGCCTATTCTATTTCTTATGTTCTTGTCACAAACCTGCTGTCCTACAAACTGAGCTAACCAGCCTCTTTATATTTATATTTGCAATTAACCTTCATTAGTCTGATTGCAATTTCTGTCCAGCCACATAACTAACAGTGGCAATAGTTAAATTAGGCAAATGACACTTAAAGATCATGATCACTGACCACATGCAGCTCCCCACCCCCCACACCCAATGATTTTAACCGTGAAAGTGCCATTATACTATTGCAATTCATTCTCATAGCTTTCCAGTTCTTGCTGTGTTTCTGAACTTTTTCATTTGCTGGTCTAATGCACAGTGTTTTGGAATCAGGCAACAATAATATGACAATTCTGAGTTATATAGTGCTTTAGAAAGCACCCTGTTTAATAATTTAACAGGTTACCAAGAGCCCAAGAAACTATGAGTAAAGAGGGGATTCACAATGATGCATTTTAAGTAGTTGCCCAGAAGAGGTCAGTTGCTCGGAATCATATTCAGTATGGTACCAATGTGAAGAACAAATCTTATTTAGCATGCCAGTAGGCTGCTTTATAAAATTTCATGTTTAATTAGATAATCTTTTGGGATTACAGTTCAGCGTGTGATATTTCTTTTGGCTGCACCCCAGTCAACTGCAAAAACTGAGGAACTGAATTTGACCACTCATTGCTATTATTATTAGCTATGAAAAGTTTACAATCAACTTTATTCTCCAATATTAATATCTTTTTTCTTCACAAAAAGATATTTGAATCTTTCTTTCAAGTGTTTTGAACTGTTTCTTGGGATATAACATATGGAATCTGCAATTATGATGGCCAATTTTAACTTTTATCCAAAATAAAATTTAGAAAAGAAAATAAAATTAGGTGATTGTGTTGTTAGTTACTGCTTTAAGCTGCTGGACATGTATTAATTTGTACATATTATGCTGTATTTTAATATATAAAAGCTCAGTTTCAGTTAGTTACATTTGTCTCTTTGCACTTCTGTTTTACAGAAAAAAAGCAGGTTTCAGTTCTGGGGGTATCTAAAGTAAATAGCATGTATTAATAGTTTAGAAATGACAGAATATATAACGATTTGGCTGACTCGCGCAGAAAATCTCTTCCTATTTCACCTTCCCCCATCTTAAACTTACGGCCCCATCTTTCTCTTCCTTTGCTATCAAATACTCACCTGGTTTCTTTTTGAGAGCACCAACCTATTTCATCACTCCCTGACATAGTGAATTCCACGTGTAACCATGCTCAGCAAATGAATCTCTGCATTTCCCTGTTGGATTTATTAGTAACTATCTTGTAGAAACGTTCTGTTCATGTGTACCCTACCATATCCAACCCATTTTAAAGATCTCCAAGAACACATCTAAGCTTTCTCCTTTCTAAATTCTTTCCCAATAAGTCTAAACTCAATTCTGCTGCCATTCTTCTAAAAGTATGATGAAAGAGATAGGTTTTAAGAGTCTTAAAGAGAAAACATGGAGGAAACTTAGGACTTAACAGCTGACGGCTCAGCCACCAATGATGACATAATATAAGGCCAGGAAGCTCAAAGGATCAGACTTAGAGGAGCACAGATATCTTGGACAATTTTGGGGCTGGACTTTAACTTTTTCTCTTTCCACAGATGCTGCCAGACCTGCTGAGGCTTTTTTTCTCAGCATTTTCTGTTTTAATTTAAAATTTCCTTCATCCACAGTATTGGATGTTGGACAGACAGCCTGTTAGTTTAGCAAAGTGGAGAGTTGAGAGAGGTGATGATCAGCGAACACTAGGTTTTATCAACATACATATGGAGGGCAGGTCCTATGAAGAGAGGTTGAAGGATTTGAGGTTGTTTTCGTTAGAAAGGAGGCGGCTAAGGGGGGATCTTATTGAAGCATATAAGATAATTAGAGGTTTGGATAGGGTGGACAGTGATAGCCTTTTTCCTAGGATGGAGAAAGCTAGCACGAGGGGACACAACTTTAAATTAAGGGGTATGAGTTATAGGACGGATATCAGAGGTAGGTTCTTTACTCAAAGAGTGATTAGGGAGTGGAATGCCCTGCCTGCAGCTGTTGTAGATGCGCCAAGTTTGGTGGCGTTTAAGAGGTTAATTGATAAGTATATGGAAGAGAAGGGAATGGTTTAGTTTGGAGGGGCATTGCTTTTTATTTTGGTCGGCACAACATCGAAGGCCGAAGGGCCTGTTCTGTGCTGTATTGTTCTATAAAACCAGTGTTGTGCTTTAGAATATTGTGGATACAGCCTGTGGATGAGGAATAGAAGACAGCCAAAGATAGATTCTTGCATGACATCAGAGGTCAAAGTGCAGGAGCAGGAAGAGAAGCCATTATAAGTGATATTTTGGATATAGTTCAATAGATGAGAATGAAACCAGGTGAGAGCAGTCCCAACCAACTGGATGACAGTGGAGAAGAGTGTGATTAATCATGCCAAAGACTGCAGATGGGTTGAGAAGGACAAGGAGAGAAAGCTAATCTTTGTCACAGTCACATAGGATGTCTTTGTGAACATGGTAAAAACTTTCAGTACTGTGGTATGAATGGAAACTTGATTGGAGGGATTTATAAAGTTCTGAGAAAGGTGGGAGCAGGCAGTGACAATTTGAGGAGTATGAGAAGTAACAATACATCAAGGATTTTGGAGAGCAAGGGGAGATTAGAAATGGGTCACTAGTTTTCAAGGAACTATTGAAAGATGTGTTTTTAAGGCTAAGATAGAGGAGTGCATTGGAGGAAGTTGACCAGTGGGCTAGTGGAAGGGAAGGATGTGGCAGAGGCAGCTGATTGGATGGTCTCCATTAACTCCTCTTTATCATTGGAGTTGACAGGGGAGAGGCATTTGAGGATTGTCCAAATTAAATTGTGAGCATTGAGATGTTCTACAGTCGAAATTCTTGTTCATTGGTACAGTTTTGAACAAATAAATGAAAGGCCTTGGCAATGTCATAACAGTGAAACTTCTGATCGTTCTATGATTTGAGGGACTGGGTAAACATTTCTCCTTTTTTTAGATGTCATGGAATCTTAGAATGAATTTCTTTTTCATTTAAATGCATGCTATAAAGATTACTTAGGCAACACGGTGGCACAGTGATTAGCACTGTTGCCTCACAGTGCCAGGGACCTGTGTTCAATTCCTGACTATTCAGAGTCTGCACATTCTCCCTGTGTCTGTGTGGGTTTCCTCCAGGTGCTCTGGTTTCCTCCCACAGTCTGAAAGATGTGCTGATTGGGGCATTGGCTATGCTAAATCCTCCTTTAATGTACCTAAACATGTGCCAGAATGTGGTGAATAGGGGATTTTTACAGTAACTTCATTGCTAATATATGCCTACTAGTGACACAAACAAATAAACTTTACACTTTAAACATCAAACTCAGTCTTGACAAAAAGCATAGCTTTGTAATGCTAAGCTATTTTTGTGACACTTTGAGTAAGCTATTTAGTCTGCTTGATGGTGTACCTTGAAATATCATTTGTAATCCTGATCCACTTTAAATTCAGCATTTCAATATATACTGGACATGAACAGATACTTTTTTTCTGTTTGGAATTAAATTAAAGTTTCTTATATGAAATTTTGTGAAGTGTTACATATTAGCTTACAATACTAGGTCTACATGTTCCTGTTCCTTTGAGTTCTGCTTAATTTTAAACCTCATTGTTTGTTTAAAACCCTGTTCCTGATGTTTGATTTGTCATTTACTGCAGTTCCTTAGTCCAATTTTCTGTCTAGCCACAAATGCACAGCCATTCATATAGCCTTACTAATGCTCGATATATAAGCATGTACATGTTTTATGATGTCTGTCTATCATGATAGACTTCCAGACCTAGAGCTTCTTTTAACAGGTAGCTTGTCACACTTATTTCTGTAAAATGTATGCAGATGTCAATTTGTGGTGAGTTTTAAGGAATTGTTTTTCCATTGTTTTCATTTGCAAATCAGTGAATATGCTGATCTTACTCCATGATGTTAGAGCTACATTATCATGGGAATTCATGTCTTACTGCAGTCAGTAACTGAACGATTTGATATTTAGTCAGTACTGAGTTGATTTGATGGCATTAAGGACACTGTATGTTGTCCTTTCAATATCTCTGGCTTTGACAGCGGGTATACAGCCAACATTCCCAATGCTGTCTCTGTCCAGCAATCCCTGCTCATTAACTAAATTTACACAAGAATGATGAAGACCAGTTGTGCCCATGGATCAGTAACTGAGCAAGGAGCCAACACCATTGGAGGGGCGGGGAGGAAACTAGGAGAATAGAAAAGAACATTGAATCCATAAACCATGTATATGATAGTAGAACACACCAAACATCTATTATTTTCTGGCACTTGAACTGATAATATTATAAAAGTATAACAGTAACATACATAATTACAACACTAAGGGTGGTACTACTTCACAGTGCCAGGGTTCCAGGTTCAATTCCTGGCTTGAGTCACTGTCTGTGGAGTTTGCACATTCTCCCCATGTCTGCATGGGTTCCCTCAGGATGCTCCGGTTTTCTCCCATAATCCAAAGGTGTGCAGGTTAGGTTGATTAGCCATGCTAAATTGACACTAATGTAAGGAGGTTTAGGTAAATGTTTGGGGTTATGGGAATAGGGCCTGAGTGGGATTGTGGTTGGTACAGACTCAATGAGCTGAATGGCCTCCTGCACTGTAGGGATTCTATCCATCTTCCAAACATAGCTGGGATTCTATCAGGCTGATGGGGATTTTGCCCATTGGTTGGAAAACCAGCAGAGAACCCCCTGTCAGTTCTATGGGAAAGGCCTGACAGAATTAGGTGCTAATGGAGTAGCCACTACCCTACAATTGGGATCCCCAGTGGCAGAAACTGAGAACTGCTGGCCACTTGAAGGCTAACAACTGTCTGACATGAGCAGAAGTAATGGCAGGTAGTGGCAGTGCACCTACCAGAGACCCAGGGTCACCTAGGAACCCTAGGTTAAAAGTAAGTGAAGACAGGATTGGGAGCAAAAACAGGTGGTGGTTTCAGCACCCTTCTTCCCAAAGCCAGATCCCTCAATCAGGCAACACTGATAAACTCAGCAAGTTTGCAGGGACACCTTCTGAGGGCGTAAGAGAACCATACAGCTCCCATTTAATTCCTGAGCTACCACTACATTATGGTGGGCTCAGGAATAAAGGGTGTAAATTGGCTGATGTTTCCACCACCAATGGACAGGAAACCCTGTCTGTGTGGAGTTTGCATGTTCTCCCTGTGAAACATTGGGTGTCTTCTGGGAGTTCTGCTTTCTTCCCACAGTCCAAAGGTATGTAAGATAGATGGATTGGTCTTGGTAAATGTGCAGGGATACAGGGATAGGATGGATGGGAGGGCCTGGATGGAATGTTCTTTTGGATAGCCGGTGCAAACTCAATGGACAGGAGGGCCTCTTTCTGTACTGTCAGGGTTCTATGATTCTGTGATCAGTCCCTCACTCTGATATAACCAGAGAAGTTTTGCTGCAGTGTCAGACTGACATGTGATTGTGGGCCTCGCCACCATGTTTCCCATTGCCATAGGCTGCATTAAATCTAGCCCATTGTTGTGTTTTATTTAGTAAATAGGTTATACCGTTGTGCTCAATGTGAAATCTAGTTAGATATAATCTTTGGCATACAATATTTTCAGAAGCTAGAAAAATTAGTTGTACTTTAAAAACTTATGTACCATCTGTGAAATATGGAGGAAATTGTGTTACAATTTCAGAGAAAATAGAGTCTGGAGAGTGACAGTGTGTGCTGTGAAAAAGAACTCCAGTGTTTTTTTTTAAAAATTGAAGCATTTTCGGAATTATTTTTTGCTTTTGTTTTATTTCCCATTAGTTGGGGACTTTGTGCTGTATTCTTGTACATCTATAATGGGGCAAATGGAATTCCCATTTACTTATCATTCTCGGAGGAGGAGTAAAGAATGATTGCCAGGGAGTTGAGGGGTTTTCACTGACAACTGTTCCCACCTGCCGGCAGCCACCATTTGTGCATGTATATAACAGAGGAACTGATACCAAGTAGTAGTAGAATTAGGATCAAAAGCATTTATGAAAAGACTGTTAAAGTATAGAGGAAAATAGCAAAGTAAATGATTTGGGAGTGAGCCTTCCACCCCCCCCCCCCCCCCCCACCTCAAACTCTGTCAATAATAGTGGGTTGGAATAAAGAAGAACTGTCCAAGAGGCTAGAGTTGGAGGGCACCAGCTTGAAAAAGCTGTCAGATGGTAAAAGTGCCTACAAAGAAATTTATAAACCAGAGCTCAATCAGTGAGACAAACTTGAGAAAACTACAGAAATGCCTATGAAACAATGTATAACCCAGAATTTAATCAGTGACAAAATCAATATTGGAAAGGTCAAAGCATATTATTCTGTTTTAATAGACAAAATCTGGATTTGTACAAATGGGTGTTTCTCTCAGTTCAAATGAACTACATGAAAGTGTAATTTGCTCATTGATATACTGTATTGATGACCACACTCTGAGAATGCTGAACAATCCTTCCCTTTCCAGTTTATTCATTGAAATTAGAAGAAGGGTTGAAATAATTGAGTTTGTAAATAACAGATTTATTTCATTAAACATGAAATTCAACTCCAGCCACGTCCATGATCAGGATACAAATTTGCTGCATTGTTTTTTTTTCATTGACCCTGCCCTGTGTTCAATGATTGATTGTACATTCATTTTCTTATTCTCTGTGATTAAGTTAAAATAAAGATCTCTCAACTTTCTGACAAACCAAATAACATTTACTGGTAACCCTGTCAATTTGGTTAGTGTAGGTGTGTGACATGACAGAATCATTCAGAATTTCCAGATTTGTCATCTTGGATTTTTTTTTAAATTGACAGCTGAACTATAAAGTTTACTACTGGGTGAAATTTTTTTAGTTTCTCCTTCCAGCTTGACTTGTTCTCCTCATCTGTGACTCCTTGTGTCCAGACTAAAGAAACCTTGATACGTTTTTGACAGGAAACCCTGGATTTACAAGCAGTTTTAAATGGCACAAGAGCCCAATGGAACCGTGTGTAATGGTCTGCCTTCATCACCTGATGAAAATGAATTACCTTCTGGCTTCCCACAAAATATTTGTGATGATGTACCAGAGCAGAAGTACTTGTGCAGCTTTTGTAAAAACATCTTGAAAAAAGCATACCAAACATTGTGTGGACATCGATACTGCTGGGCGTGCGTGGAGTGGATTGTCAAGTAAGATGTTCCTATATTGATTGCTGTCTTTTTAAATAACTCTTGTATTCGGTTAAAAATAATCATGCAGATAAAATGTAGCCATAGCTTTAAAAGGCTAGCTAGTGTTTGTTTTGCTCTCTTGGGTTATTATTCAAAAAAGAGAATCTACCATTTTGGACAGAAAAGCTTTCACTTCTGTCGCTGTTGGGATGCTGGGTAATTGTGGTATTGCATTGTATGTTGACACAAGGAAGAAGAATAAAAATTTGCTGAACGTTTCAAAATGTTTCTAATGCAATGTCTTTTAGTCTTTACTTTAAAAATGTTCCTTTTAACTTTGTAACATTCTACAAGATAAATTGCTGCCTTTTGTCTACCACGCACAAATGTAAGTTCTAGATGTTGGATTTAAGCTGATTCATTTTTCCGAACTGTATTTTTGAAGTTGTTTAGTTCAATAAACCCAGTTTAGACAGCATGAGTGTGTGCTGAAGAGAAACATCTTAATATTTTATGCTCCTTCAAATTGAGAGATATGTTGTTCTTATGATTCTCTAATTCTATTGAAAATACTGTATGCACAGTTTTGTAAACACAGTTTTATGAATGCAAGCTTAATTTTGATAAAACAAACCAGCTTCTGCACGCTGTGTAATTTCCAATTTAAAATTAATAAAGTGTGATAATTACAGAAATTTAACAGGAATTATGTATCTCTTTCATGCTGCCTCATAGCGCCAGGAATCTGGGTTCAATTCCCAGCTGTCTGTGTGGAGTTTGCACTTTCTCCCCATATGTGTGTGTTTTCTCCGGGTGCTCCAGTTTCCTCCCACAGACTGAAAGACATGGCAGTTGGGTGCATTGACCTGGACAGGGGCCAAAATGTGGCGAGTAGGGGAATTTCTCAGTAACTTCATTGCAATGTTAATGTACATCCTACTTGTGACTAATAAATTCTTAATTGTAATTGAGCTTTAACTTGCTTAATGCAGATATTGATATTAAAATATCTTACTGTTATTGAACAGATACAATAAAACTCCAATCTGCCAAAAATGTAAGGAAGACGAACCTCAGAGTATAAATGAAGATAGCATTTTGGGCTTGGGAAAGGTATGTGATTTTAAATGGTGAAATGAATCAAGTAAAATTAAAGCTTTAGCAGTTTCAGTAGAGACTGGGGACCATCTAATATGTAAAACTGGCGGAATAATTTTGTGATCTCAAATTTATTCACTGGCATGTATGCTAATTTAATACGTGTATTACTATTGTATTGCCTTGTTTCCAGTACTTCCTGTTTTAATTTCTATCTTCTGCTTAGGCTACTGCTTTGGGACATTGTCTTACTGATGTTTCAGCATTTTGATTCCACTATATCTTTTCTTTGTGACTTCTTTCCCCAAAAATGTCAGAACCAATTTCTAACTGGAAGGATGAGAAGTCGTCAGTGTGATATATAGCAGGAGGAGTGACAAAACATTTTAGCAATGAATTATGTGTTCCTTTTTAATAAAGTTCAGACAAAGCTGAATTTCTGTTTGGATGTCAAATGGAAAAACTGTCAGTTCTGATGGATTTTTTTAAAAAATCGGAGGAATTCTGTTTACAAAAAAATCACAGATATCAATTTTACACAGTTCAAGAATAGCATTGCTGTTAAAACTACTGTGATATTTTGGCTACCAAAAATTAATTTGACAAAACAGATTTTCTCCCTTCATGTTGTTCCTTCCCAGCCCCCACTCTTCAGAAGATATACAATTGCATGGACATCTGCAGCTCTCAGCAACTTGCCTATATACTCTTTGTTGGTATAATGTAAGGGGGTAATATGAGTACTTCTATTTCAATGAATAGTTCAGTGAAACAAAGGCCATTTTTAACAGCTTATCAGTTTGCATTCTGTAGAATTTGATTTTGGCTAGCAAATGTTTTTATGTTGCTGAATATTCTACTTTTTTTTTTACCCTTTTTAAATAAAGTAATACAATAATAAATCCTGATGCCTAATTTGAATACGTCTTTGAATTTAGCCTCTGACTTATGAATCAGGAAATAATAAAAGAGCCCACTGCTCTGTTTAAAACATTATTCAGCACAACAACTGTACCCGCAGTAATATTGAACAATTCTAAGTGTGAGTTATACTTTCGTACTTGAGGATTTAATGGTAAACCAGAAACTGCTTTAAAAACTGAGGTGGCAATTAAATGTCCATACAATTTACATTTGTATATTTAAATTTCTTCCACTTCTAATAAACGCAAGTAAGTTTGTCAAAAGTCAATATCTGCTTTAGTAGAGACAATTGTTATAATTCTAATAAAATCATGAATTGCTGATTTGTAGTAGGATTTTATGGCCTCGCTTGTCCCAAAATTGTAATATCCTGCCCAAGGTCGATGGATATTTCCATGGTCTGCCCCTTGCCCGCACTGATTCCTGTGGCGGGTAGGATGGTAAAATTCTGGCGTAATTCTTAATTGGCTGTGCCGCTGTTCCATATTCAGATTAACTGACTAATTACTGCATATATCAATGACCTTGTGATGTTATTATTAATCCAAAAACTCAGAGAATGTTCTGGGGATCTAGGCATGAATCTCACCACAGCAGATGGTGGAATTTGAATTCAATAAGAAAGAAATATCTGGAACTCAGAATCTACTGATGATCATGAAGCCATTGTCGATTGTCAGAAAAACTGAACTGGTTCACTAATGAATTTTAGAGAAGGAAATCTGCCAGCCTTGCCCAGTCTGGCCCATATGTGACTCCAGAACTCCAGCAATGTGGTTGAGTCTAAACTGCTGTTTAAAGATAACTAGGAATGAGCATTAAATGCCAGCCAGCGATGTCCATATACTACAAATGAATAAAAATAGCAATTGATGTAATTAAAGCATAACCTCAAGCTATTGCTATGCTTTACAGCTATCTTTGCCAATTTCAGGCATAAGTCTATGCACCATCAATGTGCAGTTATATTAAGAAAATAAACTGAGAACAGAACTTGTGCTAATACAATATAATTTAGTCAAGTTTCTTAGAATTATTGGTGTTAACATTTAAATATTGTAAACACATCACATTTTAGAAATTACACATAAACACGTCAAAATATGACCAGGCTGATGGGATAGAAGTTGATATCAAGACCTCTACTCTCCCACAAATCACCCCCTTAGCGATGGAAATTACCAATCATGATTAAATTGCTGCTTCATGTTAACATGTATACTAACAGTTCTTTATAAAGGTCAATTACATTGTGGTCATTTATTGAGAACTCTTCTACCACACAATTCAAACAGGAAATTTATTTATGACTCAATTCTTTTCTGAACTGAGGTGGATTGTTAAATGATAGTAGTGCAAGATTCAATTCCCGCCCAAGAAACGGTCCTACCCATAAAATTAACTGGTCCCCCATCTCTGCCATTTTATGAAAAGATATCTTATTTACTAAGACACTGACTAGTTTACATCAATTATGAATGATTCAGCATAATTTTTAAGTCATTTCAAATTACAGGTGGAATATTTACTTTTGCTGAAAAACTAATTTTTAGCTATATTAATACAAGTGCAGCTACTCTTAATCATATCCACAAAATAAAATCCCTACAGTGCAGAAGAAGGCTATTTGGCTCATGATGCCTACACCAATAACACTCCCATCCAGGCCCTATCCCCGTAACCTCACATATTTATCCTACTAATCCCCCAGACACTAAGGCTCAATTTAGCATGGCCAGTCAACCTAACTTGCACATTTTCAGACTGTGGGAGGAAACCATATAGACATAGGAAAAACACAGATGGTGATCCAAGCCAGGAATTGAACTTGGGAACCCAGAATTGTGAGGCAACAGTGCTAACTGCTGTACCACCATGCCACTCTTAAGTATATCAAGGAATACCTTTTAATGAAAAGAGAAAAACAGTCTATTATGCTGCCCTGTTGTGGTAGATTGTAGAGGGTTTTATGTTTATAATTATTCAATTGATTTTTAACCCTAACCTAAACATTGCAATTTTGAATGCAGTTTTTGACTGTGCCCGTTTATTTTCTTAGCCTGGATATATAGAGTGTTCACATCTCTGCATAAACTTCTGTCAATTTAAGATATATATTTTAAGTCTGTCTCCTCATGCCCAGATTATGGTTTGATTTACTTTCAAAATTCCCTCTGTTAATTTAAGCTATCTAGTAAAGTCTTACTTTATCAAGATTATGAATATTGTATTCTTTAAACTTTTTTCCAGTTAGTAGTTTTTGATGTTGAAGCAATGTTGTACAAATATTTGTTCTCATAATATTGCATCACAAATTATTCTCCACTTTAATTGTTGTTTCCTAAAGTTTTAAGTGTCCTTCCTTCTCAGTAAAGGAAACAACTGTTAATCTAAGACTTTTAATCAGCATGGATAAACCAACATAATGATATGAGTTGGACTCTGTGAATAACATAACCTATCTGTAAGACTTTAAGAACTCATTTGGAAAAACATTCCAAATATCCTTATTTGATCCTCTCTATTTAGGGAGTTTTACGCTTTTACTTTGCTGGAACCATCATATATTAACTATATATTTTTAGATTTTCAGTGATGCTGCAGTATCTAAGGAGATCTTGGATTTGAAAGTACATTGTATCAATCCGGGGTGTACCTGGAAAAGCACAATGAAGAACTATGAGGTAGGTTAATCAATGAGTGAAAATTTCCAATCTAAAGAATCAAGAAAGTTGTCGTATGTCAAAGCATGACCAGTTGATGGAAACATGAATTCTTTCCATTACCATGTTTCTGCAACTTTGGTGGATTTCACAAGAAGGTGGTCATTCAGCCCATTATGGCTCTTGCTTTTACACAGACCGTCCAATCCTGTTGTTCAAAGACTTTAATCTCCAATACCTCACAAGAGATTTCTTTAATCTGTGCTTAATGTTGTATCTGCTCACGTTGTTTGCACCTTTAAGACTTGAATAGAATGCGAGTCTTTACAGCTATCAGTATTCTGTAAACTGAGTGTGTACCTTTATATGCTCTGTTTGTGATCAGAACTCCCCACTCACCTGACGAAGGGGAAAAGCCCCGAAAGCTAGTGACGTTTGCTGCAAATAAACCTGTTGTGAGACTTCTTACTGTGTAAAACCACCATGCCAAGGAATAACAGCAGACGTTGTGTTGCAGGAATGGAACCAACTTGGTTCAACATAAACCATTTCCTTATCACGGATCCCACAGCCTGCCCACCCAGATTCAACCTGCCATGCCAACATCGGGGTCTCTGCTCAATCATTTTTGCACTGGCCAAGGCCTTTCTTTGTGCAGCATATCAGCATGAGTGATGTCATGCAGGGAACTCCAATCAGTGACTCCCTTCATTAAAGACTGCTCCCTGACAAAATTCAGTAGAGTGCTCAAAGCTCCATTTTGCCACTTTGAAAGCAGTTGCCTGGCTTGATGATTACTGCACACACTAAAAAAAAAATTGCAACGAACTTCAGCCGAAAGTGCTGAGCAGATGATTCATCTTGGCCTCCTTCGGAGGTCCCCGACATCACAGATGACAGCCTTCAATCAATTAGATTCACCACATATGGTATCAAGAAATGGCTGAAAGCACTGGATATTGCAAAGGCTATGGGCCTTGACAATATCCTGGCAATAGTATTGAAGGCTTATGCTCCAGAACTTGCTGCATCCCTAGCCAAGCTGTTTCAGTACAGCTACGACACTGGCATCTATCCAGCAATGTGGAAAATTGCCCATATATGTCCTGTATGGTGGCACAACGGTTAGCACTAATATCTCACCATAGACCCAGTTCCTGGCTTGGGTCACTGTGCACATTCTTCCCATGTCTGCTTGGGTTTTCTCCAGGTGCTCCAGTTTCCTTCCATAGTCCAATGTGATTATGTGCTTTGGCCATGCTAACTTCTCCCTCAGTGTATCCAAACATGTGCCAAAGATTAGGGATTTTCACAGTAACTTCATTGCAGTGTTAATGTAAGCCTGCTTGTGACACTAATAAATAAACTTTAAACTATACATTAATAATCAGGACAAATCCGAACTAGCCAGTTACTGCCCCATCAGTAAAGTGATGGAAGGGGTCATCAACAACACTGTCAAGTGATACATGCTTCGCAATAACCTGCTTCAATGATGCTCAGTTTGGATTTCACCAGGGTCACTCCACTTCTGACTTCATTATAAGCTTTGGTTCAAACATAAACAACAGAACTGAACTTGGTGAGGTGAGAATGACCGCCTTTGACAACAAGGCAGCATTTGAGTGAATATCAAGGAGCCCAAGCAATACCTGGCATCAATAGTAATCAGGAAGAAAACCCTCTGCTGGTCTGAGCACAAAGGAAATTGTGATGGTTGAAGGGCAGTCATCTCTGTTTCAGGTCATCAAAATAGAAATTCGTCAAGGTCAATGTCCTAGTACTAACTATCTTCAACTGTATCATCAATGACTTTTCCTCCATCTTACTTTCAGAACTGGGGATATTCACTGACAATTGCACAATGTTCAGCAGCATTCATGACTCCTGCAATACTCAAGCAGTCCATGCCCAAATGTAGCAAGACTTAGACAATATCCTGGCTTGAGCTGACAATTGGCAAATACATTTGCATCACGAAAGTGCCAGGTAATAAGAGAGAATCTAACCATCACTCCACAAAATATGACATTGCCATCATCCTGGGGTTTACAGTTGATCAGAAACTGATCTGGACTAGCCACGTACATATTGTGGCTACAAGAAGAAGTCAGAGCTTGGAATCCTGTGATGAGTAACTCACCACTTGAAAGTCTGACCATCATCCAGAAGGTACAAGTCAGGAATATGAGGGAATACTCTCCCCTTGCCTGGGATAGTATTCCATCAAACAATATTCCAGAAATTTGACACCATCCAGGACAAAGCTGCCCATGTGATTGGCACCCCGAGAGTTCATTCTGTCTGCCATTGCTGCAAGATGCCCTACAGGAATTCATCTAGATGCTTCAGTGGCACCCTTCAAACTCATGACTACTACTATATGAAAGGACAAAGGCAGCAGACACATGGGAACAATATCACCTGGAAATTCTCCAAGCCACTTACCATCCTGACTTGGAAATATATTGCTATTCCTTCACTCACTGGATCCTGAAATCCTGAAACTTATTCCCTAACAGCACTGTGGATGTGACTACACTGCATGGACTGCAGCGGTTCAAGAATGCAGTTCACCATACTTTCGTGAGGTAATTTTGAGATGATCAATAAATGCCAGCCTTGCCAGTGGTGCCCACATTGCACAAATTAATTTTAAAAATCAATATTTTTACTCGACATTAGGGCAGAAAGATTTAAATCTTTGCAATAATAAAAATTTTGGTTGACGTGATCAGATATGTATAAAGTTGTTAAGTTTTATATCATTCCTTCAGATCTTTGGTTTTTGTTGCCTTGCATGACTTGTTTGCCTCTGAATTGTAATGTGGTGGGGAGATATAATTGCTGCTTCATCTTTTCTGATGGGTGGCTAAGACAATAGCATAAATTTGTTATTTCTTCTTTAAGATTAAGTGTACAATACTGCTATCAAAAAAAAACGATATTTTATTTTAACCCAAAGTCTGAATTTAATCTAACGGCAATTGGTACATTTTAGTAATGGATAACTTAGTAACGATATGTTTAAACAACTGTGTGGGAATGTGGAATTTCACTTTTGAAAATGTCATGCTGAGCTGTTAAGGACAGTATATTACGAAGTTAGCCTAGACCCCCAGCTAATTTTGATTTTGGCATTACAGTGAGCATAAGATGGTTCACTTCAGCTGTGATCCTGTTGACTCACTGGGAAGTTTAACTATAATAAATAATTGGTGCAACTTTTATCAATTGAAATACTTAAATATGATAGGATGTAATTTTTAACTTCTAGCCTCTTGCTATTAGTTCTGACTTAAGTAATATTCTTCATAAACATAAATTCCTCTTCATAAGCATAAATTCCTTATTATATTTGTATGTGGACTACTTGTCCTCAAACCTCCAGAACACCTCTGGGAATGTTACCTATTTTCTGGCAGATCTCAGTCTTCAGTCTTCAGAGAGAGAGAAGAACTACTGCTCTTTGCAAATCCAAACAGAAACTGCTTGCTTTTTCTTTCTGTAAGCATAGGTCCTCCCATTAGCACATGATGCACTCTTGTCGATCAATCTAATTAAACCCTACTCTGAAGCCTCAAGGGACAACCCTAAAACAACTGCATCAACTCGGATTAAAACAAGCACCCCAATAACCAGTGGTTAGCACTGTCTCAGTGCCAAGGACCCGGGTTCAATTCCCAGCTTGGATCACTGTCTGTGTGGTGTTTTCACATTTTCCCTGTGTCTGCGTGGGCTTCCTCGTGCGCTCCAGTTTCCTCCCGCACTCTGAATGATGTGCTGGTTAGGTAAATTGACCATGCTAAATTCTTCTTTAGCGTACCTGAACATGTGCCAGAGCATAGCAACTAGAGGATTTTTCACAGTAACTTCATTGAAGTGTTAATGTAAGCATACTTGTGACTGATAAATAATTAAAAGAAACTAGGAACAATTATTCTTCTGCATTCTCAGCAGATGTGCTGCCTGGAGCAGACAAAGCGGCACCAGAAACCAGAATTGAATCTTAGCATAACAACACACATGGGTGCTAAGTATGATCTCTTTCACAGAGTTAGTGCAGACTTTATGTTGAATGGCCACCTTCTGCGCTAGGGCAGTGACTGAAAGATAGCTTTGAACAAAAGACAATTATTTAAGTTTTTTTATTTAGATTCTGACTTGTATGAAATTCAGCTTCTCTGTAAATTCAGCTTGTGTTGCATAATTGGAATGCTCGTATGTTGACATCAGTAACTACTTTTTGTCTTTTCTAGGATCACGTGACACGGTGTGAATTTTCACTGATTCCTTGCAGTACGGGTTGTGGATTGATGGTTTTAAGGAAGAAACTAGCAGATCATTTGGAAAAAGAATGTAAAAACAACATGGTGGAATGCCAGCACTGTAGTGTGAAGATGTTTATGAAAGATTTGCAGGTTAGGTGGGAACATTTCTTGCTATTGAATAATATCATAACTGGTTTTATGTAGTTTTAGAATAGGAATTTCATCATTGATATATCTGCAGTTGAATATTTCTATGGACATTTGTGATAGCAATGTGATTCTGCTCTGCACTGGAAATGCTCTGTGACTAATTTGAACAGGTAACTTAGCTGTTCCTTCCTAACTGGTGCCAGAGGCCATGAGACAAAGCATGTGACAAGCTGCTAATTAGTTCACATTCAAAAGTTTGAATTCTGAGTTCCAACTTTCAAACAGGTCCAGACAGCTCTACCTGTTCAAGTGAGATAGAAAGACTGATGAGTTGAGGAATAACTGAATGGGAGAGTGACCAAATAAATTCCTAGTGTAACAACAATTAACATTTATTTGTTAGTCACAAGTAAAGCTTATGTTAACACAGCAATGAAGTTACTGTGAAATTCTCCCAGTTGCCACAGTCAGGTGCTTGTTTGGGGTCAATTCACCACCAGCGCATCTTTCAGAATGTGGGAGGAAACCGGATCACCTAGAGAAAACTCACGCAGACATGGGGAGAATGTGCAAACTCCAGTGACTCAAGCCAGGAATTGAACTCGTGTCCCTGGCATTGTGAAGCAGCAGTGCTAACCACTGCTATTGTGACGCTCAATGTTTCAAAATGTTAGATGTTTACTTCTCTTACGTAAAGTCTACTGTAGAAACTGGCCTTTTGGCCTAGCTGCTCTTTGCAAGCATTAGGCTGCATATGAACTGATGAACTTTTGTACCAAAGGATTAGTTAAATACCTCTAATGCAATTTTGCATTGCATCTTTTGTTATTTTAAAAATATACATAACAATCAAGCCATTGCATGACCAATATTTATTATTGCTCTTAAATATTTACTACAGACACTAGCAAGTTATTTGTAGCAGCCAGGCATACATATTCTAGTGGATCTGATGTGAAATCATCTCAACTTTAATATTCTCTCCCATTAAAAGATCTCACTAAATATTTGTTAGTTACTTCCAGAAACATTAAACACATCTTTAGGAAAAATAAGTTTTGTTTATTTTGGAAAAAAGTAAGTTTCCTTTCCTTAATAGTGGAATATTTTATAAAGGTTACACTATAGCTTAATCAGTTAAATGTTGGAACGTGTTTAGCATTCATTTTGCTTATTATGTTTAGCAGAATAAGCATGTCTGTGAGGAAGTTCCTGTTAAAGAGAAGAAAACGTTTAAAATTGAATCAGCCAACAAAGAAAAGGTGAGACCTTGGTTAATTGAACAGTTAAGAACAATTTAATATTTTCCTCCTGTGATTTATTGTTTTCATATTTACCAGATATTGTCTTCAGCCATACAGTCCAGGAATGTCTCAGGTCCTGCTCTGTGGTTTTGGATGGAGAATAATGATTTTCCCTCTGCTGAAACTTATTCCTAGAACAATCAATACAGCTAATTAATGGCTAAGGAAGAGAAATTTGTTTGCATAGTGGTGCTATACAGAAGCTGTTGATTATCCAAGAGTAGGCAGTGCTGTGGATTGCTACTTGTTTTTCATTTGTCAAAGGTACCTACTGTCCATTGAACAAATTTCTCCCCCCAAAATGCTCAGATGCTCCAAAGTGAAGCTTGGGTAATAGCCATTGAATTATAATTCCGAGTCTTTGCTCTTCTGAACGTATTACAGATTTAGCGGGATTAGTATGCAAATTAAACATTATGTAAGTATGTTATAATTTATAGGCTACGCAATCACTATGATAAGAGAACCTACAGTTAAAAACAAGACAGATTACAATGTTCTGGCTTCTTTAATGGTTAGAGCTATCATGAGTGATACCAACTTCATCAAAGATAGCACCTTACATTACAACAATAACTTGCCTTGATAGTGCCTTTAATATAGTAGGATTTTCCAACATGCTTCACAGCAGTGTTATTAAACAGAATTTGATACTGAGGCATTTAAATAGTTGTGAGGGCAGGTGACCGAAAGGTAGTTTTTAAGGAGCATCTTAAAAGATGGAGAGACGGAGCAGTTTGGAGAGAATTCGGATGGACCGATTAAAATCAGAGATATGCAAGAGTCCAGGATTGGAGAAATGCTGGTTCTTGGATGGTTGGAGGGCTGGAAATTGTTTTAGGTGTAGAGCCAGAGAGGGATTTGCAAACAAGGATGAGAATTTTAAAATTGAACATAGGAGAGGGGGGAGGCAGAGAGAGAATGGATGAACAGGACAGGATTAGGTGCAGCAGCCAAGTTTTGGATGAGCTCAAACCTAACAAGGGTTCAAGGTGAGGGAGCAGCCTGGACAGC
This sequence comes from Sphyrna mokarran, assembly GCA_024679065.1. Taxonomy (NCBI): domain Eukaryota; kingdom Metazoa; phylum Chordata; class Chondrichthyes; order Carcharhiniformes; family Carcharhinidae; genus Sphyrna; species Sphyrna mokarran. The sequence continues at coordinate 14,502,343 of JAGIQG010000025.1, forward strand.
ATTGGAATTTTTGACTCTTGTGGTAACAAAGGCGGGGATGAGGGTTTCAATGGAAGATAAGCTGAAGAGAATCAGAGATGGACAGGGTTGTGGAGATGGAAGTAGATAGTCTTGGTCATGGAGGTGATCTGGGATTGGAAACTCAGCTCAGGGTCAAATAAGATGCCTTGATTGTGAACAGTCTGATGGCTAATACCATGCTTTATGCAAAACCTTTTCATGTGTCAATAGTACAAGTTATAATTGGGAACAAGAGGGCTAATTATTTTCTTGAAATTACATTTCCTCCTCCTCTCACTGAACTAATCTTCAGTCATTGCTTCTGAACATTGTGATCAAGGATAGGTTGTGCTCCCCTAATAACTGCTTGCCCTCACACTGGTCATTCTTAGACCTAGATTGTAATTCTGAGGTGTGGGTATTAGAGCCATGCCCTATCCTCTCGTCTCCTTCACAGGAAAGCAGGAAATCCTGACAGACTCGTTCCTTCGCATAAGTTAGATTGCACTAAGGCCAGTTAAAGCGTTCTCCTTTTTATCATTGCTAAATGCAAAGCAAGTAGCAGTCCACAACACTGCCTACCCTTGGATAATCAAGAGTCTGCATAATATCACTATGCAAACAGATTTCTCTCCCTTAGTGAATTGTAGCTCCAATGTATAGGAGGTTGAGAGTAGTGAGATCATGAGTGAGGTTTCACAGTCGCAAGAGTATACTGGAGGCAGGAAGGTAGTTTGAAGTGTGTCTACTTCAATGCCAGGAGGAGCATCTGGAATAAAGTGGGTGAGCTTGCAGTATGGGTTAGTACCTAGGACTTCAATTGGTGGCCATTTTGGAGACATGGATAGATCAGGGACAGGAACGGTTGTTGCAGGTTCTGGGGTTTAGGTGTTTCAGAAAGATCAGGGAAGGTGGTAAAAGAGGGGGAGGTGTGGCATTGTTAGTCAGAGACAGTATTACAGTAGCAAAAAGGATATTTGATGAGGACTTGTCTACAGAGGTAGTATGGGCTGAGGTTAGAAACAGGAAGGGGGGGGGGTCACCCTGTTGGGAGTTTTCTGTAGGCCCCCGAAAAGTTCCAGAGATGTAGAGGAAAAGATTACAAAGATGATTCTAGATAGGAGCGAAAGTAACAGGGTAGTGATTATGTGGGATTTTAACTTTACAATTATTGACTGGAGAACCTATAGTTTGAGTACTTTAGATGGCTGTTTTTGTCCAGTGTGTGCAGGAGAATTTTCTGACACAGTATGTAGATAGGCTAACAAGAGGCGAGGCCACATTGGATTTGGTACTGGCTAATGAACCAGGTCAGGTGTTAGATTTGGAGATAGGCGAACACTTTGATGAGTGACCACAATTCGGTTATGCTTGCATTAACAATGGAAAGGGATAGTTATACACTGCACCACAAAAGTTATAGCGAGGGGAAAGGAAATTATGATGCGATTAGATGAGATATAGGTTGCATCAGATGTGGAAGGAAACTGCAGGAGAAAGGCACAATTGAAATGTGGAGCTTGTTCAAGGAACAGCTACAAGTGTCCTTGATAAGTATGTATTTGTTAGGCAGGGAGGAAGTTGTCAAGCGAAGGAAAAGTGGTTTACTAAAGAATTTGAATCACTTGTGAAGAGGAAGAAGGAGACTTATGTCGAGATGAGATATGAAAGCTCAGTTAGGGTGCTTGACCTAAAGAGAGAGGTAAGAAGATGCAAGAGGGGACATTAGAAGTCTTTTGGCAGATAGGATCAAGGAAAACTCTAAAACTTTCTATAGGTATGTCAGGAATAAAAGAATGACTAGAATACGATTAAAGCCAGTCAAGGACAGTAGTGGGAGGTTGTATATGGAGTCTGAAGAGATAGGAGAGGTGCTAAATGAATATTTTTCATCAGTATTCTCTCAGGAAAAAGACAATGTTGTCGAGAAGAATACTGAGATACGTGCTACTGGGCAAGACGGGATTGAGGCTCATAAGGTTGAGCTTGTTCTGGAAAGTATGAAAATCAATAAGTTCCCTGGGCTGGGTGGGATTTATCCTAGGATTCTGTGGGAGGCTAAGGAGGAGATTGCAGAGCCTTTGGCTTTGATCTTTATGTCATCATTGTCTACAGGAATAGTGCCAGTAGACCGGAGGCTAGCAAATATTGTCCCCTTGTTCAAGAAAGGGAGTAGAGACAACCCTGGTAATAATAGACTAGTGAGTCTTACTTCTGTTATGGGCAAAGTTTCGGAAAGGATTATAAGAGATAGGATTTATAATCATCCAGAAAGGAATAATTTGACTAGGGATAGTCAACACGGTTTTGTAAATGGTCATACCTAATTGAGTTCTTTGAGAAAGTGACCAAAAAGGTCGATGAGGGGGAAAGCAGTTGATATGCTGAATATGGATTTCAGTAAAGCGTTTGATAAGGTTCCCCATAGTAAGCTATTATAGAAGATATGGAGGCGTGGGATTGAGGGTGATTTTGTTTTCTTACAGCTAGCCAATTTCTGATCCAAACTGAGGGTGGTGATGGAAAATGTTCATCCTGGAGTTCAGTTACTCGTGATGGACTGCAAGGATCTGTTTTGGGGTCACTGCTGTTTGTCATTTTTATAAATGCCCTGGATGAGGGTGTAGAAGAATGGTTAGTAACTTTGCAGATGACAATAAAGTCAGTGGAGTTGTGGACAGTGTAGAAGGATGTTGCAGGTTACAGGGGGACATAGGTAAGCTGCAGAGCTGGGCTGAGAGGTGGCAAATGGAGTTTAATGCAGAAAAGTGTGAGGTGATTCATTTTGGAAGGAATAACAACAACACAGCATATTGGGCTAATGGTAAGTTACTTGGTAGTGTGGATGAGCAGAGATACGTTAGAGTCCATGTGCATAGATCCCTGAAAGTTGGCACCCAGGTTGATAGGGTTGTTAAGAAGCCATATGGAATGTTAGCTTTTATTGGTTCGGGGATTGAGTTTCGGAGCCATGAGGTCATGTTGCAACTGTACAAAATTCTGGTGCAGCTGCACTTGAAGTATTGCGTACAGTGCTGGTCGCCGTATTATGGGAACGATGTGGAAGCATTGCAAAGGGTGCAGAGGAGATTTACCAAGATGTTGCCTAGTATGGTGGGAAGATCTTATAAAGAACAAAACAGCACGGGAAATAGGCCCTTCGGCCCAACGAGCCCGCACCGCCACCCCGATGTTCCCACCTCTACCCGCGATCCCTGTCCATGTTTATAGATCTATGGATTAAAAACCAAATTTGAGACAATTTAGGGAGAAGTTGTTTTGCCAATTAGCCTAAGAGCACATCTTTGGGATGTGGGAGGAAACTGGAGCTCCCAGAGAAAACCCACACAAGTACGGGGAGAATGTGCAAACTCCCACAGACACAGGCCCAAATCCATGTATCTGCACAGCACAGCGATAGTCACTGAGCTGTCGTGTTGCCCATCAGATGGTCCAGGTTAAACGTACACTAACGACGTGAAGCAGTAGGATACTCTCAAAAAAGATCCAAGAGCAGTCCTCTCTCGACCCATCGCGTGTATGCCCCTCGTTAGACAACAAGGTGGACCAAAGCACCTGTAGAATAAAAACAAGTACATCAATATAATCATCTATTTACACACTTCCGAGGGACTCCCGAGGCGAGGATCTTGAGGCTGTTTTCATTAGACAGAAGAAGATAAAGAGGTGACTTGATAGAGGCACATAAGATGATCAGAGGATTAGATAGAGTGAACGAGAGCCTTTTTCTCTGGATGGAGATGGCTAGCACAAGGGGACATAGCTTTAAATTGAGGGGTGATAGATATAGGACAGATGTCAGAGGAAGGGTGTGGAATGCCCTGCCTGCAACAGTAGTGAACTTGCCAACATTAAGGGCATTTAAATGGTCACTGGATAAACATATGGATGAAATTGCAATAGGGTAGGTTAGATAGGCTTTAGATTAGTTTCACAGGTTGGTGCAACATCGAAGACCAAAGGGCCTATACTGCACTGCAATGTTCTATGTTAGTCATTAATTAGCTGTATTGGATCATTCCAGAAATAAGTTTCAGCAGGGGGGAAATTAGTATAAAAATAAATAAATAGCATTCAGCTGATGTTATTATTCACTGTGTTGGTGCTGATTGTAATAAGTTAACCTGTTAAGTTGATTAGATATTTCCACGGTTTCCACTTGCTAATTTTACTGAAGAATGACTCAGTTAGACTCTAATATCATTACAGTCTAAGTGAGTCATTCTTCCTTCTCTTCTCCAAACAGTTAGTAGAATTGTTCAACTAAGCAGTAACATTTTAGGTTCCATTGACTAGCTCTATAAATATTGCAACCGTTATTACCTCCAAGTGTAGAGGATGATTCCTAGACATCTCAACTTTTTTTCTTAATTTACAATGAGAAGGACTGTTTTTCATTTATTATTTTAAAACTGTCATTAACATAACATGTTGCTGTGGATTACTTGTTTTACAGTCTCGCTCTCCTGGAGGAAACCGAACACGTGATAGCTGTCGTTTTGTAGAATTAGGATGCAATTTTAGGGTAAGACTTTTTGTTTTTAAAAAAAAGCTTTAATCTTTTGTCGACGTTACAGTAATCTATCTTTTTGTAAACTTTTTCCTCTTCTCCTGACCTGGGATTTCAGACTAAAACAAAACTACACAAAAAAAAACACTTGATTATCCTGCCTAGCATTGTGCAAGGTTTGAAAGTGATATTCTCAATTTTTTTTGTTTTTTTTTAAATGTTGTTTATCTTTTTAGTATAATAATACACTTCTGAAGTGAATATGTGACTCTGATTTGGATGCAGACTTGATACAGGAACTAAGATCAGAATCTTTGCAGATAAATTAAATGAGAAATTTATGCTATGCAGTAATAAGAAATTGCAGAATGATAAATGAGCCAGCTAGTAATTTGAACTATCACTTTCAAACTTTCTGTAAGCTTGAAAGCAGAAGTTTCAGTTATTTTTAGAGTTATTCTTTTAACTGGGTCTTCTTCCAGTTTCTGACCTTCCAACAGCATGGATCTGGTCAGATGTTCTATTTAAAAGACCAGAATTACAGAATTATTTTGGCACAGAAGGAGGCCATTCAGCCTATCGTGTCAGTATTAGCTCTCCAAATGAGCATTGTATTTTGGTGCCATTCTAAGTGTCAAATTCGCATTAAAACTGAAATTGTTTTATTGAACAATTTGAAATATGGACTATGCACTGCAGAGTGCAATAGCGTGAATCCCATTAAAAACCTGTGGGCAGAACCTATTCCTGCTGGAGAGGCTGGCAGCATAGTGCTGAGTGGGATACTGCGCAAGTGCGATGTCAGTGCCAAGATCAGCACATATGCAGTGGCCTGCACTGCCAGCCTCCCAATCGCTGACCTGCCCCACATCCGCCTTCCCTCTGTCACTGCTGAGTGCAGAGTGGCAGCAGGATACCCACCGTCTTGGCACTGCTTCCCTCAAAATTAATTGCTTCAGTTTCTAATAAAATTATTTTTGGAGCTTTTGTTTGTTAGAATTGTTACAGTATTCTTCCAATCTTTATTTAACAACTTTAAATCATTGTGCAGAAAGTTGTTTCTTTTCTGCTTTGCTGCTAATGAGAATTATTTGATGTGAATAATTGATTAGCCTTGCCTGCTGCTTGTTTTGTTCACACATCCCCTTTAAAGGAAGTAATATTTAAATGTTTTTATTTGTTCATTCATGGGATGTGGGTGTTGCCAGCTGGGCTAGCATTTATTACCCATCCCTAATTGCTCTTGAGAGAGTGGTGGTGAGCTGTCCTTTTGAACCACTGCGTTCTATATTGGAAAAGAGGAAATCAGTGCTAAAACCTCTTGGGCATCTTTATTTGAGGTGAATGGCAAATATCTTCCTTCACCACCTAACCACAAAACCAGGCCCTAAATTTTGGTTTTTACTATGTCTCTACCTTCTGGAATTCTGTTCCAAAATCAATTTGTCTAGCTCGGTCTTACCTTGCTTACTAAAAAAGCTTTTGTTTCTCAGTTTTCTATTTGATCCCCCTTAAACGTGTTGCTTTTGCTCAGTGTACACCTGTCCCTTTGAATTATTCTGAGATGATTTAATATTAGGAGTGCTAAGCAAAATGTAACTTCTTGTGAGCTTCTTTAAGTATTTCCTTGGTAAATTGTAATTTTCAGCCTATTTTAATTCATATACTTTTTTGAAAACGTTACAGGGTGGCAAAGAGCGTCTCAAAGATCATGAAAACTCTTCAGTTGGTGCACATCTTGCATTGATACTTCAGTTTGCCAATACTTTGAAAGCCAGCTTCCCGCAAAGTTCCAGCATTGCTAATGGTGATAGTGGTGATGCATCAGCAGTTGCCCTCCCGTCACTGCTTGCTGAATTACAGTCCAAAGTCCAGCAGCTCGAGAAGAATGTGCTGTCTTTGTTCTCCGAAGGTTCTTTAGCCTCTTTGCACACTCAAGTTGCTGTGGAATCAAATGGTGACTTAGAAACTGATCATTATGAAGGAGCTTGCTGTTCTAGTGGAACTTCAGATTTGCAGACAGCACCATATTCTACTCAGACGTTGGCAGAGTGTCAAAGTCGAGTTGACGCTCTTGAGCGGAAAATTCAGACATTTGAAAATATTGTGACTGTTTTAAACAGAGAAGTGGAAAAAACCCAAACCACTCTGGTTGCATTTGAGAGGCAAAGCAAGATTGACCAGGATGCCATTAAAGCTTTGGAGCGTAAGGTAATGGAGTCAACTTTTCTATGTGCTTGTATATTTTTCTTGTATGTAGGGAAATGCTTAATCATTTTATGGAAAGCTGAAATCTTTTGAAACATTGTTTCTCATCTTTTGTTCAGTTAACATCCTAAATTGATGCTGGTTTCAGAATCTTCTGTTCTAACCAAGTGTGTGGAAATGAGTCACAACTTGTGACTATATTTATTTGCTTACAAATTTGTTCCTTGACCTGTGTTCCTGTAACAGGCCACATAAGCATTTTGTGACTGATGTTAGAAATTTAAAATGCAGTTTCTTAAACCTGGAATCTCTCCCACTCTTCCTATCGTTGGAATGTGCTGGGAGGATTCACAAGTTGACACTGAACTGTTTGACCACATTAGGAATGTGCCGCCTTCCTTAACATTCGAGCTCTCGGGTGGAACTCAAACACAGAGCTTCTGCCTCAGACAGATAGTACCCACTGCACCACAAGATTTCCAGTCTCAGTAATACAGGACCCATAAACGTAACATCATTAGAGTGTGACACAGTCATCACAATTAGAGGCAATCCATTATAGTTTGAAGGCAATTGTGATATTTAATCTTTTATGTGAGAATGTGTTGTGGATAAAGTTTGCATTTTATCTGACACTTCGGTCTATTTCTAGGTTACAGATCAGCAGCATCTCCTTGCTTTGAAAGATGTGATCATCAATGAATTCCGTTTGCAAATGCTTGCTTTAGAACAGATCTCTTATGAGGGATTATTGATGTGGAAAATTACCGAAGTCAGTAGGAAGCGCCAGGAAGCCATTTCAGGACGAGTTACAAGCCTCTCCTCCTCTGGTATGCTTTTTAAGTAAAATAATTGTTCTGGCCTTGAAGTGATGATGTGGCATCCTCTGCTTACAACTGTGTATGAAATGACTTTACAATATTAATACACATCTTTCATATCTCAATCTGTGGTATACAAGCTTATCTTTGTTTAGCGTTGGCAGCATGATTAGCATTGCTGCCTCACAGCACCAGGGACTGGGGTTCAATTCTGGCCTTGGATGACTATGTGGAGTTCGTACATTCACCCTGTGTCTATATGGGTTTCCTCCAAGTGCTCCAGTTTTCTCCCACAGTCCAAAGATGTGCAGGCCAGGTGGATTGGCCATGCTAAATTGGTATCGGGGGGATTAGCAGAGTAACTACTCACGGTTACAGGGATAGAGTCTGTGTGGATTGTTGTCAGTGCAGACTCAATGGGTCAAATGGCCTCCTGCATTGTAGGGATTTTATTCTATGAAAATTCTATGAAATGTAAAAGTATTATGGCAGTCAATTTGTACGTGAGTCATGCAGTTTACCAATGCAATGTAATGCTTTCCCATGCACTTGTATCTTGTGAATCAGTTTTTATGGAGAAAGTGTCAGTTGATTTCATAAAATCTAGATTGGTAGCACTTAATACTTCATGGTTATCAATCAGGTCTCCCATCACTCAACAAAATCTAGGAAAGTGTTGGAAAACTTAAGCCCCTTTGAACCATGCCAGCTTTTTCAAATGGCATCATTGTTTCCAAGGGGATCATTGTCCTGTGCTGTAATCATTCTATGATTCTATCCTTGTTTTGAGCAATTTTCTCACAGTTGAGATACGGCCCAAGTAATATTGAAGGTTTACCCTTTGCCTCTTATCTGAAGATGAGATAGGATTCATTGGGATGTTACCTATTTCCAGAAAATCGACAAGGGGATTTGAAATGTTTTGAATTCAACATCACCAGCAGTCTTTGATTGAAACTGTTAGCCTCATTTACCTGATACTTCCTTTCTAGCATGCCTTCCTTGTGATACTGAGACTATGCCTACTGTTCTGAACAAAGAAAATTACAGCACAGGAACAGGCCCTTCAACCCTTCAAGCCTGCACCAACCATGCTGTCTGACTTAACTAAAACCCTGATGCTTCCGGGGACCATATCCCTCTACTCCCATCTCATTCATGTACTTGTTAAGATGCCCCTTAAAAGTCACTACCATATCCACTTCCACTGCCTCCCCTAACAACAAATTCCAGGCATCTACCATTCTGTATAAAAAATCTGCCTCGTACATCTCTCTTGTAAAACTTGCCCCTCACATCTTAAACCTATTCCTCCTAGTAATCGACTTTTCCACCCTGGGAAAGAGCTAACTATCCACTCTGTCCATGCCTCTCATAATCTTGTAGATTTCTATGGGGTCTCCCCTCAACCTCTGTCACTCCAGTGAGAACAAATTGCTTTTCTCAATTCGGACATTTATTTGCAAGAACAAGTACACTGCACCTATACTGCTGACATTTCTTTTCTCCAATGAAATTAAAATTTTCAATGCACTACAGAAAATACTTTGTGATAATTTTATTGGTTTGATCTTGTATATTCCTTTGTAAAGGATATTCATTTATGTGGCGATGGTGTACTTGTACTGACAACAAAAACACTGATGGTGACAGCAGTGAACCTGAAGTCAATTGTATTTTTAGTATAAAGCTTCCTATGAATCTTTTATTCATTCTGCCATTAGCAGTTTTAATGTATAATGTGACAGTCTCTTATTGTCGGTTCTATTTTCCCCAGCATTCTACACCAGCAAGTATGGGTATAAGGTGTGTATGAGGATTTATTTAAATGGAGATGGATCAGGGCGAGGAACTCATCTCTCTTTGTTCTTTGTTGTTATGAGGGGCGAATATGATGCCTTACTACATTGGCCATTTAAGCAAAAGGTATGTAGAGCTGAAATTTTTTTATTTCTAACATCTTGTAATCATGTTTCGTAATCACCTGCATCATTGGAGGAATTTAAAGAGATGATGGGTGGAAGCTTGTGCTCAACCCTGAGTGGGTTCAGGAGCAGGGATAGTATTTGAGAGGTGGGATGATGGTAGGTGGTGCCCTGGCCAGCTTCCTGTCTGTAACTTGCCAAATGAGGCCGTTAAGTAGGCAATGATTTCCCAAAGGCACTCAGTGCCAGATCGATGCACCATATATTAGAGAAACCAGGGGCACTGAGAGCTAAGCCCCACTCTTGCTGCTGGACCTTAAGCCTCATCCCCTATACTTCTTCCATCACTTACTTGTGTACAGTGATAATCCTTGGCCTTGGATGAATGGATGTCATAACCCATAGCTTCCCCAATAGTTCTGCAATTCAGATGACCTGCCAGCCCCCAATTGGCTTGTAGCTCTCAGCAGGCAGGGCTTCCATTCCCAGGCTCTTGAGGGCCTGTCAAAGGTGCCTTAACGGAACAAGATACAATGAGTCTCCCCAAAAAGAGGCAACATGGGGAGGCTTCCTCAAGATTCTGACCAATGTTTTGTATATGGATCATTCAGTGTTTTTGTAATTTATTTTCTGCAATCCTGGAATACTTATGTTGTCTAATGTTGTCTCTTCATGACAACATAAGACATAATTGTCTTATGTTGTCTCTTCTAATGCTGAATATTTTCAACAGTGAAATTACAGAATTACTTAATATCAGAATGATGCAGTTGGTTTTCATTTAATTAAATGGTGTGAAGATATTATCCAATTACTTTGGCAAAAATCTAGCGTGGACTCCTGTAGGCCACCACATTGGTAATCTCCCATTGAATATAGAAAATTGTTTAGTGAAACAGCTAGTGTTCCATCTCAGTCACTGGGGGACACAATGATATTACAACCAATGATTTGTTTCCATGGTGGTCATGTTTTTGGGAAGCTTCAGTTTAATCATGTAGTTTGGAAAAGGTCATTGCCATGGGCCTTGTGTACTTGCTATTGTCATTCTGTTTTCACAGAAGACATGAATATTTAAAATGGATACCACATTCCATCATTAAAATTGTTCAATGTAAATTAATTGTTAAAATTCTAAAGGGAGCCAAACTTTATGAAAATTCTTGGCAAGTGAAAAGTCTATTTGATAGTGTTCAACCGTAGCTAATAATGTTCTCTGTGCTTGACCAACTAGTAGGTCCAGGATTACCAGGTTTACCAGGATGTTGCCTGGTATGGAGGGCAGGTCCTATGAAGAGAGGTTGAAGGATTTGAGGTTGTTTTCGTTAGAAAGGAGGCGGCTAAGAGGGGATCTTATTGAAGCATATAAGATGATTAGAGGTTTAGATAGGGTGGACAGTGATAGCCTTTTTCCTAGGATGGAGAAAGCTAGCACGAGGGGACACAGCTTTAAATTAAGGGGTATGAGTTATAGGACGGATATCAGAGGTAGGTTCTTTACTCAAAGAGTGATTAGGGAGTGGAATGCCCTGCCTGCAGCTGTTGTAGATGCGCCAAGTTTGGTGGCGTTTAAGAGGTTAATTGATAAGTATATGGAAGAGAAGGGAATGGTTTAGTTTGGAGGGGCATTGCTTTTTATTTTGGTCGGCACAACATTGAAGGCCGAAGGGCCTGTTCTGTGCTGTAATGTTCTATGTTCTATGTAGTAGTTACAACACTACAGCTCTGGGCTCTGAAAAGGCATTGAATCCCATTCATGACTAGTTGGTCACACTTATGACTTCCTAGAGGAATTTGCCAGTCTCAGTGAAGCAATTTTGGGAAAGGTAGTGATGGGCACAATATCACTGTCAGTTGTAGTAGAGAATGGTGAAGCTGAGAGCAGTTTTGATGAAACTTTGAAGATCCCCATGGAGTGGAAATTCTCAGCCACCCAGTTATCTGCAGGAAGAGTGGATGTTACTGCAGCCACACCTTAGTGGTAGCTGCTTCAATACTTACCATCTTCAATTCATGATCTTAAGTAATTCCAATTGAATCAACAGAATTTATTTAAGATAAACACTTAATCGAGATTCATCTATGTCCCTCTTTACCTCCCATGGAGTAATCATATATTTGTACAAAATTAAAGTAAGAGATCTTTTGTTCTGCAAATGTAGAATGAGCAGAGTAGAATATTTTTCTTTTTGTTGAAAACTGGATTTTGGAAAGTAAATGTTGATGTAGAAAGGGCAATGTGTAGACAGCTCCCTATTATCCCTAATCCTCAATTCAAGCTGATTTAAAACGATTTCTAAATCTATTCCATCTGCAAGTTCAGTTCTGTAAGGGTGATGTTTGTCAGATTTGTTGCTGATATTTCAAAACGCTTTTCAAAAGTTGTCAGTAATATATTTAATTTGATTTTTACCCTCCTCAGGTCACCTTCATGCTTCTGGACCAGAACAATCGGGAACATATAATTGATGCCTTTCGTCCGGATGTTTCTTCCTCCTCATTTCAAAGGCCAGTGAATGAGATGAATATTGCCAGTGGCTGCCCTGTGTTTTGCCCATTGTCCAAACTTGACTTGCAGAAACCTCTCTATGTGAAAGATGACACCTTGTTCATCAAATGCATTATAGATGCTACCACTTAACTGGGATGTGAGATGAAAGTCTGTATAAAAAAAAAAAATTGTGTGCATTATTACTGCTTTACATTGTTTTATTTTCAAGGAGTATAAAATAAAACAATGAAATGATATCAAGTTCCACACACTCAAGATCTGGACAATATGCAGGCTTGGGCTAACAAACGGCAAGTAACATTTTTGCATACATGCGAGGGAATGACCATCTCCAACAAGAGTGAATCTAACCGTCAGCCTTGACATTCGGTGCTGAATCCCCACTGTCAGCATCCTGAGAGTCACAATTGCCAAAAACTGAACTGGATTAGCGTTTAGATATCATAGCTATAAGAGCAGATCAGAAGCTAGGAATCTTGCAGTGAATGACTCCTGGAAACTTGTCCACCATCTGCAAGGCAGAAGTCATGAGTATGATGGAACACTCTCCACTTGCCTCCATGATTGCAGTTCCCACAACTCTTGACAAGCTTAACAACGTCCAGTACAAAGGAGCCCAACTGCTTGTCACAACGTTCACTTCCTCCGCCACCACCGCACAGTGGCAGCATTGCTTACCATCCACAAAGTGCACTGCAAGAACTCGACAAGGCTCCACAGAAGCATGTTTCAAGCCATAACCACTATTATCTGGAAGGACAAGGACAGCAGACACATGGGAATGCCACCAATTGGAACCTCCCTTCCAAGTCACACACCTTCCTGACTTGGAACCGTATTGCCATTCCTTCATTGGTCAAAATCCTTCCCCAAAAACACAATGGGTGCATCAGTTCAAGGCAGCTCACCATCACTTCCCAAGAGCAATTAGGAGTGGGCAACAAATGCTGGCCAAGCCAGTGATGCCCACATCCCATGAATGAATAAATAAAAACTCTTATGGGAAAAGAATCAAATATTGGCCAATATCTCAAAGATATCCCTGTTCAAAGTGAGCTCTGTACTTTACCCTGATTTTATATGCAACTTTTCTCAATAGTGTAGCCTAATATGTAAATATTTCCTTCCGTTTTGGAGATGAGAAATCAAGACAATTGATTCAAAATCATACATCTATAACTGTTCATTTTCAGCAGAGCTGGAAAGGAAAGCTTCTTTCACATTACTGGTTCTTGCTGCTTTGTGTCTGAATGTGAGGATCATTGGGATCCAGAAGGCATTTTTTAATTTGTCCTCGAGCACTGGCTGATCACTAGCTTGCCCATCAGTAGGTGCACATTGTGTGCAAGTATGCCTATTTTATCAGCCTACTGTGATTATTAACGTAAATTCAGAAAAGGACTGAAAGGTCTAAATGTCATTATGGAAAGAATGTTTGAAAGAAATGTCCATTTATTACAGGAAGGAAACTAAGGTAAATTTTAAAATGAATGAAATTTACAGCAAATATATACCTTGATTTAGTGACACTTGCGTGATTACCCCATTAATCTGGCCACTATTTCTATTTTAATCAGGAGAAGTTGTTCCAAAAGTTGTTTTTGTTTCACTTTTCACTCAAGTTGGAGTTGGTTTCAATTCATTGGTTCTTAGAATTGTTCACTGCTTTACTATGGGTTTTGGTGAGCACAAGTTCACAAAACATTATATTATTGTGATTTAGTTCTTGAGTTCAGGGTATTGTGAAAGAAATGTTGAGTCTAACACAATAGAATTGAAAGATCAAAATAGGAATAGATGAGCCATGTGACCTCTCAAGCTTGCTTCACCATTCAGTAAGATCATCTCCTAACTCTTCTCCACTTAACCCCCAGCCCCCACTTTCCCACATTACTCGTTTCCCTTCCTCCCCAAAGATGTATAAATCTCGATCCTGAATATACTTGATGACTGAGCATGTACCCTCTACTAGAATAGAGAATTCAAAAGATTCCCAAACTCCTCTTGAAGACATTTCTCCTCATCGCCATCTGAAATATTATAATTCTTAACTTGAGTTAATGACTGCTAGCTCTCAAGCCAGGGGAAGCAGGTTCTCAGCTTTCAAGCCTTCTAAACATGTTATCTGTTTCAGTGAGATCAACTGTCATTCTTCTAAAGGTCAGAGAATATAAGATGATTTTCAGTGATGTTCTCTCATCCCAGGAATCAATCTAGTGAACTTCTGTTGCACCCTCCAACAAGAATAGATCCTTCTGCAGATGAGTTCAAAACTGCACCAAACATATCGATATCAATGTTAGCCATGTGTACAAAATGTAAACTTTAGAAAAAAAATATTTAAAAACTAGTCTTTCTTAATGAAGATCATTTCATGTTTCTCTTACTATGTATGAGTTGGGTCCTTCTGTGTGAAGAATGATAATACATTTTCATTGTATTCCCTGTACTTCCATTTCTTCAATTCCACCCATCCTCACAATTTGTTACCAGTTTCCCAGTTGCCTTTACCATTTGCTTTCTGTACAACACTAGTATTAATTGTGGATTGGTTATTGGTGTAAGTAACATTTTTTAATATACATTAATTGTGAGGGAGGAACTTCAGAAATTTGTTCAACAAAGATCAGAGTTTGGGATTACATTGTGATGGTTAAAGTGACTTGTAATATTGATAAACTTTGGATAGAACTTTACAAACCCACGACTGTTACTGTCTAGAGCAAGGGCAGCAGGCACATGGGAATACCACCGCATGGATAACACCCGCACTCCCAAGATTAGTCACCATCCATATTTTGAAAATATATCGCCATTCCTTCACTAGGCCAAAATCCTGAAATTTCCTCCTTAACAGCTGTGTTGGTGTATTTACACCACAGGAATTGCAGTGATTCAAGAAGGCAGTTCATCACCACTCTCTCGAAGGCAACTGAGGATGCATAATAAATACTGGCCCAGCCAGCAATGACCACTTTCTATAAATGAATAATTAAAAAATAATAATTGTGGCTTAAGGTTTGTTGTTAGGAAATTTGTGCAAGTGTGAGTTTTGTACTTTATTGATTTGATTTTTGTGTATGATAACATTAATAGACGTTCTGTTTAACGGAGAAATTTTTCTTGTAATAATGTGATGGCTTGTTGGAAATTTATTCGTGGCACTTATTTGAGTTTTGTTTACAGGAATAACAGTTGAATGAGCCTGTTTCACCCACAGAACAGAACTCTCTTAGTCAGTACCGACTATAATTTTAAGTTGTATGCCATGTAGGCTAATGACCAAGTTGCTTATCAGCTTGCTTATCAGCACAATGAAAAAGAATCAGGTGGTGGGCCAGGTTAGATAAGCTAAAACTGCCCAGAAATCTTATTTGTTTTCAAGCTAATAATTCAATTCAAGATGGATCTTTTAAACGTTTCTGTTCTTTTTTTTGGTGTTCTGGCTGCCGCTACCTCCACAGGATGGGCAATGTATTGAATCCAAATGTGTAGTTTACACAGGAACATAGAGACAGGAGTTAACCATTTAGCTCTGCAAGCTTATTCCATTATTTATTTAGATTATCTTTAGATTATCACTGACCTGTACGTCCACTCTACTTATCAGTTTGTGCGAGTAAAGACGCAGTATGTTATAAGCCCAGCACCTCTTATATTTACAGCACTTCTGTATGAAACCATCAATCAAGGTTCCCACTCTTCAATATTTTTTGCACCTAGTTTTTATAAAACATACCACCTTGAGATTCAGGACAGCAAACAGCGGTAATTATTTGTTTGATGTCTACCTGTGAAATTAAGGCCAGCTATACCAGTGTACTGCTGTTTGAGATGTAGTTCAATGACTTGTCAATTGATATCGAGACTAGAATTTCAGAACTCTACAAAAATTGCACAAGAAATCAAAATATTTAATTCAGAACTGTTTAATTCAGTGTGAATTTTATTTTTGGATGGCATAAAATGGCATCTTTTATTAAGATAGCTATAATTTTTGCATTCCTCTCTGGATCCCCATAGACGTTTGCACAATGAATGTGCATAATTACTTCCCCAACAAACTTCGCCTTGTGGGGTTTATATTGTTGAAGAGCTGATGCAACCCAAGTTTCTTATCCCTACTGCAAAAGATGAAAGTCTTTTAACTTATATCCAGGCTGAAAATTCAGATTACTAGGCATGACAAAGTGGCTGTTTGGCTTTTCAGCTACTCCCAGCAATCCTTTTGCTCTACATCTTATATATCTATGTCCTAAACTTAACTCCGGGTTCTTTAAGAAAAGTTCCTGTAATTGGGTAACGCTTTTTATAGATGCTGAATATATTATCCATTTTTGTCAATATAGTGTAAGAGGGACCTCTAGTGTGCATTCAAGGAAATGCACAGCATTTACGCATAGGAGTATATTTAGCGACTATTAAATACATAATCTAAAGTGAAAAGTTCTACTCTAGGTCTAGGTGGAATAGATTTTGAGCACTAACTGCTTAACACAGCCAGGTTTATGTTATGCTAATAAAGTAGTTTCCTCAATTTCCACAAGATTAATCTATTCAATGTTAAATTTTATACTGATTGAAGATCTGCCTTTAGGATATTTTGGAGTCTGTGTATTGTAGAGTTAATGCACATAAAAGCAAAAAACAATTTCATTTCTGGAAATACAGGTGAGACTTGCAAGGCTGACATTTTTGCCTTTTGTTGATAGGCTGCCATCTTGAACTGCTGCAATCTGAATGGTGCATCTGCTCCAATTTTGTTTAAATGGAGTTTCAGGACATACTTGCCCAGATGCTAGTTTACAGACCTGCTAGGCCCCACCTCAGAAGGAAGTTAAGAGTATCCATGGTATCAATAAAACGTCTTTTACCTCTTCATGTTACTTCATGTCAAGTTTAAAATTAAAGGAACATTGTGGATTTCTAAAGTAAATCTTAAAATATACAATGCAGTGGTGTGGCTTACAAATTCCATACAGGCCAGATGGCAGGTTTATTTCCCTGAAGAACATTAGTGAATCAGTTGAATTTTTACAACAGCCTGATAACTTTATTGCCAATTTTACTCTTGAAGATTATTTTTAATATTCTAATTCTCATGTTGCCATGGTGGGAAATCACAATCTCTAGATTATTAGTTCAGTAACGGTACATCCTATTGACTGTGAGCATAGTACAGAATCCCTCCTGACTGGTATGCAGGAATTGAATCTGGCTGACCCCACACTGCTTGTTTAACACTTCTGCTGTGTTGTCAACAGAATGAATCCATCCTGAGCTGATTGCAGCTTCACCTATCCAACCATATCCTTTAATGGTTTCCCTTCCCATCTCAGCACATTACTTCAAGGGTTGACCAAGTATTTACCCTTGGTCTTCCTACATCTTATGTAGGTGCTGTCCCTCAAAGACTTTGTCCAAACTATGTATCAGGTTCCTTGTGTACGTGGACAATACACAGCTCTATTTCTCCTGCATCTTTTCTCAACTGCTTCACTGTCCATGTCATATTGCTTGCCTCTCTATCTTCTGTAAGTCTGTGTCCCAGATTTCATCCAACTGTGCACAACCTCCCATCCTATTTCAACTCCCATTTTGTCCATCTCAAAAACAACCTACCATAGTTTCAGCTCTTGAACATTGCCTGTCTCAGCCCTTGCCACAGGAAATCTGCTGCTAATCCCTTCAAACTTGACTATTAAAATGCTCGCATGGCCAGCCTCATTTTCTTGTGTGTGCACAATTTCAGTTCACCACAACTTTGTTTCTGGATTCTTTTACTGCACACCTCTGCTCTCACTTTTATGTAAGCTTCCAACCCCTTTCAGCAGCTCAGATTTAAATTTCTTGCCTCAGTGTTCAATTTCCTTCATGCATTCTCCATATCTTTTTCTAATCTTTACCAACCCAACTACCTTCCAAGAGTAATACATTCCTTCAGCTCTGTTCTCGTGCATTTCTCACTCTCCATTCTGGCATTGCTAGCTGCAGTTTCAGCTGTCTAAATCTGAAGCTCTGAAATTCCTTCCATAAACCTCTGTCACTCCTTTTTTAAGATGATCCTCTTTGACCAAGTTCTTAGCTACCTTTGCTTATTGATTTTATCTTATGTTTCTGTGAAACAACTTTGAATGTTTTTATCCAATAAAGGTGCTGGATAAATTAGAAATATTTTTGGAAAAATAAATAATTTTGTAAATACTCAACTTCTATTGGAAATGAATGCTTTTCAATTTTTGATGCTAGTTTATACAAGATGATCAGGGTTTGTTTGAAATATTTTTTTGTACATGTAAAAACAATGGATAAATTGTTATAGTACTGTAATGTTGCTTTAGCATTAAAATGAATATGGTGAAAAGTATCTGAAATAGTGCAGAGTTCTGATGTATGCTCTTGCCCTTTCCATGGCCTTCCCTAGTTATTTTTCATACCTTCATCTCTCCCTGAGCAAAGTGACTTGAGTTAATCCATAAGCACAGGTTGTCATCTGTATCTTGCTAAAGAGCCATTCTTTAACTATTCAAGCTGCTCTTTGATATGCTAATATATTTGAATGGTGAGATATCTTTTACCAGTTGTACTTGGTCTAAGCAACTGAGTGGAAACATTAAAGCAATAAATACATTTAATAACTCCAAAATAACTTCATTTTCATATGTTGATCAAGGTCCAGAGTTGCAAAATGTGCTCATCTTATTACTTCCAAATTCATACATTACTTATTATTCCAATTATTTTTGTTTTGCTGCATTAACATAAACTGTCTAAGGTGTCCCACAGGGGTATTATTGAACAAAATTTGATACCAAGCCACATTTGGAGATAATAAACCACATGACTAATAGTTTGAACTAAAACAAAAGTGCAGTCAGGTAATGTTATGGAGGTTGAAGTAGGCAAATCCAACACCAATGCTGAACATCTGGTTCAACCTCCAGCAGTTACCAGTGAAAGAGGTGGAGTTGGAGGTGAGACGAAAAATATGGTTTTGGTTTCATCAATATTTTAGGATTTTCTGCTCATCCAGTATAGTGTCAGGCCAAGACTGTGACAACTTGGAGACAGCGTAGGGATTGACAGAAGTGGCCATGAGGTAGGGCTGGGTGTCACCAACATGCATGTGAAGATAAGAACTAGGAGTAGGCCATCTGTTCCCTTGAGCCTGCTCTGCCATTCAATAAGATCGTGACTGATTTTTTTTCATGGACTCAGCTCCATTTATCCACCGGCTCACCATAACCATAAATTGGGTCTACTCTTGCCTGAAACATTCAACAAGGTAGCCTTAACTGCTTTACTGGGCAGGGAATACCACAGATTCACAACTCTTTGTGTGAAAAAGTTCTTCTTCAACTCAGTCCTAAATCTGCTCACTCTTGTACATCATTAGCAGAAAGATTAATTTGAGGCTATGCCCCCTACTTCTAGTTTCACCTGCCAGTGGAAACAACTTACCTACTTCTATCTTAGCTATTCCCTTCACAATTTTGTATATTTCTATAAAGATCTCCCCTCATTCTTCTGAATTCCAATAAGTATGGCCCCAGTCTACTCAGTCTCTCCTCCTAAGCCAACCCTTTCGATGTGGAATGTCCCACTTTTCTCACCAATCAGTGTTGATGGAAATATGATCTTTCATCAATTAGTGGGGAATTTTCTGGAGTGTTACCTATCCAATTTCTAAAGCAATCGAAAGATTTACAATGATCTAATTATGGACACTGCAGATACTTTCTTTTGCCAAACTAAATTCATGTTTTTTATTCATCGGCTGCGGGCATTGATGGCTGGGCCAGTATTTGTTGCTCATTCCTAATCACCCCTGAACAGAGTGGCTTGTTAGGTTATTTTGGAGGGTTTTGTATGAGTTAATTGGATTGTTATGGCTCTGGAATCACATGTTGGCAGACCAGGAAAGGACAGCAGATTTCCTTCCCTACAGGACATGAATGAACCAGATGAATTTTTATGACAATCAACAATGTTTTTATGGTCATCATTAAACTTTTAATTCCAGTTTTTATTATTTGCCATGGTGGAATTTGTGTCTGGATTGCCAAAGCATTACCCTGAGTCTCTGGATTCTAATCCAGTGAAAATACCATAATTAGATGCTGCCTGACCTGCTATGCTTACAACATTTTCTATTTTTTTATTTCAGATTTCCAGCATACACTGTATTCTGCATTTGTACTTTTTTCTCGTGCTCAGGCTAAATGAAGTACTGCTATACGTAAGCCCAAACTTGGTATGAGACATGACTTTGTCCATAATCTGAGTGGTCATGGGGTCAACAATTAATCTTTCTGCTAATGATGTATAATAGATTCTATCATTCAACTGGACAAAGGGTGGCTCAGATGAGTCCACCAAGCAACTTCTAACATCCATAATATCAAAACCAGCCTACTCTGGACAAGCATTTACATTTCTAGCTTTTGTAATTGATGGGGAGATTTTAGAAGTGGTTGAATATTTCCCCTATCTTGATTTTAAGGACACAAGACCTCTTGTATCCTTTATAAACATCACTGAATCTGAACTAAGTCCCCAAGAGCCATCCAATTGCAAAAGGAATTATTTTTTAATTATTTGTGGGATGGTAATTAAATCTTTGACAATCTTAATGTTTTCCAGTATCATTCATTCCGGAACAAACTTTAAACTACCCATGCAAAAAAAGTAATCCTTTTAAGTGTCTCAAAACCATATCAAACACATATTCTATTATTAAAGCCCCTTAAAAGTTTCAATTGTTTTTGGATTACTAGGCCACCTGCTGAGTTAAAGCCATTCGTAGTTTTTAAAAGCCAGCCAAGCATTCAAAACGGTTATAATGATCAAAACAAAGGCTTCCAGCTACTTTACACTGATAGTGACAGAATACAATGGTTTTCCATTTCAATGGTAAGAAGTCTCACAACACCAGGTTAAAGTCCAACAAGTTTATTTGATAGTAAACCCACTAGCTTTCGGGGTTTGCTCCTTCAAGATAACATCATGATTTCCATTTCAACGCAGAGTCTCAATCAGTAGGAGCAAATGCAGAAATTTTCAGCTTTCAAAAGCATGGTTTTCTTTAATAGCCAAAGCTGTTAGTCAACTTAAATAACAGAACAAAACATGACAGCAAAGATTGGTAGGATGTTTGTTTCACATTTTTAATGCATTATGGCACTATTTGCAATGAAAACAGTGATGTAATACATGACAACACTTATATATTGAAGGTCAAAATACAACTTTGCAGGGCAGGTTGCTGTGATAAATCACTATGAAAAAAGTATCTTCATTATGATACAGTATCTAATAGCGACATTTGCAGCTTTAAATCATTTTATATTCACTTTGAAGAATGTTCCTTATTCCTCATAGACTTCCCCCAGTAGTCACCAATTCTCCAAAGGTTTGCTTTTTTCAATATTTCCAAGCTCACGTGAAAATTGAGTGGAAGGAAATACAACTTTTTTATGATATTCACAATGGAAAGTGTGAGCTCAGAAGATGTGTATTTTGCGCACAAGGCCTACTTAACACATGCAAAGGCCACGTGAAAATGGTGGAATGAGTTCAGCATTGTGCAAAGATAAATGCAAAATATTGCGGATGTTGGAACATGAAGCAAAAACAGAAAATGCTGCAAAATCTCAGCAGGTCTGACAGCACCTGTGGGGAAAAAACAGAGCCAATGTTTCAAATCTAAATGACTCTTTATCAGATCATCCAGACTCAAAACATTAGCTCAACTCTCACCCCACAGAAGTTGTCAGACCTGCTGAGAATTTCCAGCATTTTCTGTTTTTTGTTTCAGTATTGTGCAATTTGAGTTGGATCTCTAGTGAAAGGCCTATAACTTTCTAAAGAAGAAAATTCCAAAGATTCAAACCGTTTGAATGAAGAAATGTCTTATCATTGCAGTTATATATGATTCAGTCCCTTAACCTGAGACTGTACCCCCTTGTTCTAGCTTCTCCAGCCAGAGGAAACAACCTCAGAGTCTACCCTGTCAAGGCACATAATAAATGTTGTACGTTTCATTGAATCACCTTTCTAAATCCCAGAGACAGTTGGTCCAATTTATTCAGCCTCTCATCATAACTCTAACCATCCTCTCATCCCAGAACCCAACCTTGTGAAAATTTGCTGTACCACTTCTAAAGTTAGTATTATCCTACCTTAAATACAGAGACCCAGTATTCTGGCTGTGATCTCAACAAAGCCACATGAATGAGGAGCAGGATTAGCCTTTACAAATGTACTGAGACTTCCTTCCTTCTGTCATTCAAAAGATTAGTGCTGGTATTCAATCGTGTGTTATTTGGAGTATGTATCAGTACATGAGGTGTATTCCAATAAAAATATCCAGATTCTTCAAGATGTCTACATTTAATCAAAATTCCAATTATTTGTGTCTCTGTTACCTCTAGACTCAATTAACTTAACCCTCTCCTGGCAGGTTAGCTCAGTTGCATCCTCTGTAAATCTAAGCTCATCCAAAACTCTGCTACCTTTATCCTAACTTTCACCAAGTACCATGTACTCATCCCTACTGTGCTTGGTCTACCAACACCCTGTTTGTAAAAATTTTAGTTTTCAAATCCCCCCATAGCATCACCCCTTCCTATCTGTTACCTTCTCCACCTTTACAACCCTCCAAATTCTTTGTGCTGCTCCAATCCTAGGCTCTTGCATTTCCCTAAATTCCATCCTTTCACCGTTAGAAACTATGTCTTCTGCTGCCTTGTTCTTAATTTGTGAATCCTTTCCTTAAACTTTCTACATCTCTACTTGTCGTCTCCCCTTTGAAATGCTTCTTAAAACCTCCTTCTGTTCTAATGTATCCTGATACATCTTTAGTACTAAAGTTTGTTTGATAATGTTCTTGGGAAGTGCCATGCATCCACTTTACAATGTTAAAGTTTAAAATTAAAGTTTATTTATTAATTACAAGTAAGGCTTACAATAACACTGCAATGAAGTTACGGTGAAATTCTCCTAGTTGCTACAATCTGGCACCTGTTCAGGTCAATGTACTGAACCAGCGCGTCTTTCAGACAGTGAGAGGAAACTGGAGCACCCAGAGGAAACCCACACAGACATGGAGAGAATATGCAAACTCCACACAAACAGTGACCAAAGCCTGGAATCAAACCCAGTTCCCTGCCCTGTGAGGCATCACTGCTAACCACCGTGTCGCCCCATTAAAAGCATTGATAATAACTGAATTCAATGCTCACCAGGGTGGTGGAACAGAAACATTTAATGATTTTGAAATAAAATTGAATGGGTGCTTGAAGGAAATAAAAGTGCCAAGTTATGGGGATAACGGGAAAGAATGGGATTGTTCCACAGAGCTGGCATTGACTCAGGCTGAATTACCTCTTTCTGTGCTGAAAATGAACGTAACCCTATCAAGTACTCTGTATTACTGCAAGTTGTTGTAGTTGTCAGTCAGCTCCCCAAGTTGTAACTGAGCTATAAAACTGATTTAAATGCCAATTGTCCAATTTAAAATGCAGCCTTTTTTCCCTTCAAGCAACTTTTCATGATGTTCATGTTCCCAGACTTAACATGGATTTCACAATTAAAATAGTAAGTTATCCAAGCAATTATTCATATAACAAATGCTTTGTTAAATTCACACATCCTATCTGATTGGAAAATTAAATCTTTTCATTTCACTTTGTTTTATTTGTCTCACCAACTTTGGTCTGCCTTTCCTGTATATTTGTGCCATTCTGAACTTTGCTGCTTCAGCTGACTCTTGTAAGGTGCTGTATCTTTGGGTAATGGTATTCAACAAGTTCAGACTACTTCTGAGAGAGGAAAAGTTAAGGTATTCATTTCTCTCAACCTCCTGTAAAATGCACATTACAACACAATTATTAACTATAGCAATTTTCATTACCCATTTTATTACATTTTCTGGTATGCCCTATACTGTGGGACTTCATTCATCAAGAAGTCTTAGTGTATCCTCCGACTCATGGTACAGGAAACCAGTAATCCTCCTTCATGTTAATTGAGCAGGAGCATCAAACTCAGCAGGATTTATTTACACCGTTAGATTCACCCATTGTTAAATCAATAAACATCTCTAAACACTGTTTGCAATGATTATATGTTTACTAATTTGTGCATAAAATTCCATTGATTCAAATAATTTCCAATATGAATCAAGACGTATTACATAATGTATCTTTGTTTTCACTTTTGGCTACATTCTGTTACTATTGCCATATTTTATGCTTTGCACTTGCCACACTACTTTGTAAAATGGACTGTGCCACAAGTTTGGGTCTGTAATTCTCTAAGTGTCAACTAGCAAATTTAATCTAGGGGAGCAGATGAACAGAGACCAGATCTTTGCACTGAATGAGAATAAAGATTAGAGAGATTGAATTCATACTGAAAACCTTGTATGATTTATAAATAGAAAGAATAGAATCCCTACGTTACAGAATGAGGCCATTCAACCCACCAATTCTGCACAATCACAATTCCATCCAGATCCTATCCACATAACCCTATCTATTAACACTACTAAATTCCTGACACTAAGGGACAATTCAGCATTGCCAATCAACCTAACCGACATATTCTTTGAGCGTGGGAGGAAACTGGAGCATCCACAGGAAACCCACGTACATACAAGGAGGATGTGCAAACTCCACACAAACAGTGACCCAAATCAAACCCAGTTCCTTGGCATTGTGACACAGCAGTGCTAACTAGTGTGCCACCGTGCCACTTTATGCTTACAATAATTTGCTCCAAGCATCCAATCTTGCGGATTAGGCACACTAGGAAAAAATGATAAATTTGGTAATTTAAGTAAAATTGATCAAAGGAAGCATAGACATAGCTGGGAAAGGAACATGTCTGCTTCAAATTGCAGGATTGCCCTACATGTCCCCTCCCATCTCCTTATCGGTGGCTACACTCTGAAAACAGGGAACTGCATGAATTGAGACTGTGTGATGATTTTAGGGCATGATACAATGAGAAGTTAAGAGTGAAATTTGTGGTTTCTTGTATATAGTGGAATTCTATCAACAATCCAAATCATCAACAACTTTTCTTTTGTGCTTGGAATTCCTTCTAGATGCCACCTGAAAAAGGATGTCAAACATTGTGCATAGTACTTAGCTCACCAACTCCGACCATTCTGATATTTTGTCTACATATGCACAAACAGCTGCAAACTTCCTGAAGCAACAAATTAAAGTGTAGAATTCAATTTCTTTTATATAATTACGTAGATATATAGCACAAGACCAAGCCATAGTGTTGATGAACAGAGGGATCTTGGTGTATATGTGCATAGATCCCTGAAAGTTGGCAATCAAGTCGATAAGGTTGTTAAGAAGGCATTCATAGTCTTAGCTTTTATTGGTAGGGGGATTGAATTTCGGAGCCGCAACGTCATGTTGCAACTGTACAAAACTCTAGTGCGGCCGCACTTGGAGTATTGTGTGCAGTTCTGGTCCCCACATTATAAGAAAGATGTGGAGGCATTGGAGAGGGTACAGAGGAGGTTTACCAGGATGTTGCCTGGTATGGAGGGCAGGTCTTATGAAGAGAGGCTGAGGGATTTGAGGTTGTTTTCGTTAGAAAGAAGGCGGCTAAGAGGAGACCTTATTGAAACATATAAGATGATTAGAGGTTTAGATAGGGTGGACAGTGATAGCCTTTTTCCTAGGATGGAGAAAGCTAGCACGAGGGGACATAGCTTTAAATTAAGGGTGGTAGTTATAGGACGGATGTCAGAGGTAGGTTCTTTACCCAGAGGGTGGTAAGGGTATGGAATGCCCTGCCTGCTGCAGTTGTAGATGCGCCAAGTTTGGTGGCGTTTAAGAGGTTAGTAGATAAGTTTATGGATGAAAAGGGAATGGTTTAGGTTAGAGGGTCATTGCTTTTTCTTAATTGGTTGGCGCAACATCGAAGGCTGAAGGGCCTGTTCTGCACTGTAATGTTCTATGTTCTATGTCTATATTATCTTACTCTTTGAATATGACTGTCTATCAATTTCATGTCTCAAAAAACTATCCAGATCATTTCTACTTCTGGATTTTAATACTGTTTTCCTGGACTTTGCCTGTTTATTTATTTGGTCTCTTTAAATTATAGAATCCCTACAGGAAGCCATTAAGCCCATCAAGACTGCACTGACAACAATCCCATCCAGGCTCTATCCCTGTAGCCCTACACATTTACCACACTAATCCATGCATCTCAGGACATTAAGGGGCAACTTAGCGTGGTCAATAAATTTAACCCGCACATCTTTGGACTGTGGGAGGAAACCCTAGCAGACGCAGTGAGAACGTGCACACTCCAAACAGACAGTGACCCAAGCTGGGAATCAAACCCAGGTCCCTAGAGCTGTGAGGCACCAGTGTTAACCACTGTGCTACTGTGCTGCTCTATCTGACTGTCAACCACTCAAGTGATAGAGACTTTTTAAAATCCATTTTGCAACCAGTTCAAACACTCTTTTGTTAAACAGCTGAAGAATTAATAAATGGTATAAGTATTTTTTTAAGCTTGTTTTGTTGCTTCAATTTACTCTGTTACTGTTCCACAAGGCACTGACTGGATCAGGAGTTGAAGATTTTGAGGGCTGTGGTTCATTTTACAAGATGATTCATGGTTTTGATGCCTCTCCAAAGTCGCAGTTAACAGAATTTGGTTGATTGTACTCCCCTTCTGCAACAGTTGACACGAGTCCTGGGGCAAATGAGAAAAAGACAAGTTAACAAAGGAATATAACATTTTCACCATAATAAATAAATTAAAATGTCTAATACTGAGACCGGAATTCTCCAGCTGTTCACAGCAGCGGGATTCTCCAGTCCCGTTGGCAGTACAACCCCATCTATGGCAATTGGTGATGTTGGACCAGCTTCAGGACCAGAGAATCTCACTGCTAGCAAACAACATGCCAGCTGAAAACGTGCACATGGGAAGCCAGACAATCTCCAGAGAGCTGAGATGCTGAAGTGAAGGGTTTCTGTTCTGTTCTCAGGCTCTCATTTAAATATGTAATTAATGGGCATCTCTAATGCTCACAAACCATTAATAGTGATTTCACTGCAGCCTGGGCCCAGATCTGAAACGCCAAGGTATATTCTGAAGTTAGCCCAGACTGTTTACTTTTGATTTTGGCATTAGGGTGAACATAAAGTATTTTCACTCCAGGTATGATTTTGTTGCCCCACTAGGAAATTTTAATCAAATCAAACTTTATTTAAGAACACAGAATATAACAAAAAGTATTAGCATAACTTTAACCCATTAAAATACTTAAACATAACAGAGTCTAATTCTTAATGGCTGTCCATCCAATTTAGCAGTGTTCCCCCATAGATATAAATCCCTTCATTAGAAGCAATCAGCACCAGAAACAGATGTGCTTATGTTGATGCTGGACTTGCAAACTATTAATACCTCTAGACAGCAGTTTCCAGAGAAGGATATATTCTTAATCCTTGTCATATGAGGAACGGTTGAGGACTCTGGGTCTGTATTTGTTTGGAGTTTAGAAGGATAAAGAGGGCTGTTATTGAAACTTACAGGATATTGCAAGATAGAGTGGACATGGAGAGGATGTTTCCACTAGTAGGAAAAACTAGAACCAGAGGGCTCAACCTCAGGCTGAAAGGACAATGCTTTAAAACAGAGATGAAGAGGAATTTCTTCAGTCAGGGAGTAGTGAATCTGTGGAACTCTTTTCCACAAAAGGCTGTGGAGGGTTGGTGATTGAGTGTTTTTAAGGCAGAGATAGATAGGTTTTTGGTTAATAAGGGGGTCAAGGGTTATGAGGAAAAGGCAGGAGAATGGGGATGAGAAAAATATCAGCCATGATTTTTCAGCAGAGTAGACTCAATGGCTGAATGGCCTAATTCTGCTCCTATGTCTTATGTCTAAACAGCAGAACTTCAAAGAAGCAAACCTCATCTCTAGCAGCTGCCAGTCTCCAGATTTCACAGACAGAAAGGGCTACCTCTCTCTGCAGATTCCAAACAGCAACTAAACTTGAAGTCTCTGTGTAAACTTAGCTGTACCCAGTTACATGACCTTACCTGTCAATTCACCTAATCAAGTCCTATTTTGCAAAATCAGGTTAAATCACTAAAAACAACAGATCAGCATTAGTCCAGATTAAAACAAACATTCTAGCAATTAGGAGCAATTATGTTGCTGCTGTAACAATGCAGCAAATGGTATCAGTAATGAAGAAAATATATGAAAATAGATCCTGCGCAAGAAAACGACAAATACATTTTTTAAAGGCACAATTTCATCACTTTGCATCATAATCATTTTATTTGCAATTTATCCCTTACGTCTCCCAATGAAATGTATCACAAAAGCCTGTTTCCAGGATTTGGTGACATCGGCCTGGTGTTTGCAGATAGCAGAAACCATTGATTTCACACATATCTTTGGTGTGGGCCTTCACTTTCCCAATGGCAATCTGCATCCGACTGAAAGTCAAGGGGGTTTCCAGACATCTAGCAACGGTGATATCAGCAAGGAAGATTAGCAGCTAATTAATTGAATAATTCTCATGATAAACCCAGAAATAAAGAAGTACAGGTTATCTTTACTGTTTATTTAAGTTTTCAGATTGCAAATAGATGATTATGATTGGATTAGGGTAGTAGTAAAAGTGGTTAAAGTATCAAAGATTTTCTATTCTAATGAACAAAATCCATGTTCACAAGTATAAAATGAACAGTTTTGGAGCAGCCAGATGTTTAGTAGTAATTCTGAGCAGTGGAAGTTTTCATCAATTTGCTGATTATTATGGATTTCTGGCTGCAGATGAACCTCTGGAGAAACATAGAATCACCAATAACAACTCTTGGATCTCCACATTGTCCTTCACATGTGTAGACTCCCAAGGTTACTGTCAGTTCCAGTGGAGAATTGACAGTTAATGCTGACAATTTTGCCGTCATTGTCACTACATTGTCACTACAGGACCAAGAGACAGTATTCTCAACTGGGAACAATCCCAGTATTCAAGTCTGCTGCCATAACAAATCCAAACCTCTGTTTCTCTCATTCAGCATCCTCATCTCGTGCTGGAGATGGGGCAATGCAGCAAACAGAAATGTAGGGGAGCATCACAAGATATCCTGGCACTTATGAAATAATAGTTGGATGACTTAATTCAGATCCTCATTTCATCTCTTTTTATGGCAGACACCGTGGGGAAATGTAGAACGTTTTTCATAGAAATCCTCACTTGTTTTCCGTTTAATCATATCATAAGCAAACTGGTAACTATATATTATTTTGCTGACATTGAATATTGACTTCACCATTGAGGTTGAATGGATATTTCTTACGCCTGCTTGTCAAACATTTAGATTGGAGCAAATTAGTGAATGTCCTCTCTGGGAGCTGAAGTGTCTGAGAGGGATCAACCTGGAGCAAAAATACATGCAAATCTATAGCCTTTTCTCTTGTTGCATCGACTTCTCATCATGGTGATAGTTATCCTTCATTAGTTCACCCAATTAGCATTTTCTATTCCACATGAAACATCTCAAGTGTCAACATAATAACAACAAATAATATTTGCACAAAAGTAGAGACCAACTAAACAGTTCAATTTGATGTGAACATCTGACACAATGTGTCTGAGTGGCACTGTGGCATTGCAGACTCACAGTGCCAGGGACCCAGGTTCAATTCCAACCTTGAGTTCCTGGCACTACCCATGTGGAGTTTGCACATTGTCCCCACATCAGCATGGGTTTCTTCCGGGTGCTCTGGTTTTCTCCCACAGTCCAAAGATGTGCAGGTTAGATTAATTAACCACGGTAAATTGACCCTAGTATCAAGGGAATTAGCAGGGTAAATATATGGGGTTACAGAATAGGGCATGGGTGGGATTGTGGCTCATTTCTGTTCAGTGGGTTGATTGGCCTCCTTCTGCACTGTAGGGATTCTGTTCTATGATTCTAACATATTAAAAAAATTACATTATGTTCACAGTAAGTAGAAATAATAATAAACTTGCAATAAAGTTTTCAGAGTATGCAAGAATATAAATCCAAATTTCTTACTCTGTTATGGATAATCCAATTATTCTGAAATCAGAAAGACCTGGTGTTTACTGTATGAATGTTAAGTATCATCTGGGCAGAGTGAAGAAAGGTATGTTTTGGAGGGAGAATTCTACAGCCTTTAGAGAACCCATTGGATTTTCCTTCCATTCACTCTAATAGAAAGAAGGTTAGGAGGATCTAATATCTGATTCTCTCTGCCAGCTTTTCCTGTCTGCACCTTGTCCTGGCAATGAGTCCAGATGGTAAAAATTAAAACGTGTGATTGGAATCTTGTGAAAAGGTTCCTGGCAGTTAATGAATTATGCAACTGTGCAACAATGTATTGGAAATGTTCTTATAAAATGCAACGTAAATTGACAGAATTCCTGTATAGTTGCTAACTACACTAGTTTAGAGAAGCTACTGAACTTCATAGGCAAGTAATCTGATGTAAACAGCGATGCAACCATTAATTCAGACATGTGAATCTTCATTTAGTTTCCTAGTGAGGCAACTCGACACTTTCTCCAAGTCAGTTTGCTAATGATTTCATCGTGTAAAGAAGTTATCTTTTAATGAGTAACATTGAATAATAAATGATTATTATTATATTATTATTATTATTATAAATGAGATTTTTGAAGAGCAATTACACCACACTTGGAATG
The DNA here is from genome assembly GCA_024679065.1 of Sphyrna mokarran. Taxonomy (NCBI): domain Eukaryota; kingdom Metazoa; phylum Chordata; class Chondrichthyes; order Carcharhiniformes; family Carcharhinidae; genus Sphyrna; species Sphyrna mokarran. The sequence goes on from JAGIQG010000025.1 coordinate 14,533,079, forward strand.
AGATTTCAAATAGTTTTAATGTATACTTATAGTATGTTGTAAAAAAAAAGTTAGTCAGGGACCCGGGCTCAATTTCCATCTTGGGTCTGTGTGCAGTTTGCACATTCTCCCTGTGTCTGTGTGGGTTTCTTCCCACAGTTTGAAAGACATGCTGGTTAGGTGCATTGGCCATGCTAAATTCTCCCTCAATTTTATACTCAGGCTTGTAAACTACAAGTAAAAATGGTAGAAAATCAAAATTTGGACTTTCATGATTTTCACAACAAAATCAAATGGTGACAAGAACAGTGTTAGCTGATCAATGAGCTTCTTTTGAAGAAGAGATAATGCAGACATAGTCTAAATATATTCCCTTGAAAGGGGAAGAGTAGGACAAACAAATCCAGCATTCCCTGCATGGCAAAGGAAATAGAAATTAAAGAAAAAGGTGTCAGATAGAAAATACAATTGAAAACCAACTGAATATAGGAGGCTCAGAGTGGAGGTAAAGAGGCAAATAAAAGATGTAAAGAAAGAGTATGAAAAGAGGCTGGCTGCTAATATAAATATCTTCTGCAGGGATATAATAGTTGCAGGGTGGCACCATGTGAAAAATCTCCCATTTTTCTATTTCTTTTGCCACTTTTTTAAAATCTGTGACTTCTGGTTATCGAACCCCTTGCTAGAAGAAACAGTTTCTCCCTCCTGACTCCTTCAAAATATTCCATAATTTTAAGTTAAAAAGTTAATTTATTGGTCATAAGTAAGGCTTACATTAACACTGCAATGAAGTTACTGTGAAATTCTCCTATTAGATCTACTTTAATTCCTCTATTAGATCTCTCCCTAACCTTGTCTCAAATCTTCTTGAGACAAGAAGACTTGTCTCAACATTGCAGTCTCTCCATTGAACTGATTATCCATATACCTGGTATCACCCTGGTAAATCTCCTCTATACAAAAGGAAAGGCAGTGGCATAGTGGCATTTTCACTGAACTAGTAACTCAGCGACCCAGAGCAATGCTCTGGGGGCACAGGTTCAATTGGTGAAATTTGAACTCAGTAAAAATCTGGAATTAAAAGTCTATGAAACCAACTGTCAATTGTCATCAATATTCATCTGGCTTCCAAATATCCTTTCGGAAGGGAAATTTGCCATCTTCACCTGGTTTGGTCAATGTGCGACACCAGATCCATAGCAAATTGACAAAAATGCTCTCTGAAGTGCCTAGCAGATAACTCAGTTGAAGAGCAAATATGGAAAGTTATTAAATGCAGACCCAGCAAATAACACCCACATCCCCTAAATGAGCAAAACAAAAATCTCCCCGACTTGTACATAATCTCCAATAAAGCCTAACCAGTGGTTTGAAAAGGTTTGGCATGACTTCCTTGCTTTTGTATTAATATCCCTATTTAAAAAACCAAGTATTCAATTTCTGTTTTTAACTTGTCTGTCACTTTCCTAAATCTTTGGAAGGTAAATCCTTGTGTCTTTCTGCTCTTGCAACCACCCTCAAAATAGTATCATCCAGGTCATGCTGCTGCCCTTCCCCAAAGTGGGACATCAAGTGTGTTCACTTATTTACGAGGCATTTTTGTGATTGTTTTTGTTCCTTTGAGAACATTCATTGCAGGGGGGGCAGTGTACATGTGCTTGTGCTGGTGTTATGTGGACATTGTGCAAAGTGTCCTTGTCAATGATCAATGTGTTGGCAATATCTCCCATCTGTTTCCAGATCCCGCATCAAGAAGAGAAATGAAGAATTCTTGAGACATGAACCTCAGGAGCTGTGACTGATGCCTATTCAATCAAAGGTGGTTTGTGTAAGTTTGCTATTTTCTGAATCTAGAAGTAGATGTGAAATTTCAACTCTGCACAATTGAGATGTGGTATCTAGTCTTTGGCTTTGTCGCCTCTGGGGGTGGATGGATAAACTGGGTAGGGATGTAACTTCCCTGTCCTGCCCACCACAGGAATTGTACGGGTGGGACATGGGACATGGGTGGGACATGGGCCATGCAACAGTCGGTTGACCTTGTGAAGGATTTTCCAGTCTTGGGGTGAGCGTGGCCGGAAAATCCCATCCAACAGGTCTCAGCAGATCTGACAACATCTGTGGAGAGAGAGAAAATAGAGGCAAAATATAAAAGCAAATTACTGTGGATGCTGGAATCTGAAACCAAAAAAGAAAATGCTGGAAAATCTCAGCAGATGTGGCAGCATCTGTCAGGAGAGAAAAGAGCTGACGTTCGAAGTCCAAATGACCCTTTGTCAAAGCAAAAATTCCAGTCTGGATGACTTTTCCATCAGAGTTCCCTCCACAGATGCTGTTAGACCTACTGAGATTTTATCAGCTTTTTTTTTGTTTCAGATTCCAGCACCCACAGTATTTTGCTTTGAGATCAGGCTGGACAGGTACCTGTAATGTGTATGTGTGTGTGTGATGGAGCTAATTTGGGGAGAAGGTTGCTTGTCCTGGCAATGGGCGGTGCTGAGGGGCGGGGGGAACGGGGGAGCGCAGTGGCACACATTCGCTGCTAAACTTCCTTCCCTGATGATGTGCTAATTACATAAGCACACGCAAAATAAATCGCGGGAAAGAGAAAAAAAATGGCGACTTTGGGGGGCAGGGAGCTGTGAGTGGAAGTGGACAGAGTGCCAGTGCCCTCCCCAGCAGCGAGAGGTAGCCCCGAATGGTCTGCACCCGGCTTCCTGAGCGTCCACAGGGAAGGAGCGACTCGCAGCTGAGAGAGGAGAGTGAGCTGGAAACGCGTGTGTAGCAGAGAGGGTAAGACTTTGGCAGGTTTGTTCCTCAGAGAAAGAGAGGGCGGGGAAGGAGTTTGAAAAATGCAACATAGAAAGTAGTATCTTGCTGTCTGATGTTGGATTACTCGGCTGAAAGTGAAGGCAGATTCTGACAGAGCCTGAAGTAGCTCTCTTCAGAAAAAAAACTGCAGAGTTGAATCTCCCCAAAAACTCCAATTGCACTTACTTTTTTTTGCTCCTCGTTAATAATGATTTAAGAGATAAATGTTGATGCAAAATCATCCAGAAAAAATGTGTCATTTATTTTCCTCCCAGTTCCCGCAAATAAGGTTAGCGTGCGAATTGTATCTGACCCTCTGCTGGAGTATTTTTTTGGAGGGGGAAACAGCAGGATTTGTTTAAATTCAGTGAAAACCAGTTTGAATTGCCAGTTTAAAATGTATCATTGTGAGCTGAAATTATATTTTTTGAAAATTACCCCCAAATTATTACTTTACAAAGCGGCCATGTTTAATATATAGCTCGCCCGGCGCTGGAATCTGAGTTTAATTTGTATTTTATTTGCTGCAGTTGTGAGTTGTTGAATGGGGATTTTTTATTTTTGTAGTGTTTTAAGGAGGTGGCTAGTTTGGGGTTGGAATGGGGCTGATTTGATGCTCTCAGGCGGTATCGTGCTTGGTGTAAAGTGGACAGTGGAATATCAAGCGTGAACTTGAGCCTTTCCTTTTGCTGGAAGTGCAATGAAACCGCAGCAAAGGGAAGTAACGGCGTCTGCTGTCACTTGTCAGCTCCAACTCGCCGGCCTGGACTTGATTGGCATTGGAATGGGCCAATGGTAGCAGCCAATGCTAACTTTGGACCAATCCTAGGCAGGGGGCGGGGCAGGTGTGGCGTTCTCCGCCATCTCATTAGCTAATGGGAACCAATGGGGCGGGTGTTATTTGGCGCGCTTTGACGTTCTCAGGAAGTGCCTGGTGTGCAGGCATTCAGCATGACTCACCTTGCCTACCTCACTATTGCAGGGACCAGCTAAATATCTCTTGTAGAGATCCTGTGCTGATCTAACAGGTTAAGAACATAAGAATTAGAGTAGGAGTACACCACCTGAGCCCTGGAGCCTGCTCCACCATTCAATAAGATTGTTGCTGATCTTTTCGTGGACTCACTCCACTTAAGCGTCCGCTCACCATAACCCTTAATCCATTTACTGTTCGGAAATTTATCTATCCTTCCCTTAAAAACAGTAAGAAGTCTCACGATGCCAGATTAAAGTTCAAACAGGTTTATTTAGTAACAGGAGCTTTCGCAGCACTACTCCTTCATCAGATGACTCGCCAAATAAATCTGGTGTTTAATCAGACTTTAATCTGGTGTGATGAGACTTTTTACTGTGCCCACCCTAGTCCACTGCTGGAATCTCCAAACCATGCCTTAAAAACATTCAATGAGGTAGCCTCAACTATTTCACTGGGCAGGGAATTTCACAGATTCACAACCCTTTGGGTGAAGAAGTTCCTCCTCAACTCAGTCCTCAAATTCAATCCATTCAGGTGAATGGATCCTCCTGTGTTGAAATCATTCTGTGATCCTGTAGGCCCTTTAACCATGTCGATTCTAAATTGAACTGTTTCATTGAATTCGAAAGATAAAATCCAGCTACTGATAACTAGGGACTCCTGAAATTGAAAAACTGGTATATTTTAAAAAAGCTTGTGTTTCTAATTTTTCCAAAAAAATTACATTTTAAATAATAATTCTGTGCTCCAGAGAGAAGATTTTGAATGAAGTAAACTGACAGTTTCTTGCATATTTCAATGCTGATTTATGGACTCAGTATTTATGCAATTGGGCTCTATTGATGTGACTTAAACTTCCCTGTTGACCACTGCCGATAACCCCCAGGACTTGCACGGGAAATCACTGATTGACCTCCCTGCGGGACTCATTGAATCAGGCTCCCCAGGGATTGGTAATGAACTCAACAGATTTTTTTTTAGTTTATTTATTTAGTCACAAGTAGGCTTATGTTAACACTGCAATGAAGTTACTGTGAAAATCCCCCAGTCACCACATCCCGGCATCTGTTTGGGTGCACTGAGGGAGAATTTAATAAGCCAACGCACCTAACCAACATGTCTTTCGGACTGTGGGCAGAAATCCATACAGATGTGGGAAGAATATGCAGCTTCTGCATAGACCATGATCAAACCAGGAATTGAACCTGTGTCCCTGGTGCTGTGAGGCAGCAGTGCTAACCACTGTGCCACCATGTTACCCCTTCCTTTCAATCTTCTCTTCTCTAAGGAGGATGGCCCAAGTTTCCCTGATTATACATTACTGAAGTCATTCACCCTGGAATCATTTTCCTAAATCTTTCCTGTACCCTGTCTAAAGCCTTCACATTCTTCCTCCTGATGACAATACTAACAGTACCATGATAGAGTTTTGTTGCTTAATGTGAATCAGTATTTTTATAAACCTCGTGTAGACACAGTAACACAGCTGAAGAACTATCTCGGTGTCCTTTCAGTCTATTAGATGCTTAAAGAATTCATGGTGCTCATTGAATTATTTCTGCACTTTGGCTACTCTGGTTAATATAAAAATATGGGATTAATAACAGGATCAGAATAACTCCTAAATTGTGTCTGCATTAGGATGTACATTCCAATAGTAAATGTAACTGAATTAGTGTTAAGGATTCAGAATATCACAAGCAAAGGACAAATAGATTCCTGAACGTCAGGATTCATTGCAGCAATTTTATTGGCGAAAACATGAAGCCTGAATATTTCAATGTTGAGGTTGTGTTGACATTATCTGACAATCTATTTAAACCCCAAATCAGGGAGCCTTATTCCTGGTACAAAAATATGACATTGGCTTTCTGCACCTACTCAGTTTGCAGGAAAATTTAGTGAAAAAAAAAATGCTGTTGTATTAATAGTGATATTTGTCTCAGGAAGCACGCTGAGAAACACAGCCCGGAGGCTGAATTGCAATGTGACTTGTATCTAAAATTTCAATAAATAGACCAAGTAAGCAGGTTAAAAATGTGCAACAAAAAAAAATAGGAATAGAAACATAGACAAATTCATCAGGTGACAGGACATTAAAGGAAGTGGATTTTGAATTAAGATTGTGTGAAAATTACACACCAGTAAACCTGTTGTATTTTAATCTAGCAACAGAATTTCTTGGCACTGATGTGCCACAGGCAATAGATGGTCTAAACCAGTGGTAAGCATGACGCAATTGGGTTCTGATGCAGCCTGTGAGATATTTCATTGACTGGTGCCCATGTGCAAGTTTGCTATTTTCCGCTGATTTCCATCAGTGTAGTTTTTTTTCTCCTACTGATGTAACTGAAATGACATGCACGTAAAGCAGGGGCAAATGAAGTGAAGTGCATGCTGATTGCTCACAACATTGACAGCAAGATCTGTCCAGAATGTAAATTTTTCTTTTGTTTTTATCATTTGAAGTTGATGATGGTTCTACTAATATGTAAATAATTAAGCATTTTCTATTGCATGTTATGAAATGTTGGCGTCTATTAATTGTATTTAATCTTATTCACGAAGTCATTGTTAGTGAACGTGATTTTCAATCTTGCGGCCCCCTGCCTGGGGGTAATTTAAACTTGGCATGTTTAAACATGCAAAGAATAATTAGAAATTGAATATTTTATTTGAAATGTAAATATGTCAATGCAGTTTTTGCATTGCCTTGTTTCTGACTCACTTTTTATTCAACAATTGTTGAGGTTCAGCTGAAAATATGTAACAATTTTTATGTTATTATTTTTCAATCTTTTGCACAGATACATTTGTGGTTAAAATATTAGAAAGAATGAAACTGTAACAAAGGTATCAAATAAAAACTTCAATGTGTCCAGTATCAATGATTTAAATGTTTCGACACACTAGGCACCTTGAACCATCTCCTCTCAAAAAGTCACAGATGAAGGATGGGATTTTCCAGCCACACTTTTTCCAAGGCTGGAAAATCCCGCCCGAAGTCAGTGGACCTCTGCATGATCCCACCCGCTATGATTTCCTATGGTGAGCGGGGTAGGAAGATTCCACCAATAATGTTTTAGAGAGTGATGATTGTTGTTATGGAGGTAAATCTGGTTTTGAGGGGGACTGTTAGTCAGGATATTAGGAGAACTTGCCACTTATTTTCACACTAAACCATCAGATAGAGTCTTAACTTTTCCTTTTGAAGGTCACCATCTCCATCAACATTACATGTTGTCTTGGTGTGTGAGCTTAAATTAGGGATATACATCTTGCTGTCATGCTTTAGCTCACCACTTTGACGCAGGAACAAGATTAGGGTTAAGCTTTTTCCTAGGATGGACTCAAATAGCACGAGGGGTCACGGGCTTAGGGTGAGGGTGGTAAGGTATAATTTGGACGCTGGAGGGAGTTTTTTCACACACACGGTGGTGGGGATATGGAATGCGCTGCCAAATAAAGTGGTGGAGGCATGCACTCTGGAGTTATTTAAGAAATACTTAGATGGGCACATGAGAATGGGAATGGAGGGGTATAGAAAACTGATGTAAAATAGGGATCATAAGCCTTGGGAGTCCCTGGGAAGTGTGTAAATAGATGATGATATTGATGTACTTGTTTTTATCCTACAGATACTTTGGTCCATCTTGTTGTCTAACAAGGGGCATACACGCGATGGGTCGTGAGAGGGCTGCTCTTGGATTTTTTTTTGAGAGTATCCTAGTGCTTCACGTCGTTAGTGTACGCCTGACCTGAACCATTTGATGGGCAACACGACAGCTCAGTGACTATTGCTGTGCTGTGCAGATACATGGATTTGGGCCTGTGTCTGTGGGAGTTTGCGCGTTCTCCCCATGCTTGCGTGGGTTTTCTCCGGGTGCTCCGGTTTCCTCCTACATCCCAAAGATGTGCTCTTAGGCTAGTTGGAAAAACAAATTCTCCCTAAATTGTCTCAAATTTGGTTTTTAATCTATAGATCTATAAACATAGACAGGGATCACGGATAGAGGTGGGAACATCAGGGTGGCGGCGCGGGCTCGTTGGGCCGAAGGGCCTTTTTCCCATGCTGTTTTGTTTTTTGTTCTTTATACTATCAGTTGATCGCTCTTTTCAAAAAAAAAGACTGAAATGCAAAAGTAGTATTTTGGATTTACGATTCTATGTGTAGATATATTAATAAGTTACCAGTGAGTGGGGTGGCACAGTGGTTAGTGCTACTGCCTCCCAGCGCCAGGGACTCAGGTTCCATTCCTGGCTTGGTCAATGCCTGTATGGAGTTTGCATGTTCTCCCTGTGTCTCCTCCAGGTGCTCCGGTTTCCTTCCGCACTCCAAAAGACATGGTGATTAGGTGCTTTGTGCATTAGGTGGATTGGCCATGCTAAATTGCCCCTTAGTGCTAGGAGGACTAGCTAAGGCAAAAGCATGGAGTTGTGGGATAGGGCCGAGGTGGAATTGTGGTTGATGCAGATTTGATGGACAGAGTGGCCTTCTTCTGTGTTGCAGGATTCTATTCTGTGAGTGTGTTGATGTAAGATACACATGCAGAGGCATATCAATAATAAAAAGAATTTAAGTTATGGACATGGCCAAGATAAACTTGCAAGTCTCAGAAGTGGCAGATTCTTTGCCACAGATTTCTCTGAAGAAGCTATCAAAGCAGAAATGAGAAGTATTGAAGAGGGTGCATAACATCAGTCAAGAAAGAAAAGCTAAGCAAATGAGCCAAAGTGAGGAGGAGAAGGCTACAAATCCAGCGGGATTTCACCCACCATATTGGAAGAAAGGGGAGAAGAATAAGACACTGGTCTCTATAAATAAAGATTCAATAGATAAAGGAATAGCACCAAAACATTGGCAAACAGCAAATAAAATTCTTATCCCACAAAGTAAATGAAGTTGCATTCAAAAAACATGTGAAATATACAGCCATCACTGATTTGGAAATATATCATTGTTCCTTCACTGTCAAATCCTGGAACTCCCTAACAGCAATATAAATATATCAGCACCATATGGATTGCAGCATTTCAAGAAGGCAGCTCACCACCACCTTGTGAGTAATTAGGGATAAGAAATAAAGGCTGGCTTAGCCAGCAAAGCCCATTACTCTAAATGAATTAAAAAATCCAACCCATTGTGGAGGAGAGAAATTAGAGTGGCACAGTGGTTAGCACTGCGGCTTCGGAGCTCCAAGGACTCAGGTTCAATTCCCGGCTTGGGTCACTGTCTGTGTGGAGTTTGCACATTCTCTGCGTGTCTGCTTGTGTTTTCTCTGGGTGCTCTGTTCTTATTACAGTCCAAAGATGTGCAGGTTAGGTTGATTGGCTATGCTTAATTAACCTTTAGTATCCTCAGATAATTAGGTTAAAGGGAGTGACAGGGTAAATGTATGGGGATAGGACCTGAGTCGGATTGTTGTCAGTGCAGACTTAATGGGCTGAATGGCCTCCTTCTGCATTATAAGGTTTCTATGATTTCTATGAAATCAGACAAAATTTGGCACTAAGCCATATAAGGATTAGAAGTAGCCTTGAAAGGAGGCAAAAGAGAAATGTTCAGAGAGGGAATCCCAGAGCATAGGAACTAGGCCACTGGCCACCAGTGATGTTAAGTATTGACATTTGGGATGTGCACAAGGTTAAAATTAAAAGGATGCAGAGATCCTGAAGGTTGTAAAATTGGAAGTGATTCCAAGGATATGGAAGAGGTGGAGGACTTTGAAACTAAGGATAAAACTGTCAAAAGCAGAATCAAAGATGTCGCTGGTGTGAGAGGAAGCGTGACCCCAGGTGGCAAGATCCTTCTTGAAATCTGCTTATTTATTGAGGTCTGGAGAGAGGTTAATGTACATCAAACAAGCTTTAACATACCTGGAATGCAGTTGCAAAGAGAACTTCGAAAGTCTAGCTGGAAAGGGTTATTTTTAGAATCCTTCCTGCTGGTTGGAATTTACTATGTGTGATAAGTAGGGGAAGAGGCTATGGATCTCAGCTCAGTCTGCAAACTCTTCTTTTTTCACTCAAGAAAGGGTGAATTAAAATGGGAAACAGGAGCCCTAGATCCTGCTGCAAATTGAAGCTACTATTTCTAGTTTTGGATTTTTTTTAGCAGCGAGAGCTCTGAGGGACATGTTGGGACTTGCAGTTCAGACTGGAACCATCATGTTTTTTTTTCACTTAGTCAAGTGTGAATTGGATTAGGGTGCACAGCAGCCCGGGGAAGAACTTCTTTGTCATAAAAACTGCAACTGGGGACACTGTTGTTCCTCTTTTTCACCCAACCAAGGGTGAATTAAAGTGAGGGAGAAGCAAGGTGGAAAACAATCCATGTAATAATTCTGGTAGATTGAACAGCAAGACAGCTTGATACATGGCCCAAGAAACAGCGCTCCAGGCTGGAGGAAATGGTTATGCTCACAAGCACGGCAAAATGGCAAGAAGCAAACCAAAATTGAAGAGTGGGACCACAGGGGCAGAAGTGGAAATCTCCACCACGCTGTCCTGGAAGGATCTGTGAACAGAATGTGCTGAGTGAAAGGACTGGGGAAGTTATTATGGAGGCCATGCAAAGATTGAACAGTAAGTTGGACCAGTGAGCCACTGAGTTGCAGGCCAAGATAGATGAGCTGAGAGAGGAGCCCAGATCAACTGTTAAATCTCCCAGGTGTCCTCATCGCCCATGAGCTCCGCTTGAAGGAGCTTGAGTTCTCAGAGGCATTTAGTGGAAATATTACTCCAAGCTAAAGATCTAAGTTACTCATTTGACAACGGAGGTTAAATCCCTAAGGGAGAAACATGACAAGATGGAAGGATGCCAAATACTAAATAATATCCATTTGATGGGCCTTCCAGAGAGAATCAAGTGTCCAAATATCACAGACTTTGTTGCCTAGCTATTGAAAAATGTACTGGAGCTTGAGGATGAGCTGCTTCTGGATCGCGCACACTGTGTGTTACAGGCAAACCCCAAACTGGGAGAAGCTATTCAACCCATTATTGCACAAGTACATCATTTCTCAGCATAAGAAGGCTACCACTCTGAGGTATAGGAAAATTTATGTTGATATTTCCAGATTTTACTTCAGTGGTGGCAAGGAAAAGTGTGGTCTTCACTGATCTTAAGCGACATCTGCATGACTGTCCTGGGGTCAGGTTTGGGCTTTGCTTTCCAGCTTGCTTGAGGATTACTCTCAACAATGGAACCGAGCACAAGTTCATGGATCCACCGGCCGCGGGTGCTCCCACAGAATCACACTCCACCTCCTGATTTGGTGGATGCGCCTGGCCCTTTACCTGAGTACATCTGCCCACCGTGTCGAGATGTAGGGGGCAGTTTAAGAACTTTTTCTCTTTTTTTCCTCTTGCTGTCTTTCTTCTCTTGCCTTCACTGTCTCTTTTTTTTTTCCCACTCACTAGTTTATAGCCTGGGCTGCTTGGGTGCTCAATTGGTTTTCCAGCGACATTCCTCTGTCTTTTTGTTTTTATATTATCACCATCATTACCGGTGCAACTTAAATGGGACTCGGGTGGAGTGGGTGCTGGTATACCAGGGGCCTGTCCCCTGGCCATGGGGAGCCCTGAGTCCAGTCATATTGGAATGTACATGCAAGCGCTGTATGGATCTATATCTGTGTTTGTTTGCTCTGTAAAATAAAAAAAATTTTCAATGAACATGTCAAAAAAAAGACTTTAAAACCAAGCTCCGGAGATATAAAAGTTAGTTTACTGTCAGTGGTAGGGAAGATACCAAACTCATTGTTTATTAGTGTCACGAGTAGGCTTACGTTAACACCGCAACGAAGCTACTGTGAAAATCCCCTAGTCGCCACATACCAGCGCCTGGTTGGGTACACTGAGGGAGAATTTAGCATGGTCAATGCACCTAACCAGCACATCTTTCGGACTGTGGGAAGAAACCAGAGCACCTGGAGGAAATCCACGTAGATATGGGGAGAATATGCATAGTTGGCACAAACAGTGACCCAAGCTGGGAATCGAATCCGGGTCTCTGGTGCCATGAGGCAGCAGTGCAAACCACCGTGCCACTCCCATCCACTAAATGATCAGATAACAACATCTAGAGACAGAATATAATGTAAAAATGCATGTATTTCTAAAGTGAAAATCATGCTTACCCAACATTATTAGTATCAACAATAATAATTATCTATTTATATGGGATCTTTAATATAATAAAATATCCCAAAGCGTTTCACAGGAGCATTTTAAATCAAAATATGATAATGAGCCACATGAGATATTAGAGCAAATGGCCAAAAGCTTGGTCAGAGAGGTAGGTTGTAAAGTGTACCACAAAGGAAAGTAGAAAGGCAAAAGAAGACTACTTATCCATTGAAAAGTAAGGAACTAATTGGGTAGAGAATATGTGGAGCGCGAGGAGGCTAGTGTGGTACAAGAACAAGCTGGGTCAATTGGTCTGTTTTCTGTGATGTAGTTTCTGTGTAGTAGTAATAAACTATGTTATCAATTCTATTTGTAGTAACTTTGAATTAAACAATTGTAAGTGACCCAGGGTCTCCAGTGATGATGGGCATTTGAGTGTTAGAATTTGAATTTGTAGGTTGGCTGATTTTGTGTTGTTAATGTGATTTTATTTCTCTCTCTCTTGTTTTTTGGTGTAAAGGCAATAGGAGGAGCTAATGGAGAAAGGCACATTGCAATCACAAGGGAGAGATGTTGGTCCCATCTCCAAATGCATCCAGAAGATCTCCAATAAGTCTATGCAAAATGGAACAGTGCATTTGGAACAGCCTTGTGTATTTACTGAAGGGCAGTATGTTTTATCCAGATGGACAGATGGATTATTCTACCTGGGAAAAATCAAGAAGGCATGGATATTCCTTACTAAGACAGTTAAAGAAATGTTTGTTCAGTAAAATGCCACTTCATATATATGACTGTATTGCTATTTATTTGTCTTGTCTTTGCCCCTTACTGTCCTCTCTGGTTGTATGGGCATGAGGACCAGGTTGTGTAAATCTCGACACTCCTTAACCAATCCACCAAGAGGTACAAAAAAACATAGAAATACGAGGAGGCTATTCAGCCTTTCGAGCCTGCTCTGCCATTCATTATGATCATGATTGGTCATCGAATTCAGTATCCTGATCCTGCCTTTTAACCCCTACATCCCCTGATCCCTTTATCTCCCAGAGCTATATCTAATTTCTTTTTGAAATCAGACAATGGTTTGGCCTCAGCTATATCTGTGGTAGTGAATCCATCCAACACCACTCTCTGGGTGAAGAAATTTCTCCTCACCTCAGTCCTAAAAAGTTTACCCTTATTCTCAAAATATAACCCCTAGTTCTGGACACTTTCGCCATCAGAAACATTCTTTCTGAATCCCCTCTGCCTAATCCTGTTAGAATTTTAGAAGTTTCTATGAGATCCCCTTTTACTCTTCCAAACTCCAGCAATACGTTTGGCTGATGCGGGAAGGAATGTGACCATCCACAACCAAATTCCTTTCTGCCCTCACCTTTCAGGCACTCAACAAATCCAGGAGAAACACAATTGTGAATTGCAGTTGAGCTTGCAGTCCAGACCCAAGTTTCCTGATTTTTAAGCTCACATTGTGGTTCTTGGTCCGTTATTATAACTGTGTAATGAATGTTACCCAGGGAAAAATAAACTCCAGTATAGAGGAAAAGCCAATCAATTCTACAAAGTTCATCCCCGCAGTGAATTGACTCCCTCAACATTGTCTGTAACCGTATTTTGAATAGCTCAGTTTTCTCAAATCTGGTAACCTTGTAAAACATTATGGGGACGATCTTAGCGGGCGAGGGGCGGATTATGGAAAGGTCTGTTGATTGTGAGCGAGATTTTCCGGTTTCAAGAAGAGTGCGGCCAGAAAATCCGGCCCTTAATGTTAACTGAATAAAAAATAGTTTTCCCTAGTCTGCTGGAAGTAGATTTTGCTGGTACGATAGCATTTTAGAGAAAATTTGGAGAAAGTAATGAAAATAATATTTATTTTTAGGATTATTGTCTATTATTAATCATTGCTGAAATATTACTCATGCATTTGGAACTAAACTAATGAATGAATTTTGCTGAAAACTTTCCAGGTGAACAAGCATAAACACAGTTGCCTTTTAGTCTTTGAAGATAATTCTGAGTTTTGGATTCTTTGGAAAGATATACAGCATGGTGAGTACGGTATTCAGCACTGTATGGACAGCTATTGAATGGAGGGTCACCACATTATACAATCATTCTTCTGCTTAACAGGTCAATATACTGACTTTTCATAATAATGGACTCTTTTGCTCAATAATGTTAGTATTATATCACCACTTTTTTAATGTTAAAATTAATGAGAAAAGTAAGGGAAACCTGGATTCTATTTTATTGGATTATTTTATGGTTTAATTGCCACACCAAAAGGCTGCTACATAAGATAAAGATGAATAGTGTTGCAGATAATGTATTAGCATGGACAGAGGATTGATTAACAGAACATAAAGAGCGGAGATAAATGGATGTTTTTCTGGTTGGCAATCAGTGACCAGTGGTGTGCCTCAACGATTAGTATTGGAGTGCAATTGTTTACGATTTACATAGATGATTTGGAGTTGGGGACCAAGTGTAGTGTGTCAAAATTCACAGATGACACTAAGATGAGTGGCAGAGCAAAGTGTGCAGAGGATCTTGAAAGCCTGCAAAGAGATATAGATAATCTAAGTGAGTGGGCAAGGGTCTGGCAGATGGAGTATAATGTTGGTAAATATGAGTCATCTATTTTGGTAGGAATAACAGCAAAATGGACTATTATTTAAATGATAAAAATTGCAGCATGCGGCTGTGCAGAGGGACCTGGGTATCCTTGTGCAAGAATCACAAGGAGTTGGTTTGGAGATTAACAAAAATTTATCTATCTTTGCCTTAAAAACACTCAACTCTGCAATCAATGCAGTGAATTTCTCCTCTGCACCCCCTCCAGTGCCAGTATATCTTTTCTCAAGTAAGGAGATCAAAAGTATACACAGTACTCCAGGTGTGGCCTCACCAGCACCCTAAACAGCTACAACATAATCTTGCTGTTTTTAAACTCCATCCCTGAAGCAAAAAAGGACAAAATTCCATTTGCCTTCTTAATTACCTGCTGCACCTGCAAACCAACTCCTTGAGATTCCTGTACAAGGATAGCCAGGTCCCTCTGCACAGCAGCATGCTGCAATTTTTTACCATTTAAATAGTAGTCCATTTTGCTGTTATTCCTATGAAAGTGAATGGCCTCATGTTTATCAAGATAGTACTCCACCTACCAGACCCTCGCCTGCTCACTTAGGTTATATATATCCCTTTGCAGACTTTCAGCATCCTCTGCACGCTTTGCTCTTCCACCCATCTTAGTGTCATCTGCGAATTTTGACATACTACACTTGGTCCCCATCTCTAAATCATCAATATAAATAATAAACAATTGCAGTCCCAACACTGATCCCTGAAGCACACCAGGTAGGCACTGATCACCAACTAGAGAGGAGAGACTGAGTACACTGGGGCTATACTTGTTGTATTTCAGAAGAATGAGGAGAGATCTTACAGAAACAATAAGATTATGAAGGCAATAGGTATGATAGAAGCAGGGAAGTTGTTTCCACTGGCAGGTGAAACTAGAATAGGGGGCATGGCCTCAAAATAAGGGCGAGCAGATTTTGGATTAAGTTGAGGAGGAAGGTCTTCATGCAAAGGGCTCTGAACCTGCAGAATTCCCTTCCCTAGTGAAACAGTTGAGGCTACCTTGTTGAATATTCTTGTCTTAAAAACAGATAAAGGAATTAATGGTTATGGTGAGTGGGCGGGTAAGTGGAGCTGAGTCCACAAAAAGATCAACCATGAACTTATTGAATGGTGGAACAGGCTTGAGGGGCCGGACGGCCTACTCCTGCTCCTAGTTCTTATGTTCTTAAGGTACAGTATCACAGGTACCAAACACTTTCCTCCAAGTGCAAGCTGTTAGGACCAGGTGAGAAGTAGTGAATGGGGTCCCGTCTACTCCATCTCCTCTGTCTTTTTCACGAGGGTATGCCTTTTCTAAATCAGAATATATTTAACTGTTGAAGTTATGAAAAATAAGGAGCCAATCAAACAAGATCTTGTGGCAAAGGGAAAACAAATGCAGTGTTAAACATTGAGCCCTCTTGCAGTTATTTGAACATTTACTCAGAATAGTAAGGGTGTGGAATGCCCTGCCTGTAACAGTAGTTGATTCGCCAACATTAAGGGCATTTAAATGGTCATTGGATAAACATATGGATGATTTTGGAATAGTGTAGGTTAGATGGACTTTAGATTGCGTTGACCTGTGAAACCAATGTTAAGGGCCGAAGGGCCTGTGCTGCACTGTAATGTTCTATGTTCTATTTGTGCAAGTCCACACATGCACACGCACAACACAACAGTGGAAAATAAAGGAAATAAGAGTCCAATAGAAAAAGGTAGAATAATATATGACTAAGTGCCTTCTGAAGTGTAGATTTTAAACATTGCAACCAATTTGGGTTAGCAGGTTTCTTGGATGCAGTCAGATGTAGATGTTGCTATTGTTACGAAAATCAGTCCACAGCTGATATCTGGTAGAGTTGGTTTCTCAAGCAGGGCAACTCGCTTATTCCAAAAGAGAGAGGGAAAGCTGCTCCAGCCTCTTTGCTCTGCTGACGGCTTTCGCAGGACACTGCCTGTGTGTCACTTACAATATTTCTCAAGTGGCTGGGCAGCCTTGCCTTAACAAACTTCACCCATTGTGTATTTCAGAGAGATTTTGTGTCAGTCTGCCTGTGGTAGTCATTGTTTTAATATCCAGAACTTTGCATTTTTAATATCTGTTCCTGAGACCATTACAAATTTTGATTGGTATCTGTATTATAGTAATTGTCTCTTTCTTTACACTCCCCAGAGGATGATTTGTTGGTTTCTCATCTTCATCTTGTCTTTGCATTTTAAGCAATTTGCTCTCTCTCAGTTCAAATTGCAAAATTTCCAGTCAGCTAGTTGAAAGTTGAAAAATCGTCTTTTCAAAGTCAAAGAGACATAGCCTTGTAACAAATCCAGAGTGTAGTTAATGTGTTCAATGTGAAGGTTATTGTGTATGTGTCCCTTATGGTCCTCAACCTCACATCTACACAAGTGAAGTTTCCTGTCAGAATCCATTGATCACAGTCAGCTTTTCCACTCCTTAGTTTCCTCTTGAGTTCTCTTCCTGAAGACAGGTGCTTGACAATTATTTGTTGAACATGTTGGCACAGTGGTTAGCACTGGTACCTCACAGCTTCAGGGACCTGGGCTCAATTCCTGACTTGGGACACTGTGGAGTTCGCAAGTTCTCCCTGTGTCTGCATGGGTTTCTTCTGGGTGCTCTGGTTTCCTCCCACAGTCAAAAGATGTGCAGGTTAGAGTGATTGGCCATGCTAAAGTGTCCCTGGATGCGTAGGTTAGAGGGATTAGCGGAGTAAATGTGTGGGGTTATTGGGATAGAGCCTGGTGGGATTGGTATTGGTGCAGACTTGATGGGCCGAATAGCCTCCTTCTGCACTACAGGGTTTCTATGATCAAGCTGACGGCAGTTGTCCACTACTTCTCCCAAATACCACTCTGTATTTGAACTTAGACAGTGAAAGTTAATGGTCTGTTGGAAAATGGGGAAGTGTCATTGCTGAGATGACCCTGAAATTTGCACACGCATACGTGCTATATAACAGCAGTCAATGGGGTAGTTATTGATCTAGTGTAGTGGTGTCAGACAGGTGCTAATGAGATGGCAGCCTGTATTTAGATCTCTCTTGACTCCTATTAACTTTAATAGAGTTAAATCTCAGGAGAGATACAAAACAGTGCGTTGATTCACTCACGTCCACTTTGTAATGTTAGGCAAAGTCAAGATCTATCCTGTTGCCATCAATTGGGGTAGAAATCTAAGCTGAATTTCACCCCCTCTGCCTTTTCTGGGCAATTGATGTCATTTGAAAACTGCAGCCCTTGAAATACATCAAAATTATCTCACTCTCATCTGCCTTCTAATTTTCCATCACACTTTTTCACTGTCCAAGGTTTGCACATTAAAAGACCATTTTCTTTTTCTAACAGCTGGTGTTCCTGGGGAGGAACCGAGATGTAACATCTGCTCGGAGAAAACATCAACAGCATCTAATGAAATTTTGATTTGTGGCAAGTGCGGGCTAGGTAAGAGGCACTGATAATAACCCCCTTTTGAAAATGCTCATGGCTAACCACAGAAAGGACTGGAATGTGATTGGAAACGGTGTTCAAATGGCAACTCGCTCTTCACAGAGTCAGTTTCTGATCTCATTCAGAATTTCTCCTGAACAGCGCCCCGGCGGTTTCTCAGTGACAGAGAGAGAGAAGACAATTGGAGGGGGTAAATCCCTTTGACCAACATTAGCAGGGATTTCAGAACAGACAATTCGAGCCAAGTAAGAGATATGACAAGTGAGCATTTACAAATGTACACCATTCCTTTGCTGTGCAGTGCTGAAGAAGTAACAATGTAACGGGAGGAGTGAAACTGAATCAAATCCATCTTCGTTATAGGGTTACTATTCAGGTCATTAAAATCAAAATGTGGAAGATACTCATCGGGCCAGGCAGCATCTGAGGAGAGAAATAAAGTTAACGGATGGGATTTTCCAGCCCTTCCTGCTGGTGAAATCTTCTAGTCCTGCCGAAGTCAATTCCTGTGGGATTCCCCAGAGGTGGGACTGATGAGCCATGCAAAACACTATAGACTTTGGTGGGACTGGAAGACCCCGCCAGCAGCTTGCTACATCTGCCACAGGAAAACCTGCAGCCAGGGAAGGGGGAGAATTTCAGCTAATGTCTTTGGTCTGAAACATTTTGAAAGTTAACGCTGTTCCTTGCCACAGACACTGCCTGACCTGCTGAATATTTCCAGATTATTACTTCAGATTTTCAACCTCTGCTTTTGTCTTTAAAGTACTGATCTGAGAAACAGAGAAAACACTATATAGTAAATATTCCTCATTCTAACATTCTGGTATTTCATGACCTATCTTCATGAGCTGCACTGTTGAAGTAACATTAGTTGCTTCCAACTGGCTGTTGGAAGGTTCCAAGTACACTCGTGTTTGGAATTGTAATTATCCCGTGCTGTGTGATTAAAGGCAAATTGTCACCTGCTTCTTTTTCCAAAGTTTATATTTTAATGGTAGAAAAGATCGTGACCAATTTATTACCTATTTGTCTTAGTAAACTGCAGGACCACAGGATTTATCACATCAGCAATAGTGGTGACTCTCCGCTGCGCTTTGTGCATTGCTGTAAATGATGTGATTAAAACGCCCCTTCCTATAAATGCAACCTCTGAGGTTTGTTGCAGCCTAATTGACTTTGGCTCCAGCATTAGAAGGGATTTTGTATAAAATGTCCCTATCAAACAGGTAACATTTTATGTCATTGAGAGATACCATTGTTGCGCTGAATCCTAGAAATTACATTACAGGAGGACATTCGATCCATTGTGCCTGGCCTAGCCCTTCAAATCCAGCTTTTACTCCATACTGCCCTTTCTCTGTGTCTTTTACATTTTTCCTTTTTAAGTAGTTACCTAATTCTCTTTCTCTTTAAGTCACAATTTATTCAATAACCACTCTTGTTATAGTTTTCCATGCCCTAATAAATAATGCCCGTGGAAAAAGTTCTTTTGAATGTCATCGTTCACTCTGTGTCCCTATATTGCTTCTTAGGGAAACAATGTGAAGTATCACAAAACTGTCTCATTTGGAAATTTTATTTGCTGAAGTTTAGTTGTTGCACATCGTGGGATTGTAGGTTGTATTTGTGAACAGTGCCTGGACAAACAGTTTGTCAGAAATTTCAGTTCAAATAGAAATTATATAACATAAGGAATTAAAAACAGATTGGAAAATCTAAGGCTGGAATTCTCTAGCCATTCGTGCCCTTCTGCTACTGCCAGCGAGATTGGAGAATTTGGTATTCAGCCAAATCTCTGTTCGCTATACAGCAGGACTGGAGAATCCCAGCTATTGGCAGAGAATTAGCCCTTTAATCAAATTTATATGAATTCATATAATATCAGCATCACTAATGTATTATTCCTTTTACTTTATGCAATTTCTCTATTTTAAAACTATGGGTGGAATTTTTCAGCCCCATCACGGCAGGGTCAAGGCTGGAAAATGCAGGAGCCATTCAGATGTTCATTCAGTTGGCAGGACTGGAAGATCCTATAGCTGGAATGGGCTGTAAAATTCCAGTCAATTGCAGAGTGTAGTTCATCCCCTGGATCTGTTTACAATATTTCTTTTTTGCTCTTCTTTCTCTCTCCCTCTTTCCCCTTTCTCTATCCCCTCTCACCCTTTCTTGGTCACTTCCAAATTTGACCAAGAGTAGAAACTCAATATGCAGAATTGGACATGTTAACATCCATACTAGTGCGTACCATAACTAATCATACAATTATATAGCACAGAAGGAGGTCACTATTTCATTGTGTTTGTGAGGTCTCCCAGCTTAACAAATATTCCCATTCCCCAGCATTTTTCCCACAGCCCTGGAAATGTTTCCTTTGCAAGGATTTATCCAATTTCCTTCAGAAAGGCTTTAATAAATTTGTTTCCATCATTTTCTCAAGCAGGGATTTTTGAATCAGAAAGAAATGTTTTCTCATTCCCTCTCTTATCTTGTGACTTTAAACTAGTTTTTTCGTTCTGTCTCTGGTTACTGCCCTGCCTGCCATTGGAAACAATTTCTCTCTATTTACCATGTAAACCCCATCATAATTGTGAATGCTTCTATTAAATCTCCCCTTATCCTTCTTGGTTAAAAGTGGAATAATACCAGCTTCACTAATCTCGTCAATTACTGAAGTATGCCAATTGACATTCTTGTTATCTTGTACTTTGAAAAGATATTTTAACTGATGAGGTGAGTTAACTGAAATTTCCTAATTTGCAGGTCAGATGTTCTTATTAAATGGAAATGATAAACTAATCTTATCCATTTGAAGATTATTAATTCTGATAAAGAACAATAAATGCTGTTAGTAAAGTGTATTTATTCTACTCTGTTGCCTAAGTTCATCTAGTATTTCTGAATATACAATTGCATTGGAGGCAGTAATGTTTGAGTACATCAGCTGCTAATACGTTATGTTACTCTTAAGGGGAAGAGAAATCTATTAGATTGAAGGGAGCTGATGCTTTCTTTTCAAAGGAATGGTTTTAAATTGAAAGAATAAAAAGCTGATTGTCAGGGTTGTTTGTGACTTTGAACAATGGGTTCCATAGCGCAAGTTCATCACCAGACGGGCCTAGATTAGTAATCCCACATGGCTGGTATACAAAATATTACACTGATGAGGCCCCTTGTTGAAGTGGGCTTTACCCTAAAGTTAACAATACCCTTTCAAAACTGGGATTATTCAATGCCGGACACACCTCATCCTGATGGGCACTAAATCTCACAAAAATGATCCTATTTGTCTCCAAATATATTTACCAAGTTTACTTGTTGCAAAAGCTCTTTTACGTGCGCTACCAGAATGCAGACCATTTATCTCTCGTCATCAAATGTAGTATATATTCAATTTGAATAGTAAAACTCTGTTTCTCTTTAGGTTACCATCAGCAATGCCACAATCCCAAAGTAGATAGCACAACAAATTCGTCCACTTCACCTTGGTTTTGTCGACAGTGTATATTTGCATTGGCTGTCAGGGTAAGAGCAGTTCCGGCTTAAATAAATTTGTTTGTTTTGGCAATACTGTCTCCAAGCTATTAAAAATTACAAGAGCATGTTTATAAGATTATTCAGCTTGTCTAATGGGTAGTAAATAGTTCTGTGTCATTCCGAAGGTAGAATCATTATGAAGCACTGGTTAATATTTGGGAAAGGATTAAAACGATTGGCATTAATTTACAAAACTCCAGAAAGCTAATGGAGAACATGAGGAAAGAAGGAATTGAACTGACAGGTTTGTAAGAAATAAAGAAAGTTGTTGGCTATGAACTATGGTATCTTCATCCCAGTTGTTGATGGGTTTCCATGTTCCTCAGTGCACAGATTTCTCAATCTTACAGGACATGGAGCCAATGATGGGCATGCTTCATAATCCCTCACTGTGGAATCAAAACTGTGTCTGATCACATCCTGAGGATGTCCCAAGATTTTTCTGAGCCAGTGAATTACTTCTGAAGTTAATAGCAGCTGTTAAGGAAAACAGATAGCCAATTAGTGCACAGCAAGATCCCAGCAAATGGGATAAATGATTTTTCTTTGACACCATTTGCATGAGGGAAGATGTTGGGCAGGATAATAACCGAGTCCCTGAACTCTGAAAAGCAATTAAAATTCTCTTCTTAATTATTGATGTGTTCTCATTGACATGAAAAATTGTCAGAACAAAATCTGAATATTCAACTCCAAAACACAATTCTTGATCCTATACCTTTTGAGTCTGCATCTTGTTTCATGTCAGTTTCCTCAGGCTGCACAACGTTAGTCTAATACTTCTGAGAGTTTCATATTTTAACACTTTTTTTTCAATGACTAACAGTTCTCCCAAGGAACTACTTGCAGAAAGTTGTAGGATAGGCTGTTTTATAAGGACAGTCTGTTATCCACATGTCGCTAAGATGTCTTTTTACGCTGCAAAGTTTAATTGCTATGAGTAGGTATTATCTGAGTCCCATTAGAAGATAATTGCTGTCTATATATCCTGAGTTTAATTGCTATTCCTCTTCTTACATTTTTTTTAAACATTTCATGCATTGCTAGGTTCTCAATCCATTCAGTTGTGATTTTTTTTTTATGTGGTTTGGTGCAAGTGCCATATTTGTAATTCACGTGCAACTGTGAAATTTTCCTGTTAACCAATGCACCACCTGCGTTAAAAGGAAAGGGCCCAATCTGAAACCAAATTCCAAATCCCCTCCAACTGCCAGCAAAAAAAAACTAGATGCCAGAAACCAACTTCTCAGCACAGATGAATCAGTCACAGCCTATTTGTACCCACGTGCTGGAGAAGTTGGTGCAGGCAGTCCATAGACTAAGCTTTGAGATTGAAGGATCATATAGGGTCAGACCAAAAGAGAAATGCTGGATAATCTTTGCAGGTCTGACAGCATTTGTAAGGAGAGAAGAGAGCTGATGTCTCGAATCCAGATGACCCTTTGTCAAAGCCTACTGTTCAGTGGGGGAATAATAGGCTGCAGAGAAACTTGATCCAGCTTAGGTGGGTTCGATAATTACTAGATTTTAGACCTGGGAAGCAAGGAAACGATAACGAATGTTGTACTTGTGCTGAGCAGCTATTGATATGTGCAGAGTTTCTGTTGGATATGTAGTGATGCTGAGGTATTGTGTCTCTGTTGTTATAACACTAGATTTGTTTTGCTGTCTCTTTATAACAGAAAGGAGGTGCTTTGAAAAAGGGCCCACTTGCTAAAGCCTTACAGATCGTCAAACGAGTTTTACCCTACAATATGGATGAACTTAACTGGGATTCTCTGCACAGAACTAACCTCCAGCAATGTTATTGTTACTGCGGTGGACCTGGAGAGTAAGATATACAGATTAGATTTTCTTTTAAATTGCCCTCACCCCAAAACTCCTTTGATGTTTCTCCCACTATCCTGGGTATTTTACTCTATTCCTTGACCAATCTCTGGGATACATCCACTGAGAGTGGCACAGGTAGATGTTACCTCAGAATGTATAACCTATTCCACCCCAGCTGACTAATTGAGTAGTCAGAGTGCTCAGTACTGGCGAGGCACTGGTATAGTGGTATTATCACTGGATTTAGTAATCCTGAGGTCCAGGCTAACACGTGGGGAGCAAGGGTTCAAATCACACTGCTCCAACTGGTGCAATTTAAAGACAATTAATAAATCTGGAATTGAAAGTTATTTTCAGTAACAGTGACTGTGAAACATTGATTGTTGTAAAAATCTTTCTGTTTCATTGGTGTCCTTTTAAGGAAGGAAATCTATCATACTTGGTCAAGTCTTCATGTGACTTCAGACCCATAGTGATCTGGTTCACTGTGGAACTGCCTAGCGTGGTTCAAGGGTAGCTAAGGATAGCAATAAATGCTGGTCCAGCCTGTGATGCCCACATCCCATGCAATAATTTTAAAAAGGTACAATTTGGATCAGAGCTCATTTGCCCAAATGCACATCACTACTTGTTGCACCAAATCTGAAGGTTTAAACACCATAATTAATATGATTAGATTGGGTGGCACAATGGTTAGCATGCTCCTCACAATGCCAGGGACCCAAGTTCAATTCCAGCCTTTGGTGACTGTCGATGTGGAGTTTGCATGTTCTCCGATGTCTGTGTGGGTTTCCTTTGGGTGCACCAGTTTCCTGCCACAGTCCAAAGATATGCAGGTTATTTGGATTGGCCATGATAAATTGCCTGTTTATGTCTAATGATATCTTGGTTAGGGGAATTAGTGGGATAAGTATATGGGGTTAGGGGGATAGAGCCTGGATGGGATGATTGTCTGAGAGGCAGACTGGACGGACTGAATGGCCTCCTCCTGCAGTGTAGGGATTCTATGTCATTCCACCTAGTTTCCAGCACTTTGCTTCTCTACAATGGCAAGTTGACAGAATAGTAAGATGCTACATATGACAGCTTAGTGCTTAGACATTGTAACAATCTTTTTGTCTGTGTTTAAGATCTAGCAAATCATGATATTCCTGCACCTGCTCTGCATTACATGGTGCATAAAACTCCCCTTAATGAGCCAGTGGGCACAGCTACTGAACAGCACACGCACACACACACACCAGAGGATCTCAGATTGGTTTCTAATTTCTGTTGGGACAGTTACTGAGGAGCAGCATTGGGCCTCAGCTTAGAGAGGAAAACAGTTGGTTAAGGATCACATTCCTGACTGTTGCCCCATGCCTGCTGCTGGATTTAGGGTTTGTGGACTTTAGTTGACAGTGAACAGGATGTTTCTCATGGTTAATGAGCCTGCCAACACCAACCTCCTAAATTGTATGAGAATAGCTACTTGGCTGAGGGACGTTGGCACTTGTGGGAATATATCTGAAGAATGGTCTTCAATGGGAAAAGCGGGAGAAAGTGGGGAAAATGTACAAGACTGAGAAAGTTTTATATATTCCCAAAAGTCCCACTGTGATTAATTTTTTTAACAGTCGCTATGAGAAAAATGTCACACAGAGGGTACATAGAACATAGAACAATACAGCACAAACAGGCCCTTCGGCCCACGAGTTGCACCGATCACATCTACCAATCTATAACTCCCTATCCTATTCTTTTCCATATACTCATACTCATCCAGAAGTCTTTTAAAAGACCTCAGTGAGTTTGCCTCAACAACCTCCGACGGCAGTCGGTTCCATTCACTCACCACTCCTCTGAGTGAAAAACTTACCCCTGACATCTCCTTTGTATTTGCTTCCCTGCACCTTAAATCTGTGTCCTCTCGTAGTGACCATTTCAGCTCGGGGATATAGTCTCTGAGAGTCCACCCTATCTATTCCTCTCAACATTTTATAAACCTCTATCAGGTCGCCTCTCAACCTAAGTCTCTCCAGTGAGAAGAGTCCCAGCTCCCTCAACCTATCTTCATAAGGCCTGCCTCCCAATCCAGGCAGCATCCTTGTAAATCTCCTCTGAACTCTCTCAATAGCCTCTACATCCTTCCTATAATGAGGCGACCAGAACTGCGCACAATACTCCAACTGGGGTCTGACAAGAGTCGTATAGAGCTGCATCATTACCTCCTGACTCCTAAACTCTATTCCTCGATTAATGAAGGCCAGTACACCGTACGCCTTCATGACCACTTCCTCCACCTGCGAGGCCGATTTCAGAGTCCTATGGACCCGACCCCGAGATCCTTCTGCTCTACAACACAGCTAAGACTCCTACCCCTTATATTGTACTCCTTCATCCCATTATTACTGCCAAAATGGACCACTACACATTTATCCGCGTTGAAGTCCATCTGCCACTTCTCCGCCCTGTCTTGCATCCTGTCTATGTCCCGCTGCAACTTTTGGCATCCCTCCAGACCATCCACAACACCACTGACCTTTGTATCGTCGGCGAACTTACTAACCCATCCCTCCACTTCCTCATCCAGGTCATTTATGAAAATGACAAACAGCAGGGGTCCCAGAACAGATCCCTGGGGCACTCCACTGGTTACTGACCTCATGCAGATCAAGACCCATCCACAACCACTCTCTGCCTTCTGCCGGCAAGCCAGTTCTGGATCCACGAGGCCAAAGCCTCTTGGATCCCATGCTCTCTCACCTTCTCCAGAAGCCTTGCATGGGGGACCTTATCAAACGCCTTACTAAAGTCCACATACACTACGTCCACCGCCCTTCCTTCGTCAATGTGTTCAGTCACATTTTTGAAGAATTCAACTAGGCTCGTAAGGCATGACCTGCTCTTGACAAAACCATGCTGACTATTTCTAATCAGTCCAAACTTCTCCAAATGTTCATATATCTTATCCCTCAGAAGCCTCTCCATCAGCTTACCAACCACTGAAGTCAAACTCACCGGTCGGTAATTTCCTGGACTATCCCTGTTCCCTTTCTTAAAGATAGGAACCACATCCGCAATCCTCCAATCCTCCAGAACCTCTCCCGTTTCCATAGACGACGCAAATATCACCAGGGGCTCTGCAACCACTTCCCTCACCTCCCACAATAACCTGGGGTACGTCCCATCTGGTCCTGGCAACTTGTCTATCTTGATAGAATTTAACAGGTCTAACACATCCTCTTTCCTAACATCCACATACTCAATCTTTTCCGTATGCCTCAAACCTGCAGTGCAATCTCCCAGTTCATTTTCCACTGTGAATACCACGGCAAAGTACTCGTTAAGCGCCTCTGCCATTTCTTCCGGATTCACACAGACTTTTCCCCCTTCTCCTTTTATAGGCCCTATCCCTTCTCTTCTCGTCCTTTTACTTTTCACATATTTGTAGAAGGCCTTGGGATTCTCCTTAATCTTACCTGCCAAGGCCTTCTCATGACCCCTTCTGGCTCTCCTAATTTCCTTTTTAAGTTCCCTTCTACACACCTTATACTCCTCTAGATCCCTAACATCCCCTAGCTCTCTGAACCTTTTATATACCTTTTTTTTTCTTCCTAACTAGGTTCACCACTACCTTCGTGCACCACAGTTCCCGCGTCCTACCAGAACCTCCTTGACTCCTCGGAACGTTGTCTTGCAGTGCCCCAGACAAACATTCCTTGAAAATCCACCACTTTCCTTCTGTACTCTTCCCCAAGAACACCTCCTTCCAGTTTATACGTCCAATTACCTGCCTAATGTTTTCATATTTCCCCTTACTCCAGACATACACCTTCCTAGCCTGCCTGATCCTCTCTTTCCATCGCTATCGTGAAAGAGATAGATTTATGATCTCCATTCCCAAGATGCTCACTTACCGTGAGATCCAATACCTGCCCTGGCTCATTAGCAAGCATCAGGTCAAGTACAGCCTCTCCTCTCGTAGGCTTTTCCACGTACTGTGTCAGGAAACCTTCCTGAACACACCTAACAAACTCCACACCATCCAAACCCCTTACCCTTGGGATATTCCAGTCAATGTTTGGGAAATTGAAATCTTCCATCACAGCAACCCTGTTATTTCTACATCTGTCTAGGATCTGTTTCCCTATCTGCACCTCAAGCTCCCTGTCGCTATTGGGCGGCCTATAGAATACACCCAGCGAAGTTATCGATCCTTTGCTGTTCCTAACTTCCACCCACAGAGACTCTGTAGACATTCCCTCCCCGTCTTCCACCTTCTCTACAGCCATGACACTGTCCCTGATGAACAGTGCCACACCACCTCCTCTTTTGCCCCCAACCCTGTCCCTCCTGAAACATCTGAATCCCGGCACCTGAAGTACCCAGTCCTGTCCCTGAGACAACCAAGTCTCTGTAATGGCCACCACATCACACTCCCAAGCAGCAATCCACGCCCTAAGCTCATCTACCTTATTTACGACACTCCTGGCATTAAAATAGACACACCTCAGCCCCTCAGTCAGGATATTTCCCTTTTCCACCACCTGCCTAATCCCCCTCTGAGTACCTACAGTCCTTCCCTACCTGGGAACTAACCTCCTTATTCACCGTCTCATCGATATTCCCATCCCCCAGCTTTTCTAGTTTAAAGTTCCCCCAGTAGCTCTAGCTAGTCTACCTGCCAAGATATTAGTCCCCCTAGGGTTCAAGTGCCACCCGTTCTTACTGTACAGGTCACACCTGCCCCTAAAGAGGTCCCAATGATCCATGAACCTGAATCCCTGCCTCCTGCTCCAGTCCCTCAGCCATGCATTCATCCTCCACCTCATTTGATTCCTGCTCTCATTCTCCCGAGGCGCAGGCAGCAATCCTGAAATTACTACCTTTGCTTTTCTTTTCCTCAGCTTCCTACCCAGTTCTCTATAATCTCTTTTGATGACTGTCTCCCTCTTCCTGCCTATGTCTGCAGTACCTATATGCACCACAACTTCAGGTTCCTCAACCTCCCCTTTCAGGATGTCTGGGAGGCGTCCAGAAACATCCCGGATCCCAGCTCCAGGAAGACAAACCACCATCCGCGACTCTCGACTGCGTCCACAAAAACGCCTGTCTGAACCCCTCACAGTGGAGTCCCCTATTAGTATTGCCTTGCCTCTCTTTTCCTTAGATTTTTGGCGTACTGGCTCAGGTTTAGAGAGCGGGCCACTGCTGCCTCCCTTGGATGAGTTGTCCCCCCCTGTAGTACTCCAGCAGGAGTATTTATTATGAAGGGGGACACCGTCCAGTGTGTTCTCCATCACCCGAGTTTTTCCCTTCCTGATAGTCACCCACGCGCCTTCTTCCCGTTGCCCTGGTGTGACCACCCGTTGATAACTCCTGTCGATTATCTCCTCGTTCTCTCTAATGAGACGAAGATCCTCAAGCTGCATCTCCAGTTCCTTTACCTTATCCCTTAGGAACTGCAGCTCTACACACCGAGCACAAGTATGGATATCTGGGAGACCAGTAGACTCCAAGACCTCCCACATCTGGCACTGGCAACAGTACATGATCTTTATGGACAGACAACATTTTTTTAAAACATCCGAATTCTCACTGTCCAGTGTTCAGTTTGAGTTCAAAATGATCTTCAACCTCTCATGTGGTTCATCAGCCAGGGAAGGTTCAAATGTGCTGACTTGTTTCATTATAAATGTGCTGATATTTCACATGATGTAAACTTCTTGCCTTCTGACACCAGGTGGTACCTGAAAATGCTTCAGTGCTGCAGATGTAAGCAATGGTTTCACGAAGCCTGCACTCAATGCCTGAGCGAAGCCATGATGTTTGGAGACAGGTCTGTGCTCACATTCAGTCATTTTCCTAATTTCACGATGAATGATAAAGGGTGGGGTATGGGGTGGTGTCATTCTTTCACTCACTGCCACACTGTATTGTGACTACTATTCCCAAATGATCTGCAATGTGTTCTAATATGTGTCAGATGCCTTTTGTGTTGACACCTACACTTGGGAGATTGGCCAGTCCATATTTGCTTCAGTCAGAAATGTGGCTTGTTGATTTCTCTTTCGTCATTGTTACTTCGCTTTGACCAAAAGTTTATTTCATACATTTCACTGAAAGTGGAAATTGCACACCTATTTTGTGAAGTTAGAAATTTGGCTGGACAAAAACTCTTCACAGTACAGTGCAGAATTTTCTCAGGGCATTCCTTTTGCTGGGGGTGTGGAGTAGTACCGGAATTCAGCCATCTCGCCCGCCACAGAATCAAAGCGGGCAAGTGGCAGACAACAGAAATGTCTGTTGACCTTGAGTGGGAATTTCCGGTCTCACTTGACCGAGGTCGTAAAATCACGCCCCAGATTTCAGATGGCAAATATTGTGGTCTCTTCAGTATGTAGCACAGGTGTTTAGCACTGCTGTCTCACAGAGCCAGGAACCCAGGTTCAATTCCCAGCTTAGGTTACTGTCTGTATGGAGTCTACGTGTTCTCTTTGTGTTTGCGTGGATTTCTTCTGGGTGCTCCAGTTTTCTCACAGTCTAAAAGGTGCGCTGGTTAGGTATATTGGCCATGCTAAATTCTCCCTCAGTGTACGCAAACAGGTGCTGGAGTGTGATGATTTGGGGATTTTCACAGTAACTTCATTGCAGTGTTAATGTAAGCCTACTTGTGACACTAATGAATAAACTTTAAAACTTTATTAGCTCGAGGCTCAATCGCATTTTTAAAGAAGAAATTTTAAATATGCAACCAGGTTAGGATAATGGGGCAAGAAATCTGTGCCACCCCCCGCTTCCTATTTCATAAAGGAAGTCATCAGCCCGTGTCTGAGAGGTTTCAGTACTTAGATGACTGTGTGATTAAATTTAGCTTTTTGCATCTCATTTTTATTTAAGTGCCCCACAGGTGCTGTGCTGTTCATGAGCTGAAGTTTACTGGTAACCTGAACGTAATTGAAGGCACTTTCCATTCTCCCTGCACTCAAAATCACACTATCAGTTGTTGCTGGAATAGCACAACTCATGGTAGATACCTTTAGTTAGAAATATTCCCACTCTCTTCAGCTGAAATTGCATCATAACTTGCTGAAAGGGAAGGCAATGGACTAGTGATATTATCACTGGACTATTAATGCAGAAATTCAACTAATGTTCTGGGACCTTCTAAAGGGCAAGTATGCTTTGGCAATAAATGAATATGAGCCCATGCTTCATGAATGAATACAGAAAACATCAGGGCTGATCATAACGTGGTGAGGGCAACCAGAGCATCTGGAACTTCAGTGAACGTAATGTGGAGATGCCGGCGTTGGACTGGGGTAAACACAGTAATATACTGTACTTTATACATAATAATATCACTGTGCTTACCTTGGTGAACCTGAGGACCAAGAATCTTAACCAAATAGATTTGGGGATAGAGAAATAAATAAAGGAATGACTGAAAAGCAGGACAAATCAGAGTGAAATCAGATACGAGAGAGAGAAATAATAAGAGGCATAGTAAGATTTGTTTAAAATGAAAAAAGAGACAAAGGAAAAATAAGAATGTAAATATTAAATAGTTTTACATTTTTAAACTCTCCCAGCATACTCACTGCCTGAAAAAATTGAGACTCATTAGTTTAAATTAATTGTGTTTTCTGGGCTAGAGAGGTTGCTTGTCTTTACAGTAACTATTCTCATCTTGCTAAAAGAGGGCTTATGCTATTAACTACTACATTTATCTTTTGGTGGCAAGTTTAATGGACACTTGATATGAGAATTCAAAAAGTCCTTAAACCTAAAGGGTGGCTAAGAGGAAGATATCCTTTGTGCAGAGCAAATAGTGAAACTGTATTAATTGGCCAGCAATTCTAGAGGATTGAAATTTAAATCCTATGGACTTCCTGACCAGTTTCCACATTAATAATGGTGTGCATTGCCTACTCCTAATTCTCCCAAGTTCCACCTGAATGTTTGTTTCCATTTGCCAAACATCCCCATTAACAAGATGCCCAATCACCGCATGTACCTTTGTTGTATTGACTATTTACTGTTCTCCTCTTTTCAGGTTTTATTTGTTTGTTTGCTCAGTGTGCAATAAAGGACCCGAATATATCAAACGCCTACCCCTCAGATGGTAAGTCATTCAATGGATTTTCAAAAAAAAGTTAAAGGTTGATTCACAGCAGGTCCAGTTGTTTGCTTCATTGTCGCTCAGACATTTTCCACCACTTAGAGTGAATGAGGCACTGACCCCTACCCCAGGTCACGTTTGAAAGACAATCCTCGACTCAATCACCCCCAAGCTGGATATAATCATAGATCATGTTGCAATATTGGCATGGGTGGAGGTGAAGATTGAAGCAAAGTGTGTGTGAATTACTCACCAACAGAAATCAGCTGTTAATGGGCTATCAACTGGTGAAAATTAGCATACTGCGTAGTTATACACAATCAATTAATAGGGTCCAACCAAAGAAACCCACTTCCTCCTGTTTAATTAGCTTTCATTTATATTGTATAATTAATATGTGGAGAAAACAGATGCTTAGCTTTCAGCATTGAGTATTTTTAGAAAGAAGTTATATTCTTTTTTTAATGAAACAAAAATCAATAAATTAAACAGAAATGGTAATGGGTTGGGGGAATTAGAGCCCCTGGTGGGGCACTGTCACAAAAAACAAAACATTCAAGTAAATTTATCTGATCAAACCAAAATGTCATTTCCAAGGGTGATGTGCTCCAGCCACTGTGGTGCCCACCAGGCTTGGAGCGTATCGATGGAGACACCAGCCTCCCTTTCCAGAGGCCCCAGCTATTACATGACCACGATAGAGAGACAGATAGTCAGGAGAAAAACATTTTATTAGGAATTGAGCTTTACAATGGATTAGCACATCGCATCGCGGGCGAGTATTTTAATTCCTGCCTGTGTAAATGGGATGAATGCCTCCTTTCTCTGCTAGTCTTGTTTAGAATGAGTTTGTCAAATCTAGTCCTAATAGGTACAGTTCTACAAGAAAGCAATAGTCAACACTAACTGACAGTAAAGTGACAATTCCACGCAGAGTGAGGACAGAAGTTCTGCTGTTCAAAATGTAAATTCACGCCGTGCTTTTAGGAATTCTGTTCTCAGGCTGGGCATCATCACTTTGGGGTAGAAGGTACTTTAGGTTTGTGTAAACAATGAAGTAAATTCTCAAGTGACCTTGATTTTGAAACTGGGTACAAGAAATGGGGAAATGTATAATTTTGCTGTATTAATGTGTTTGCTCCCAATTGTTAAGACCGAGACCCAGAAATTCAAGATGTTTTATGAAATCAATCTAGATCCTAAGCTTTACATTTGAGTTTGGTATTCGGGTGAGCATAGGGTGTTTAGCACCAGGTATGATTCAAGTGGCCCACTAGGAAGCTTTTATCAAAACAAGTTTATTGGAAAAACATGATTAAAATATAATAAAAAGAATTAGCCTAACTTTATCAATTACAAAAATTAAACACAGCAAAGTATAAACCTTAGCAGCTGGCTATTACGTTGTTCCAAGTTAAACACCATTCCTACAGGCATACACCTTTCTTCAGCCTTGGCACAGAAACAAGTATGCTTCTGAGATGCTAATTTTCCAGCTTTTTAACAACTGCTGTGAATTGATTTTTTTGAATGTTGGATCAATTCTCAGAGGTTTCCCAGCCTTGGGACATTCAGCATGTCTCTAGAGCGAGAGAGAGAAAGAAAGAGACACTGCATTCTTACACCAGCTCCTAAAAGCAACTGAGAAGATTGAACTAAAACTTGAACTTTCCTGTGGAGGAAAAATGTACCTGTCCTCAGGCATATCATCTGACCTATAAATCATCACCAAATCAGCTCCACTCAGCAATCCCCAAAGGACTATAAAACCCAGGACACTATTAGTTCAGATTAAAATCAGCACGTTGTTCATTATATTGCTCCAGTAATAATAGAGGACACCAGGTACAGACAACACGGAACCAATAAAATCTTCCAAGGAGTATGATTAAAATAGATTTCTTAAAGGCACACCAAAAATTAAAGTAACAGGAGAGAGTGAAAATCTTCTCCTCTAAGATGAACTGGGTAGCAGTAAGTACTGGGTAGCAATAGATATGACTCACTTTTCTTGATAACCCAGTGCATTGACCCAATTTTACAGCACAGCACTCCTAACCTCTCTGAGGTTAGATCACTGCAAAATCTCATCATTCTAAGTGGCTGAATAGGGACCACTGGAATATTCTCTCCTGGTCTCAAAATGGCAGAATTCCACCCCACATGTTCAATGACAGGAAATTTAAAAGAAAATAGAAACTAATTGAAAAGGAAATTGGCCGCATCTAAATTCCCAATTTACTCATGTGGAGAGTGTCATATCATATTGGACAATTCTGTTTTTTGGTGACTGAATACATCAAACTCCACAGGAAATGATAAAATTTTAGACAGCAGCTTTCAAATCCGTGACCACCACCATCTAGGGCAAGGGCAGCAGATGCACAGGAACACCACCATCTGGAAGTTCCCCTCCAAGCCACACACCATCCTAACTTGGAAATATATCACTGTGCCTTCACCATCAAGGGGTTAGAATCCTAGAACCACTCACCCCACCTCAACAGCACCATGGGTGTAACTACACCTGAAGGGGCATTTGGAATGGGCAATAAGAGTTGGCCTAGCCAGAGATGCCAACATCCCACAATTGGATAAAATAATTCCAGTACTTTGTCAATCATATTCTGATGCTCTGTTCATTTTCTAGGAAAACCACAAGTCATCAGCACAACAGCCAAAGGTGTGTGTGTTAAGTGGATCAGCCATGCTAAATTGAACCTAGTGTCAAGGGGATTAGCAAAGTAAATATGTGGGGTTACGGAAATAGGGCCTGCATGGGATTGTGGTTGGTGAAGACACAGTGGGTCGAATGGCCTCCTTCTGCACCGTAGGCATTCTGTTCTAATACAGCCTAAAGATAACATGTTCACACAATCTGTTGTGTGGCTACACTAAGGGAGACCTGGATCAAAGCTGTGGATTATACTGAGTAGGTGATTGGCCCACCAGATATTTGGGCATGATTTTGGTGGAGTGATCCTGGAATCAGTACTGAAGTGTTGTATAACTGAACGTCACACACTGGAGGCTTTGAGTGTCTCATATCAGTAAATGCTACACATGTTTTGGGAGCACCTCATTCTTTTAATAAAACCCTATTCCTGTGCTTTATTTCCAGGGTAGATGTCGTGCACCTTGTTTTGTACAATTTAGGAGTCTGTGGGAAAAAGAAGTACTTTGATTTTGAAGAGGAAATATTAATATTTATTAATCAAAACTGGCTGAGCCTCCAGCTTGGAAAGGTAGGTGTACATGTTTTTATGGGGCAGGTGTATAGTTAAACACTCTCCTGTTCTGACACAGGTACCATTGCTCCGGCTTCCTCCCTCAGTCCAAAAGACATGCTGGTTAGGTGCATTGGCCATGCTAAATTCTCCCCCAGTGTACCCGAACAGGCACCAGAGTGCGGCAACTAGGGGATTTTTACAGTAACTTCACTGCAGTGATAATATAAGCCTACCTGTGACACTATTAAATAAACTTTATAATTCCACATCAGTGATTTTTTTCTAATATTAAAAATACCTTCAGCAGTATCCGGCAAAGTGGTTGAAAGGTTGTTTGATTTTGATGGATGTTAAGGAATAATCCCCCCAGTGTTGGTCACCAACATTCAAATGTAATTCTTTTCAGATTCTTAACCTTTCAAATGCCAGCATAAAATCAGAAAAGCAAACATTCAAATGTGACTTCCTGAGGAAACAAATATCAGGAATGCAATCAGACATATAGCTTCATTTTTATAACTGCAGAAAAGACAGAGTGTTAATGTAATTCTTTGTTTTATGGTGATGAGGATTCAATTTTTTTCCATAAAATGTACTTTATTCATAAAATATCTGGAAAAACATTTCAAATTGACATCATAGGAAAATGCAATGATATTCACATTCTATACAGAGATCAAGCTGCATTCGAAGGTGTTTCAATATATTAATGAGATCATTACAAACATTTTGATATTTTCATCACAGAGTACAATGCTGTCCAAATTATACACAGTCTTACAACACCAGTTAAATTCCAATAGGTTTATTTGAAATCCAAGCTTGCAGAGCGCTACTCCTTCATCAGGTGAGCTCCAAAAGCTCATGATTCCAAATAAACCTATTGGATTTTAACCTGGTGTTGTGAGACTTCTTAATATGCCCACCCCAGTTCAACGCCGATATCTCGACAGCAATTATATATCGCAGTGTGAGGTGCTTCAACGTTTGTGTATACAGCTTACAGTCCAAGGGGTTTTACACCGTTACTAGCCCCTCAGTCTATATTGGCTGAAAGGCCTTACACGTTGGCCTTTCCCCATTACGTCTTAGTGGTGGCTGCCACAAGCTTGAGTGATCCTGGACTTTGAAATGTGCCCATCTGCGACATTTGGCCAAGCACAATTGTTTGCACTGGAATATCAACAATTTCAATCAGAGAAAGAAATTTAACTGCTTTATTTACAAAAAACTCCTAAATTGATGATGATGAGACATTTTCCATCAATTAGTCACTCTTATGCTCGAGGAATTCCTTTAAGTGAGAATCTTGACTGGTTATCTTCCGGATATTTCCCCCTGGTCTTAATCATGGATGGGAAGTGTGGGATGTGAAGAAATAGGCAAACTGCCTGATCCCCAAGAGTTTAACTTTGTTCCCTCTGGGCAGGGAAAGAGGAATTGTGGGTGTGGTAATATACACCTCAGTGGGGCAGCGTAGTGGCAAGGTGATTAGCACTGCTGCTTCACAGTGCCAAGAACCCAGGTTCGATTCCTAGCTTGGGTCACTGTGTGAAGTTTGCACATTTTCCCTGTGTCTGATTGGGTTTCCTCTGGGTACTCCGGTTTCCTCTCATATTCTGATAGACATGCTAGTTAGGTAATTGGTCCAAACAGGCACTGGACTGTGGCGACTAGGGGAATTTCACAGTAACTTCATTGTAGTGTTAATGTAAGCCTTGTGACTAATAAATAAACTTTATAACAAAACCTGGTAAACAAAGACATAAAAATTAACTCAACAGAAAAGTCTTGCTTACTGAAATCAGTTGCAAGATTCTCAATTCTTGAGCCTGAAATTAAATAGGGTGTACAATAGAGATAGGTCTGAGTTAAGCTCTATGTAAGTGGGCAGGTTTCAACTGAATTTAAAATCTCAGCCAGAGAGTATAGTCACAGAATCATGGAATACTAGAGTGCAAAAGAGGCCCTTCGGCCCATCAAGTTTCCACCAATACATGAAAGGTCCTGACCTGTCCATTTAATCCTACTTGCCAGCACTTGGATCTTAGCCTTCAATGTCATGGCATGCCAAGTACTTTTTAAAGGATGTGAGGCAGCCCACCTCCACCACCCTCCCAGGCAGTACACTCCAGACCGTCACCACCCGCTAGGTAAAAAGGTTTTTCCTTAAATCCCTAAACTTCCCATCCCCTCTCTTTTTTAACCTGTGTTCCCTCGTAACTGACCCTTCAACTAGAGGGAGCAGTTGCCCCTGTCCGTACCCCTCATAATCTTGAACATCTCAGTCAGGTCACCCCCTTCAGTCTTCTCTGCTCCAGAGAAAACAACCCAAGCCTCTCCAACCTAAATGTTCCATCCCAGGCAACATCCTGGTGAATCTCCTCTGCACCCCCTTCAATGCTATCATATCCTTCTGATTAATGTGGTGATTAGAACTACACACACTACTCCAGCTGTGGCCTTACCAAAGTTCTATAACTCAAATACTTCACACTAATGTAGCTGTCAAGACCAATGAAAACTACATCATATACGAACAAATTTGGTGAAAAATCTGCAATGTGAATATATGGAGTGAATGACATCAAAGTTATGGGGGCAAAGCTGGATTAGTTATGGAGTTGGATGATCAGCCATGATCATAATGAATGGTAGTGCAGGCTTGAAGGGCCAAATGGCCTCGTCCTGCTCCTATCATCTATGTTTATATGTTAAACTTGTTTCAAGTTATCTGATAATTCTCTTTTGCACTAAATTCACACACTGGGTGAATCATTTGGTGTGGAAATCGCTTTGAATTGTCAGGTTTAGAATTTGTACAATGAATACAATAAATAGCATTAATTTTGTAAAAGGATATGGAAATGATCGGGTGCTGATACAATTTTTTTTTTAAAAACATCTAATATTGAAGCACACAGTCAGAAAAATTGGGTTCATACCTTCAGAGGCTTTACAATGCCAATAGACTATGGTTAAGAACATTTTGTTTTAGTCACCGTACCACATTGAAGATGATATAGTGAAAGATAGCAAGGATGACTCCTAGTGTAAAGGGAATAAGCTATGGGGAGAAATCCAGGCTGTATAGTCACTTTTTATTATTGGATCTTGATGGGTAATATCCCAACCTAGAGTGAAATTTAATCTCAGTCACCTGCATAAATTGAGTTTTCCATTTTTGAGCGAGTTCGTGAATCCGGCATGTAGAGTGAGAACAGTATATTCATCTCACTAGACAGAGCAAGAAAACTGCTGAGACAGATCCAAATGGTTAATAATTCTCTTCTCAGCTGTGGATCAAAAATATTTCTGGTTCATGTGAGCTCTGGAGCATTTAAAAACAAATCAATAATTTTTTGATTAAAAGTAATCATCAACCACCACCGTCTCTTTCAGATTAAAATCTCAAGAGATATTGTTGCTGAAATATTGCAGTGTTTCTGCATGGAATAATTATTCTTATTTCTCTTCAGTTAACAGAAATGACAATGCATGAACGGAAGCAGCATCTTCTTGATGCTTTAAACAGCTATAAAAGCCGGTGAGATGTTACCTTGTGTTTTACGAGTGGGACTTAGTGAAATTTCAAAAGTCACAACTCCATTTGATGAGTTTCACAAGAGGTTTAGTGATGAGAATAATTTGTACATTCATGAGGAGGGGGGGTGGGAGGCACTGTCAGTCACCCTCGGGTGCTAAGTTTGCACCCAGCTCACGTTTGATATCTCTGTCTGCAGTACGTGTAAAAGTTCAAAGTGAAAATGTGTTTTTGCTTTTTCTTGAGGGAAAAACATTCCAAAGCTCCCAATGAAGATCATACCTTGTTTAAAAATCCTGCAATTGTTGTGCACAAACTTCACTTCCTGCACTCACTATTTTTGGTCATATTTTTGCACCATAATAGAATCCTATATTGGGTCGAATGGCCTCCTTCTGCATTGATTCTGTACCGACCACAATCCCACCCAAGCTCTATCCCCATAACTCCTCACATTTACCGTAGCTGTGATCCCCTTGACACTAAGGATCAATTTATCATGACCATTCCACCTAACCCAAAATCATTGGATTGTGGGAGGAAACTGGAGCACCTGGAGGAAACCCAAGCAGATACTGTAAGAATGTGCAGACTCCACGCAGAGAGTGACTCAATCCGGGAATCGAATCCAGGTCCCTAGTGCTGTGAGGCGACAATGATGACCACTGTATCACTGAGAATGGTTACAGTCACAGAAGGAGGTCATTTGGATCCATCATATCTATGCTACCTCTCTGCAAGAGCACCTCATTTAGTCCCACTTTCTTGCAAGTCTTTCCTCTGGATAATTATTCAGTTCTGTTTTGGATCTGCCTGTGCCAGACTCTCAGCAGAACATTTCAGATCCTCAGCACTTGCTGTGTAAAAAGATTTTCCTTGATGCCAGTGTTGTTTCTTTTGCCAATTGCTCAAAGTCCTCTTGTCCTGAATCCTTCCGCAAAAGGAACACTTTCTCCCTGTGTCTTTCACGATCTAGAAAACTTCTGTCAAGTCTCCTCTTAATCTTCTCTTCTCCATGGAAAACAACACATGTTTCTCCAAGCCATCCATGTAACTGAAGTTCTCCATCCCTGGAACCATTCTTGTAAATCTTTCCTGTCTGCCTCCACCTTTCTCACTCCCTTCTCCAATAGCTTCACATCCTTCTTAATGCATCACACTTGGTGCCCAAAACTGGACAAAAATAATCCAGTTTTAAAAAAAAATTCATTTGTGAGACATGGGTGTCGCTGGCTAACCAGCATTTATTGCTCATCCCTAGTTGCCCAAGGGTAGTTGAGAGTCAGTCACATTGCTGTGGTTAAGTTCAAACCAATGTTTCTTGCATGTTTATCATACAACTTCCTCACTTTTTAAAATTTTTTTGAACTTCACACCCCTATTTATGAAGTTCAGATTCCCATTCATATTATGAACTGCTTTCCCAACCTGCCCTGCCACCTGTATTGATTTCTGCACTTGTATCCCAGCTCCTTCCTGCATCCTGTTTGGAATGGTGTTGCTTATTTTGTTTTTATTACCTTCCCTCGTTCTTCCTACCCAAATGAATCATTTCACACTTCTCTGCATTAAATTGTATCTGCCACTTGTCTGTCCACTTTACTGGCCTGTCGATGTCCCATTGAAGTTTAAAACTCTCCCCCTCCCCATGTAACACAAACTTCAAATATGGAATTCTCCAACAGGCGGCACAGTGGTTAACACTGCTACCTCTCAGCGCCAGAGACCTGAGTTCAATTCTGCCCTCGGGTCACTGTTTGTATGGAGTCTGCACATTCTTCCTGTGTCTGCGTGGGATTCCTTTGGGCATCCCACAGTCCAAAGATGTGCAGGTTAGGTGGATTGGCCATGCTAAATTGACTCTTAGTGTCACGGGGACCATCTGAGTAAATATACGGAGTTACGGGCTTGGGGCCTGGGTAGGATTGTTGTTAGTGCAGGATTGATGGGCTGAATGGCTTCTTTTTCCGCTGTAGGGATTCAGTGATAAGTTCATTCTCTGCTGCTGTATTTGCAAGTTACAACCACTAAGTGGCAATGTAACTCTACCGTCCCCTGGCTGGGATGGGGGAAAGGGACTTCATCTGCTGTCACTGAGGAAGAGGGAGAAATTGACTGAAACCTACAAAATTATAACATTCTTATAAAGTACGTTAAAAACACAGAGGATGGAATTTTCCCAAAAAATGTATTAATATGGATGAGAAAAGATTCCAATTTTCCCACACTTTTGTCATTTTTTTGGGAAGGGGTGAGTTTTGCACAGGCCGGTGGCGGGATCTAAACGCTCTAACAAGCCCAGTGTTACAGAGACTGGATGCTGTTTTTAAAGTGTGCTGCGGTCTCAAAAGTAAAATTGAGGATTTCCTCTTTTGCTTATGGTCATCCCCCCCCTCGCCCACACCTACCACCAACTCATTGAAGGCACGTCTCTTCCCTTTCCTCCCCACTGTAGAGTATTGGGACCAGTATTGGGACATTCCCAATGGGTCCCACTTCACGGCCCAGCCCCTTTGTGTTCCACCTCCTTGGCACTGTCCCTGGTGCCCTGTTAGTGCCATGCCAAGTTGGCAGTGAATGATGGGTACAGCCCAGCCATGACCCCAACTACCAAGAGCTTCAATGATCTCTGAGCCCCCTCTCTCTTCCCCCCACAAAATGTGACCATTGTGGCTGGTCTCTGCTTGTGGAGACCAGTATTGGTTCTTAGGTGTTCTCACTGTACCAAGGATCGGAAAATCCCAGGAAGCAGGGAGAATCCGACCTCAAACTGATTCGGTGTATTTAAATACTTATTTAAATATGCTCGCCTGTAATCCCAGAGTAAGTCCAGGAGCGGTGGCTGAGAGGATAACAGTGGGATTTCGCACTGGCAGTGAACGTGCTAGGCCCCTCTCCCACAATTCTCCAACCTCACTCTGCGCTAACACAATCTGCGCCAAACCATGGCCGGATTTTCATATTTCTATAAATAAGTGAACGTTGTTTTCTTTTTGTTGGTGCCCAAGGTCACAGTAAATTTCAGGGGTCAAAATGGGGTCACATCAGGAACACAGCTGGGGAAATACCGGCTGGAATTTTTCCATCCCACCTGCTGCTGGAATTTTAGTGGGTGTGCATTGCGAAGAATGTGAAACCCCCATTGGCAATCAGAAGTGAATTTCTGTCTTTTAGACCAGAGCAGTCAAAGAATTCTACCCACCATTTAATCCAAAAAACAAGAGTTAAAAGCACCCTAGTTTTGAGAAAGGCTCCGTTGAATCTTGCTTGGGAGTGCTTGATGTTGAGACTATCAGTCCTATATTGGCAGCAAGGAGATAGTTTATCCCCAGTACAGTTTCTGTATTTCCGCCTTAAAAAAAAGTTAAGACTCTTTTTGCCAGAGTCATTTACCTTGCAATATTTCTTCCATTATTATTCTTAATTGTACAACATTAATATAAAATCACATTTTTGATTGATGGGGCAACTACAAATATTCAATAAGTCACCCACTCGGTGGAAGATGTCATGGGGGAGATGTTATCACCGTCCTAATGTGCATCAGCTAGCTTATTTCTCTATTTCATATTCCCGGCACATTGTTGTGGTTGAACCAAATTTACCGGTCTGCCGTTTAAAAACAATTCTGAGTCCGAGTCTCTGGGGGAATTTTGTCTTTATTTTACCCCAGCGGCTGATGTGAGGATATGGATGGAAAGGGACAAACTAAATTCCAGCAAATATCATCTCGATGCCACATGAATAATTTATAAAAGATAATTTTCAAATCAGAAAAATCTTACTCCAAGAGCTTCAAATAAAATATCAACCACAACTTACAGTCACTGACTTCACCTTGTTGTATTTTTTAATATTCATCCTTGAGATGTGACCATCTCTGATAAAACTGGCATTTATTGCTCCGACTATTGCTAAAGCACTCACCTCTCCTTCACAGACAAAACAGAACCAAACAATGCACCAGTTAATAAGGAAAGGAATATTTTATTATAGATTTAGAAAAACAACACTTGAGATTTTCCCCTCTGTAAATTTTTGCTGGCCACTTCATGGTCCATTAAACCAGCCCAGGCTACAACGCGGTACCCAAACTGACCGGAAGATAATTGGCCATTTTTTTTAATATATTCCTTCATGGGACATGGGCTAGCCAGCATTTATTTATTGCCTATCCCTACCACATTTGCTTGCCTCTGGAGTCACACGTAGGCTAGACCAGGTAAAGACAGCAGATTTCTTTTCCCTAAAGGACACCACTGAACCAGATGGGTTTTTACGACAATGGTGTCGTGGTCATTAGTACGTTCTGAATTCCAGATTTTTTTTATTGAATTGAAATTGTGCCAACTGCCATGGCGGAATTCGAACCTGGGTCCCCAGAACATTAGCTGAGTTACTAGATTAATAGTCCATCAATAATACCACTAGGCTATCATCTCCCTTGATACCCTTCTAGCTGCTTTACTTGAACTTTGTAATCTGGGGCTGATGGCACTGTGCTTGTTTAATCTGCCTGTGAGATTGACAATTGTTTTCCCAGCTCTGTGCCCATCAACAATGTCAAACTCCCCAGTGTAGCCATGCTTCATTGTCACAGTCAGGAATCTTTCAATCACCCTGGAGCACAGTTGGATGAGAACCTGCTATTTTCCACATTTCTCTGCGTTCTTGATCCCTCTTCGGGCACAGGGGAGAATATTGATGCGCACCGTGGTACCGCTCTATTAATGTGGCAAAAGAGAAGGAAGCTCAGGCCACGGTGGCTGAAAATCAGTAAGAATTAGGAGATAAGGAGGGGCTGGCATGCATGTCAAAACCCCAGAACGATGGGAAACCTTGCTGGAGGTTTGGGGCTTCAACAGCTGGAGGCTATTTTCACAATGAATAGCTGGCAGTGAAGGGGAATCTGTCCATTTGTCCATCTGTCATCCACTCACGGTTTCTGAGGGTACCTTGTGAAGTTGAGCTCATCCTTAGTGGAAAGACATTTAATGAACTGGATCACATTTGGATTGAGTCCATACCTGTCATGTAACAAATTGCTGACGGTACTTGCTTCCATGGGAAGGTGTGACTTTGAAGTTGGGTGAGTCTCCAAAAATGGGGGAGGAGGGGAAGAAAA
This sequence comes from Sphyrna mokarran, assembly GCA_024679065.1. Taxonomy (NCBI): domain Eukaryota; kingdom Metazoa; phylum Chordata; class Chondrichthyes; order Carcharhiniformes; family Carcharhinidae; genus Sphyrna; species Sphyrna mokarran. Next base: position 14,576,441 of record JAGIQG010000025.1, read on the forward strand.
TCCATTGGTTAAACTCCTGGACCTCTGTTGTGGACGTTGATGGAGAGACATTCTAAACAGCCATGGGACAAGCCTCCAAACTGGCCTTACAGTTAGAGAAAGAATTGTGGTATTTGCAAAAGGAAAGAAATTTACGTTTTTATTGATTCAAAGAATCATGGAATCCTTACATTACAGAAGGAGGCCTTTTGGCCCATCAAGTCTGCACCAACAGTAATCTCACCCAGGCCCTCTCCCCACTTACCCAGCTAATCCTGTCAACCTACACATCCCGGGACATTGAGGGACAATTTTGCATGGCCAATCAACCTAACCCACACATCTTTAGAGTTATATTAGAGGGCTGTGAGTTCAACCATCTGCTCGACCCACCTTTCCTATTCAGTATTTAACATTCTCCTTACTGTCACAAAGAATTCCATGAGGTTCATCCATGTGAGAAGCACAACAATTTCTCAGTGATGTGACTCCCAACACCAACTCTCAGGGATTTAATGCTGAAAGAATGTAGTGTCATGATGGAGGCTAATGACTGAACCAAAGGGAATGTAGGATCATGCTAATAAAACAATCTTGATCTGCTTATCTTTTATATAAAGGTTTGTTTGTGGTAAAGAAATTAAGAAGAAAAAATGTATTTTTCGTCTCCGTACTCGAGTACCCCCAGTTCCTCCAAACATCGTTTTGCCAGAGAATATTGGTCAATTGACTGATAATGGTTCCAACGAGATCAAGAGGAGAGGAAAAAACATGTTAGTGTTTGCACCAAAGTATGGGTACGTATTGAGTATGTTTACAGACTCACACCGCTGGCTATATGGCCTGTTAATCCAATGAATACTTTAATTTGATGGAAGTTTACAGTAAATGCTCAGTGTCTGTAGTTATATGAATGTCACACTGTGGATGTGGAAATCTCATGGCACAGTGGGTAATGTTCCTGCCTCTGACCCAGAATTGATTCAATTTATTTATTATTTTGTAAATTGAGTTTGTGTCTTTATATGCCCTGTTTGTGAACAGAACTCTCACTTAACTGATGAAGGGGCAGCACTTCAAAAGTTAGTGGCTTTTGCTACCAAATGAACTTGCTGGACTTTAACCTGGTGCTGTGAGACTTCTTACTGTGTCTGACCCAGAAACTCAGGGTTCAAGTCCCATTTCAGGACTTGATGGTGATGGAAGGTGTACTCAATCTTATCTGTGTGTAAATCCTTCCAGTAAGCCTGAAGGTAGGCAGTAAGAGTGGGAGACTTTGGTCAGCCATGCTACAGAAGGTAACATCAAACCACTGCAATACTTTGCCGATGTAATCATGGAATTCCATGGAGGTCACCCCCAGCCCCCTCTTAAGGCATGGGATCTGAAGGAGCAGGAATAACTGTTTAGACTGACTTGGTTGTTTATTATCTGGATCTCTACCTGATTTAATTGCCTTTTGACTCTTGCTTGCTATGTAACAGTCCCTTGCCAGAAGTGCCTCAACCTCGCAGGCGAAGACTCCCATTGAAAAGGGGAACAAAGAGCAGAAAATCAAACTGGTTTCTGCAGGATGCAGTTCCAGAGGTTAGTAACAATACACCCCCACCCCACACATACCCACCACCTCCACCCCCCACCACCTCCACTTTCTGCTTCAGCTGTGAATTGTAAAGCCCTCTTTAAGACAGTCTGTATCATAACCAGTAAAAAAAAAACACATTATTCTGCTCCAAAACCAACTTCCTGAGTAATCTGGGAAGCAGTGCAGGAATGCTGGTAACCCAAAGAACCTGGAATATGTAACAATGTATTGGTCATCAAAAGACACAGGGGGAGAATTCTCCAGCCGTTCCCGCCGGTGTGTTCTCCAGTCCCAGTGGCAGTGCTTCTCCCTCCCGTGGGTTTCCTAGTGGCCTGGGGGTGACATCAATGGCAAATCCCATTGACTGCAGCGAGACAGGAGACACTCACTGCTAGCGAATGGGATGTCGCCTCCTGCCACCAAGAAACATGTGGCTGGGAGTTCTGACAAATCCCCCCTCCATGGGCTGGAATGTTTCAGTCTCGCACGCCCTGCTACCACTGCCAAGGAAACGGAGAATTGGTGCTCAGCCAAGTCTCCATTCCCAGCTGCGGTGAGTTCAGAGCGTCCCGGCTCCAGGCAAGGCCGGAAAATCCCAGCCATACAGCGTAATGTCAAATCGTAGGAGAGAACCTAGGATTTGTTTGGATAGATCTTATGAGGAAAGGTTGAGGGAGCTAGGGCTTGTCTCTTTAGAGCAGAGGAGGAGAGGTGACTTAATAGAAGTTTATAAAATGATGAGAGGGATAGATAGAGTGGATGTGCAGAGACTATTTCCTCAGGTGGATGTAGCTGTTAGCAGGGGGCATAACTATAGGGTTCATGGTGGGAGATATAGGAGGGATGTCCAGGGTAGATTCTTTAGAGTGGTTGAGGTGTGGAATGCACTGCCTGCTGTGATAGTGGAGTCGACACTTTAGAAACTTGCAAGCGATTATTGGATAGGCACATGGAGCACCCAGAATGATAGGGAGTGGGATAGCTTGATCTTGGGTTCAGGCATAACTCGGCACAACATCGAGGGCTGAAGGGCCTGGTACTGTGCTGTACCGTTCTGTGTAAATAACACAGAGGAGATTTCCAGTAGTTAAGTTATGTTGAGGGAAGCTGAGATTACCCTTTGTACAGCTCGGGAGGCTGAGGAGAGACTTAATAAAGGTGTTTGAGCGTTTTTGATAGAGTAAATCAGATAAAAAATTATTCCATTGGAGGATGGGTCAGTAACTAAAGGCAGAGATCTTAAAAACTGCTTGACAGGGTAATGGATTCATAATTGAACAGTAACTTTCCAAAGGGAATTGCAGATTGTTTGTTTAAAAAGGGAAAATGAGTGGGGCTGTGGGGAAAGGGCAGGACCATGGGGAAAGGTAGGGGTGTGTGGGGAAAGGTAGGGGTGTGTGGGGAAAGGGCAGGGCCATGGGGAAAGGTAGGGGTGTGTGGGGAAAAGACAGGACTGTGGGGAAAGGATGGAGGGGCTAATGGGGAGAAAGGTGGGGGCTAGTGGGACTTTAGAAGAGAAAATTCACCATGACTCCTTCAACAACACCTTCCAAACCCATAACCACTACCGTCTAGAAGGACGAGGACAGCAGGTACATTGGAGCACTACCACCTGCAAATTCCTCTCCAAGACCTGCACCATTCTTACTTAGAACTATATCACCATTCCTTCATTGTTGTCAGGCTAAAATCCAGGAATTTGCTCTCTAACAACACTGAGTGTACTGATATCACAAGGACTGCAATGGTTCAAGAAGGCTGTTCTGCTATCATGTGATTCTGTACACCATACTGTGGATGGTTCTGTTCTCCAGTCCCACTTTAACTTTCACTCTGTCGAACATTCTTATACTACACTCCCTCCCCTCCCAAGTCCTTATCTAAATACATTTACAATGTCACCTTTCCTTGTTACCTTTTGCCCCCTATCTCAAATGTCTGACATTATAAATTCTGATGGTCTGGATGCTTGACACTTTGGGAGGAAACTAGAGCCCCTGAAGGAAACCCATGCACACTCCACACAGATAGTGACCTAAGCTGGGAATTGAACCCAGGTCACTTGCACTGTGAGGCAACAGTGCTAATCACTGTGCCACAATGCTGCCTATGTGACTCTCTGCATTATACTGCAGACAGTACTGTTCCCTGACCCAACTTAACCCTCTCTCAGACTAAACAAACTAAAATTCCTCACCCATTGCACCAAAACCTGGCCATTCCTTCCATGGTAGGATGATGTAGGCAAAGTAATGCACAAAGTAAAACATTCAAATATTTCCCGGTAATAAGATGTTTAATCAGCGAGTGAATTATAATAATTTGCAGGTAACATTCTAATTGTTGTTCATCATTTTACTTTCCTCCAACCATAGAATGATTTCTCAACCGCTGAAAATACCAGCTACTATTTGGCAAACATTTTTGATTTCACCGTGGATGACATTCAGAGTTTGAAAAGGTGAGTGGGGTCCCGCCTTTGAGTTGCATTTTGGGAACAGTTTCAGGATGCGTGAGCTGTGTCAGAGCAGGTCAGACATCTGTAAGGATGGGCTGAATGGTGCTCCCACAGCCCTGCAGCATTGTCCCTTGAAAGTTGTGGGCAGCATGGTGGCATAGTGGTTAGCATTGCTGCCTCACAGCGCCAGGGACCCAGATTCAATTCCAGCCCTGTCTGTCTGTGTGGAATTTGCACTTTCTCTCCGTGTCTGTGAGCATTTCTTCTTGGTGCTTCAGTTTCTTCCTGCAGGTTAGTTGGATTGGGCCGTGCTAAATTGCCACTTGGTGTTCCAAAAATGTGTAGGTTAGGGGGATTAACAGGGGATTACTCGGGGTTACAAAGAACAGGCCTACAAGGATGGGGGCCTGAGTGGGATTGTTGTTGATGCAGACTCAATGGGTCAAATGGCCTCCTTCTGCACTGTAGGGATTTAATGATTCTGTGAAGCTCAGCGAAAAGTTGGAGACACCTGGTGATGACAGATTCTAGCCTCTGCACAGCAGCGTTAAACTGGCTGCAAGGAGCAACTGCAGAGACAAACCCATTTGATGCTTAAGTTCCAGCCTAGTTGGACTCTGATATGCCTCACCCTCTCTGCCCTCCTCAAAATCTCTGTCAGGCATGATTGATCCTTCTCCCTGGAGATTTTAGATCTGTTTTTTTTAACCTGCTTTCAGTGATCGCTCTGAGGGAACTTTTAATTCTGACCTGGACTCAACTGATGCAGCAAGCACATCCGGTTCTGCTTCAACCAGCTTGTCCTGTGACTCTCTGTAAGTTTGGTTTCACGACTAATTATGCAAACATGTGCAAAGTCTGTCTAATGATTCTGTCCAGCTACAGAAAGACCCATCCTGACCCACACAACACAGACAGTACAATGTTTTCCACAGAAAGATAGCACATTTTTCATTAAAGCTTAGGCAGAATTGTGTCAGAAAGACATTCTTCCTACAATCCTGCACATCTTATGAGGGCAACAGTGCTGTCCCTCAGCACCAGGGACCCAGGTTCACTTTGCCTTGGGTCACTGTCTGTGTGGAGTTTGCACTTTTTCCTTGTGTCTGCATGGGTTTCCTCTGGGTGCTCTGATTTCCTCCCATGGCCCAAAGATGGGCAGGTTAGGTGGATTGGCCATTCTAGATTGCCCCTTGATGTCCCATGATATGTAAATTAGATGGATTAGCCATGGAGAATGTGTGGATTTACGGGGATATGGTGGGGGATAGGATCTGGGTAAGATACTCTGCCAGAAAGTCAGTGCAGACTCAATGGGCTGAATGGCCTTTTCTACACTGTAGGAATTCGGTGAAAGAAGGAAACTGTTGCAAATGCTAAACATTTGAATTAGAAAATAAATATTGGGAATACTGAGCAGTTCAGGCAGCATCTGTGGAAGGAGAGAAACATTTTCTGTGACCTCTCATCAATATTGTTATTTATTATCTTGACTTGTTCTGTTTAATTTTCTTGCTCTTAGAAAGACAATGGGGAGTCGTAAAAGAAAGGCACCAATAGAATATTCACTGAACAGCAAAAACCAACAGAGGGAAGGCATTGATGACCCAGCGAATGGGGTGGATCAGACTGATCAGTGCATGGATACTAATTATATTAACGGCCATACCTTTAACAACATGAGTGATGATGACACCACCTTGTCCCATCTTAAATCCTCGATCACAAATTATTTTGGTGCTGCAGGAAGGCTGGCGTGTGGCGAAAAGTTCCAGGTGCTTGCCCGGAGGCTGACCCTGGATGGCAACGTGCAGTATCTGGTAGAATGGGAAGGTGCCACTCCTTATTGAAGAACAACTGGGAACCGCCCCTCAGTGACCAGTGGAAGCCTGGACTGGAAACCTGCAGTTGTTTTCTTTAAAAAAAAGTTAAAGCAAACTACAGTGGAGCTTTCTTATTTAAAACATTAAATCAAAGACTTGAGATCGCCTTAGCTACCAGCTGTACTAATATAACTTCCTTTAAAAAAATGATGCAGGTGGGATCTTCAGCTGCTGGTGGTAGTTCAAGTACGTAGTAAAGATCCAACTGAAGAACATTCCAATGGCCCTGAATGAGTGCTGCACTCACTTTATTCAGCTGTGCAGATAACCTGATGTGGAAACATCATCAATGGAATGATCCTTCTCATTACGAGGAGGATACGGAGCGTATATAAAAGTTATTGAATGATGGAGCAAGCGTGAGGGACTGTGCGCTCCATTCTGCTGCTCTATTTCTTAGGCTCTTGTGTATATTTTTGATTGGGTTGCTGGTGTTGATGTCAGTAGCCAATGAGTGAGTTTGTGGTTGTGAAAGTCTTATTTAAATCATGATTTGCAAGAGCTTTTCTGCTCTGGATAAGGGAGACAGCTCATTCAGTTTTAAGTGACTGAAGAACCAAGTCGTGATGTAAAAGTTGTGATTGTAAGTTTTGATTTCACAGATTTTAAACTGCAACGTTGGATGCTACGGTGAGTGGAAATGGCGTATTCTGAGAATGGTTTATCGTAAAGTGGGATTAAGCTTTCGCAAAAGTTGATCTTAAGTAGAGCCCACTGTATCTGCTGCATACCTAACTCTCTCTACTGATCCATTTTCATAACATGACTCTGCTTTAGAATTATGCCAGCTGACTGTGCGGCCAGTTGCTACGTAACTGGTGAGATCACAGCTAGTTAGCTTTTTGAAAAAGTTTGTACTTTTGCATTTGTTGGCCTCCCTGCTTAAACCTTCCTATCAGCTGCTTTGCTAAAAGTTTTATTTTTGGCAAAACAAGGAACTCTTGTTTATCAGATGGAAGTCAGTCTGTCTGCCAAGGCACATCCAGCTTCTGCAGATGAGGCAATACGTAGATTTGTTGCTGCTGCATGTTACCTGCTTCTGTGGGTACCGACAAGTTCCTTATTGGAACTGGAATTTCCAAGATAGAGACTATATAGAACCCTGCTTGAGAGAATGTGAATTGACGAATATTTAAGCTGCTGCTTTTGCTCCATGGATCTGTCTTATTTGTACAGACTTCACGTGCTTTGCCATCTTTACCCTCCCTTCAGAAATTGCTTGATATACCCATGCCAAATGTAACCAGGCTAAAACCTTTTCTTTTTACTGCCAGGGTAATGACCGTAACATTGTGTGCGGGCCACACACTATTAGATTCTTCCTTCTGTCACCCTCATTTGATTGCTGTAAATTGGGATTTTATTCTGTCATTTCACTGTTTCTTGAAGGATTTCATGTTGTTTCTGTTCTTTAGCAGGCACTTTAATTTTTGAATTGGATTTTTGACAGATCTTGACATCTTTATCAAGTATCCTGTCTTTCCAACATTCTGTAAACGTAAAGGAGAATGGAGGCTTGGCACAGTACATCAAATATTTCAGCTTACTGAAACCGTGCCATCTGAATTTTCAAAGGTTCAGGGGCCACTTTACCCAGTCCATTTTGGTTAGGGAACAGACTGGATGGTCAACCACTTTCCAAAGTGAGTGTCAACACGCTATTTCAATCTGGAAAGCATCTCGAGAGAAAATTTTTCAAGGCCTTTGGAAAAGAATTTGGAGATAGTAAAGTTGGCAAAATGGCAATGTAGGGCACGAGGAGCTTTCTCATTACATTACCATTTTGCCAAAGTGGCCCACCTTCCCAGAATCCAATTGAACTACTTAAGTGGCCAATTAAGCACTTCTTGCTGCCTCCATTGCCATTTTATCAGCACACCAGGGTGTACTCTCATAGAGTCATAGAATTCCTACAGTGCGAAAGGACGCTACTCAACCCATTGAGTCAATGTCAACAATAAACCCATCCCGGCCCCGGCCCTGACCCCGGAACCCCACAAATTTAGCCTGCTAATGGCACCCCCCCACTCCTCCCATAGGTAAGGATCAATTTAGTGTGGCCAATCAACCTAACCTACACACCTTAGGACTGTGGGAGGAAATTGGAGCACCCAGAGAAAACCCACGCAGACATGGGGAGAACGTGCAAACTGCATATTCACCCGAGGTTGGAATTGAAACTGGATCCTTGGTGCTGTGAGACAGAAGTAAGACCGTACCAACTCTACTGAGTGGGGAAACAAGTCAGGTAAACCCTGACAGACACAAAGGGTGGAGTACCTTTTTGGGCACTTGGCCCACAAAGAAATGCCCTATCTGCAGTCACCATTGCTGTTGCATTGCCCTCAGTGACCACAACACCTCCCAGTCATCAGAGCCAGCCTGAAGGACCCCGAAACCTCCAAACCCTGCTTACTGCGCTCGGAAACTTTCAGGACATTATCTGATTATGCAGCCTCTTCTTCCAGATGTAATTCCAGCAGTGGCCACTCAATTATTCCCTCCCCTCACCTCCAGCCCTGGCAACAGCATTCGTGCCTTGTCTAAAAAAAATTCCGACTGTGATCTCAAGAACTATCCTCAGCTAATCCGGTAAAATTCCCAAGGTAACTATCGGGAGCAAGAATTTCTATCGATCGCTTTAGTTTTACCTCACCCAGACTGGTCCCAGATTCCAAAACCAAATGTAATATTCCTGACAGCCACCCTTGGTGGAGATCAGCTTAGAAGCAAGGATCGAGCCTGGGACTTGACTCTTTTGCTTGGCTCAGCTCCAACTATCTATGCACTTACTAACCAAGCACTCATAAAAATCTAAAAATATTTTAATAATTCAATTCTGCAGGAAGGCAAAGAGTTATCCACTTTGAAAGCTGCAGAGATTCTATTTGATCCCCAAGGTTGAGCTTTAATCTATCCGAATGTACCAACCTGTTGTTGTGAATGAAATGCTTGGACGTTGAATACTTTAGTTGCAATGGATAATCAAAGTGTGTGATTTATATTGTTACGGTTAAGTGTTGCTGGAGCTGTCATCGTCCAGCAGCAATTTAAATGCGAAAATGAGCTCTTTTCAGATAATTCTCAAACAAAACTAGTCTCTTGTAGCCTCATTAAAGATGTCAATGAATTGTATCTTCTCTCAATGAATGCCAGAGGTATTTTTATTGTGAGAAATGTAGCTCTTTCTCTGATTTATCCTGTGTGGGATTGAACTTGACAGGGAAGATTATTCACTCAAATCATGTGCTGAGGAAAACTGGCAACTTGATTGAGCGGGATCAAAATATGCTGTTCTTAAACATCCCTGCTTTAAGTCTTTAAGGGAGACAGATCGCCTTTTTTATTTTGATTTATGACAATAAAAAAGCACAATATTCTGAATGGTTTTTTCATGTGTGCAATATGGAGAATAATTTAGTGGTGATTTTAGGCTCTGCTAAATAGACCCTGCCCATGCCAAAGACTTTAGGGCTTTTTGTGGCTTTGTTTTCCAATGGACAAAGCTGTTACAAAATTGACAAGGGAGAGGAACTCATCTTGGTAAAGGAACAAGAGATAGTGAATTATCAGTCAGCGTAACACTTGCCAATTTGTTTTTCATCAGTTGGGTGTGATGGAAAATGGGCAGCCTGTTTGCTACCTGCAATTTTGTGCTATGATCCAAGGTGTCTAATGAACATGAAAGGCTCATCTATCCATCAATACCTACCAAGTAGGAACTTTTACCATTGAACTCACACACATGGGAAAGACCCTGAACTTTGCTATGCCTACCTTACAGGCATACATGTGGGTTCAAAAAGAGAGCCAATTTCTGGAACCTCCAAAGACACTGGCAAAATATGAACCAATAATGGCACTCTGAGAGGTCACCATTACAACAGTTAGGTTGTTTACAGGTGTTAATGAGGGACTTGTGTTCAGCCCTACGGAGGAACCAGGCATCTGCTTACGATTCTTTCGCAGTTATTGAAGCCTAATCATTGGCTGACAACAGAAGGTAATCTTATTCAATAAAAGTTTCCAAAAACATTGTTCTAGAGTCAGGCAAAGCAAGTTTGAAAATCCTGCTGTTGCATTAAACCCAACCCTACTCCAGAATCCACCCAGAATGAGATCTGAGGCTGGTTTGTTTCTCCGTGCCCATCTGCCTCTACCAGCTGAAACCTACCCAACAGACAGCAATTCACTCTCTAAGTTATGTCCGTGTCAGCTGCAGTGAGATATTCAAAACTTTTCACAGCTTCTGTAAGTTGAAGGTTTTATGCTGATGCTATCACTTGACTACACTCAGTTCTGGTTGGAAATAGGTGGAAAATCCCATTACTGTGGCCAGAAAATGCATAGTTTGTTTCATGAATTTCCTTTAAATACACTTTGCTGAGATAATCTTTGTAAGGGGAGGGGGGGAGAATTGAGCTGCAAATAGCAATATTATTTCAGAAACTTTTCGTGTAAAGTCTTGCTGTAATTTGTTCAATCAATTTTTCACTTCCAGTTTATTTTATCATTGTAATGTTCCAGCGATTGAACTGTGCTCTGATCAGTCACTGACTAGACTTGAAAAGCTCTAACTTTCAAAGTTGGTACAGAACCATGAGTGGGAGTACTGGAGGGAAACTGAGTATGAATTATGCTTAAAACTGTACCAGGTCTCCACCCATGTAATGCATCTTTTAGTCCTCTGCCCTCCCAGCGTTGTTGACTATTTTTTCCCTTTATTCTTTCATGGGATGTGGATGTCACTGGCAAGACAAGCATTTGTTGTTAGCAGCAATGTGTATTATCTACAAGATGCACTGTAGCAATTCACCAAAGTTCCTTTGACAGCCCCGTTCCAAACCCATAACCACTTCCATCTAGAAAGATAAGGGTAGCAGATACATGGGAGCACCATCACCTGCACGTTCCCCTCCAAGCCACGCACCTGACTTGGAAATATGTCGCTGTTGCTGGGTCAAAATTCTGGAATTCCCTCTCTAACGGCATTGTGGGTCAACCCACAGCACATGGACTGCAGCGATGCAAGAAGGCAGCTCACCACTGCCTTTTCAAGGGCGATTAGGGATGGGCAATAAATACTAGTGAGCCATGTCCCACGAATGAATTAAAAAAAGTCCCTAATTGCCATTGTGTTGTGGGTGGGTCCATTTCAGTGAGTGCATTGCTGTGGGTCTGGAATCACATCACTTAGAGATTCTGGTCACGAGTGAACTGGATGGACTTTTACAACAGTCACTAATGGTTGTCATGGTCACTGTTACTGAGACCAGATTTACGAATTGAATTTAAATTTTACCACTTATCGTGATTTGATTTGAACTTATTAATCTGGACCAGAAACACCATTATTTTCCCCTCCTCCCAACAAATCTGAAATGACAATCTTCATAAGAATGTTGCCTGCACAATGTGATTTGTGTAACCAGTAGAGGTTCGACAGTATTACTTTAATATTGTACATTTGTAAGCAAGCACAATTACCCTTTACTCCTAATGTAACATGTACTCTTCACTATGCAGTCAGTATTCTTTACTGTATTATCCAGCTATGCAAAACAATTGACAATAAATCCTTGGGTTAAGTTGTTCTGTGCTTTTGTCACTTTTTTCACGTGATCACTTTCCCAGAAATTTGTACAAAATTATAGTTTTAAAAGCAATATGAATTCAGTACTTATTCATGGAATCCCTACTGTGCAGAAAGAAGCTACTTGGTCCATCAGGCCCGTACTAACAAGAGCTCACCCAGGCCCAATCCCCATAAATCCTACATATTTCCCATGATACAAAGGGGCAATTTTAACATAGGAATCAACCTAATCAGCACATCTTTCAGACTGTAGGAGGAAACCAGAGCACCTTGTGAAAACCCATGCAGCCACTGGGAGAACGCACAAACTCCACCCCCCCCCCCCCCCCCCCCCCCCCCCCCCACACACACACACACATATTCAAAGCCAGAATTGAAGCTGCGTCCCTGGCACTATGAGGTAGCAGTGTTAATCACTGTGCTATCCAGCCATCTTTCCAGCAGTTCCCTACTACTCTCAAAAGAGAAAACAGTGTGTGTGAAGGTACCAGTTCTGACATCATGTCTCCCCCTCTTCTTACAGTGCTCCCTAGGTGGAAGGGGCTTGTCCTCAGAGGACATTCCTGTTAACCTCAATTAATATCATATGGTTTTCTGTAGAAAGCTTTTTGAAAAAAGAATTACCCAACCATTCTGCCCACACTTTCATTAAGATCTAAGGCTTGTTTCACTTTCACTATCCCATTCAGGAAAATATTGTCCAGCTGTTTTGTCAAAGGTTTTCACCTTGCACTCATCAGGATAGTCACAAGAATTTTTATTTGGTTTATTATTGTCACGTGTATTAGTATACAGTGAAAAGTATTGTTTCTCAAATGCTATACAGACAAAGCATACCATACACAGAGAAGAAAAGAAGAGAGTGCAGAATGTAGTGTTACAGTCAACTATAAGGTGTGGAGGAAGATCAGCTGAATTCAAAGTAAGTCTGTTCGAAAGTCTGACATCAGCTGGGAAAAAGCTGTTCTTGAATCAGACTTTTGTATCATAGAAAAGAGAATGTCTGGGGTCATTTGGCAATGGGGTTCTTAATTACACTGGCTGCTTTGCCAAGACGGCAGGATATGTATACAGAGTTAATAGATGAGAGGTTGGTTTGCGTGATGAATTAGGCTATGTTCGTAACCTTTTGTAATTTCTTGTGGTGTTGGGCAAAATAGGAGCCATATCAAGTTTGATATAAACCAGAAAAAAATGCTTTCTGTGATGCATCTGTACAAGTTGGTGAGAGTTGTTGCTGACATGCTAAATTTCCTTAATATTCTGGGAAAGTAGAGGTGTTAGTGGGCTTTCTTAACTAGTGTCAGCATGGAGATACTAAGACAGTTGTTTATGATCTGACACCTAAAAACCTGAAGCTGTTGACTTTTTTTACTTCGTCCCCATTATTGTAGACAGTGGCATGTTATTCATTATGCTTCCTGAAGTCAATGGTATTCTTCAATGTCAGAAAAAACAATAATTGTCAAATCACCATTAACTGATGATTAATGACAGCGTCTCTATCAATCTGCTTAATAACTGATCAGCAATCTCTTATACATTACAAAGTTATTGTTTCCCCAACGTTGATATTCTTACCATTGGCCTGGGGAGTGCAAGATGAAAAATTTGACAAAATGTTCTTTTTTTTTGGCCAATAATAAAGTTATGTATTGCCAAATGACTGTCTAGTTGCTGGTTTCTTTGGAATACCACAACCTTCATAAAGCAACTATCATCTCTTCAAAGCTTCCAATTTGAGATGATAGCGCAATGGCTGAGTTTGAGCTGAATAAGCCACCTAGCTATCAATCCAGCTCCGTGGAGGAGCTATCGATCGGCTGGGACAATGGCTTCCAATGCTGGATGAAATCACTGAAATCTGGCTGAGGGCTTTATTCTCTTATGGTTCTGGAGAGCTGTGTGTTCATACAAGCAGCCTGACATTTTGTCAATACCGTTTCCATGACGATGTGGAAGAGTGTCTGGTGGATTTGTACAGTCAGTCTGTAATTCACCAGTTGACAGGCAGTGGTATAATCAGACAAATTCAGCATGGATTTAGGAAAGGAAAATTATGCTTAATGAATCCATTAGAATTCATTGAGGATATAACTGGTAGAGTTGACCAAGGATAACCGATGGAAGTTTTTTATTTAGATTTTCAGAAGGCTTTAGAGAAGGTCTCATATAACAGACTACTTCATAAAGTTAAGATACGTGCTTGTAGGTGATTCCATTCTTGATGGATAGGACACTGGTTAGCAGAACAAACTGCACATGTGCAGCAAAAGTGGGGAAAAAAACTCAGCTCTCCTGTTCTTTTGCATTCCCCCAGAACTACACGACGACGGTACGACAGACCAGACAAAACCCCCCCCCCCCCCCCCCCCCCCCCCCCCCCCCCACCCCCCCCCCCCCCCCCCCCCCCCCCCAACCATCCCACTCCATCAGTTACAAGTGCTGCCTGGCTTTCCCTCTATAGTAACAAGACAAAAACCAGGATAATATCATGGCATTCTCTAAAGGGTGTGATGCACCAAATTGCCCGCAGCTAATCTTGCGTAACAAAAAAAAGTGCCAATAAAAACCCCCAAGGACAGCAGGCAGTGTGGGGAGAAATGGCCTCCAGGAAGACAACCCCATTTTTCTGATGCTGATCTAACCAGGTTGTTGGAGAATTCTCAAGCAAGTTGCAGGCAGACTAGATTGCTTTCCCGCTCTTCCACTTAACCTTGTATTCTCTATTACAGGAAGGGACCCTGATGTGCTAGGGCTATTTGGCATCCCAGCCTCACTGCTGCTCCCACCCATCCTGCCCCTGACAGCTTGGAAGACTCCTTGGAAGAAGTGGATGAAGGAATTTCTGAGATCAGCACCAGGTTTGTATCAGCTTCCATCTCTCAATTCACCATCCCATAGACTCACACCAGTGGGTCTAGTTAACGGTGAGGTTTCTGGGTCCCTCTCTGGTGAGCATAGCATACAGTGTACATCGATACAGTGTACGCGATATAGTGTACATTGGCTGGAGGAGGGAACATCTAAGGCCTCTGTCCTACAGGCGTCAGCTGGTCCCAAGTTACATGCTGGGCCTCTGAGATCACTTCTCTCTCAGCTGCTGGAGGTGCAGCAACAGAACCAGGAAATACAGGAGGGGCTGATGGCCACACTAAGGTATTGCAAGGCTGTTGGGAGGAGTCCCAAAGCTTTCAGACGAACCAGCTATTGTTTGTCGTGCGTGTTTCCCAGACCAATACAGGAGGGGTGGCGTCTTCCTGAGGCAGGAGATCCTCACCATCAACGGCAGGCCCCAACTGATGGCAAAGTCACAGCAGGCCACAGCAGAAGAATTGAACAGGATTCTTGAGATTCTGCAACCCATGGCTGAGAGGCTCGAGAGCTTGCAGGAGACACAGTAGACTATGGCAGCAGACCTTGAGAATGAGGCCCAATTCTAGAGGATCATGGCTGAGGGGCTGCAGCACATGGCCCAGTCTTGGTGCAGCCATTAACAGGTAGCCTCCAATTCAGAGGGCTCGACTACCATGGGTAGGACACAGGTGGCCTTCCAGGACTGGTGACACTGGACGAACCACCGTCCTATAGAGGAACCCAGAGGAAGGAGGAAGGGTTTGAGCCAGGAGACTGCTGCTGTAATTACACCTTCTGATTCCTGCCTTCCTGACATTGGAGCTTCTAAGGGACAGCAGAATGAAGAAGGTGTCATGAATATGTCCCTGTGATTTGGAAGCCAGCCAGGACCAAGATTTGGACTGCCAGCTAAGGGCAACATGGGTGTGGTAGACAGCTGGCCCTCCTCTACCTTCAAAAGATGTACATCCTTGCCTTCTCATTTCTGAATCTTGCTGCTGCCAGCCCTCCAGTGCCTTGGTGGTTTGCTCAGCATCATCCTGCTCTTTCTTCTCCTCCTGTTGGGTTGCCTCTTCCCCACTGATGCCTGGCTGGTCAGATTCCATGGGCTGCTCCTCAAAAAAAATCTCCGGACTGTAGTGCCAGGTTGTGTAGGAAATAGCAAACACCATAGCACAGGAGACTATATTGTATGGCCCTGCCAGTGCTGTCCAGGCACCTGAATCAATTTTGAGGAGCCCTATACACTGCTCCACTTTTGAATAGGTGGCAATATGGGCCTCAGCATACCAGGTCGCTGCCTCAGTCTCGGGCCTCCGCACAGGCATCATCAGTTAAGTATCCTCATGCCCATCACCAGCCTTCCTACACCCTCAAAGACCTCGGGTGACATCGGAACGCCTCAATATGAAACTGTCATACACACTGCTGGGGTAGCTGGTGTAGACATGCAGAATGTTCCGCTAGTGATCACATACCAACTGTGTATTTATTGAATAGTCTCCATTTCTGTTCATGGATCTTGCTGGGTTTTTCACCAAAGACTCCCTAGCAAATATACACTCCCCATAAACCCCACAAACCTCCTAGCAACACATACTCCCATAACTCCCCAGCGACCCCAACAACACACACACTCCCATGGATCTCAGCAACACATAATTCCTCCTACAGATGCCCAGCAAATACACACTTCTCATAATCCCTACCCATTCCTGGTAATGCATACTCCCCATACCCCTTCACAGACCTACAGCAACACTAGCCAGGATAAATATATGGAGTTATATGGGTAGGGCTTGGATGGAATTTATGTCAGTGCAGACTTAATGGGTCGAATGGCCTCTTTCAGCACTGTAAGATTGTATGAAAGTATGTCACAGGTGAAACATTTGCAGGTATGTTTTCTTTGTGTTTGTGCTTTTTCGCCAGCTGACAGTGGTGGTAAGGCAAGTTGTTTCAGGTACCTCACAATACCTATTTTTGATTGGTTTCCAGGAGGTATGTGCCTGAACATTAATTAGTGGACTTGCTTATTCTTGTTCCTTGAAATCATGGTGAACCTATAGTGAATTTTTAGCTTTTCCCAATGTGGGTAAGGGATAAATAATGTGCAGGGAATGGTGCAAACATGCTCCACGTTAGGCAGAAAGAGCTCTCATGAGCCGCAGTCCCAGGACTGCCTCCCCCACCATTCAGACATCAGAATGTACTGTTTCCAGTTGTTAGATATTAAGGATTTAACTCTGCGTTTTCCTCTCTGCTTCAACCATGTATCTCATTTCAGGCCTTTTCCAGCTCCAAGTTTATGCCCCTGCTTTGCGTCCCTGTATTCAGGTTGAAAATACAAGAGGATTGACATTGAGAAGTTGGGTGAGATTTTCTGGATATTCTCAGCGATAGGAGGCAACACACAATTCGCTGTGGGAGAGGGAAAACTCCAGTTCTGCTACTGGCAATGGAAATTCTCATTGAAGCCACCCCAGGCAGCAGGGAAACGCACGGCAGGTGTAAATTGCCAGCAAAACCAGAGAATTCCATCTTTCTGTCCCGGGAAATCTAGGACGTGGGGGGACAGTCTCAGATTCTCAATGATCGATCATTTAGGACAATTAGGAGAAACTTCCTTACTCGGGACTGTGAATCTTTGGAATTCTCTACTCAGAGACATGTGGATAATCCATTATGAATATGTTCAAGGTTGATCCCAACGTTTTGGGGCTCTGAGGAATTAAGGGAAAAAGAGAGTAAAGTGGAGTTGAAGCAGATCTAATTGAATGATAGTAAACACGAGGGGTTGTAAGTTCTGCTCCTATTTCTTAAATTCCTGCAGCTTGGCCTGGATGGCACAGTGGTTAGCACTGCTGCCTGACAGCACCAGGGACCCACGTTCGATTCCCAGCTTGGGATACAGTCCGTGTGGAGTTTGCACATTCTCACTGTGTCTGCATGGGTTTCCTCTAGTGCGCTGGTTTCCTCCCAAAAGATATGCACGTTAGGTTGATCAATTGTGATAAATTGTCCCTTAGTGTCATGGAGACTAGGAGGGTAATATGTGGGGTTACAGGGAACAGGACCTGGGTAGGATTGTTGTCAGTGCAGGCTCAATAGGCCAAAGGGCCTTGTCCTGTAGCGTAGGGATTCTATGATTCTGACCCAGGTTACCAATGTCTTAAGTTGTATTATCATTAGACTATTAATCCAGAAACTCAACTAATGTTCTGAGGATCTAGGTTTGAATCTAGCCTTGGTGGAATTTGAATTCAATATCTGGAATTAGGAATCTACTGGTGACCATGAAACCATTATCAATTGTTGGAAAAACCATCACTCGTCCTTAGCCGGTCTGGCCCATTTGTAACTCCAGAGCCACAGAAATGCAGTTGATTCTCAACTGTCTTTTGAACAAGGGTAACTAGGGATGGGCAATAAATGCTGGCCAGCCAATTATGTCCCATGAATGAATAAATAAATAAAAATAGTACATGTGTTTATATTAGTTTGTGTCCTATTTTGTTACGTTTTTAAAAATGTGTTGCTCTTTTTTTTTCAAAACTGACCATTTCATGTTGCTCTCACAGAAACGACTCAAACAACTGAAAATACCATTTTTATTGAACAGATGAGGCCAGCTACATACAAATCTCTTGGATAACAATAAAATCATCACACACTAGCTTGCCCTCACCTCAACAGCAATATGCAAGGCCACAGGAAATTGGATAACTTAATTTTTATCAGCTATTCTCAAAGCGCGCCTACTGGGAAACAGGCTAACAATAAATATTTCAGTTAAAAAAAGTCAGTCTTTTTTACTATTTTGCCATTCTTGCCTTTTTTTAAAAAAATGAATAAGGTTAAAAAGTTAAATTGTGAAGGGACAGCTGGGTTTTCCAGTCCTGCCAGTTGATATGGTGGGCCGACCAAAAGTACATTTGACAGGGATTGCAAGATCTCAGTGGTGGGTGGGGCTGGAAAATCATTTACAATTAATTCAAAGTTAAGGGTCAGATTTTTCCAGGCTGTTCATGCCAGCGGGGTTCTCTTGTCTCACTGGCAGCGTGCCCCCAGCTGCGAGTTTCCCACTGGCATGGGGGTCACATCAGTGGGAATTCCCATTGACAGCGGCGGGGTCAGAGAATCCTGCCACTAACAAACATTGTGCCACCTCCTGCTGGTGGGAAACGTGCTGCTGAAAGGCCAGAGAATCTCACCCCAGATGTTTCACTGTTATATACATCTTTAACTAAAATTCTCTTCAGTCATTAATGTGTTGGAAAAAGCTGTGGAATACAAGACAACTGTACCCATTTTACAGTCGCAAACCTTTTCTTTCACATTTGTGACCAGTGGGAAAATATGATTTTCTTGTACAATATTGAGCAATGAAAACTTGCAGATGTATGTTAGTGCGTGTAAACATAACCTTTGTTTAGGTACATTTTTAGCCTGAAAATGTCTTTGTTTTGAAAGCTGAGCTTGTCTCTGGCTTCTCTCTTAGACTGATGACTGAGGGTGGGAGTTTATCACCTTTTCCAGGATCCTCGGGTCCTGCTGAAGGCAATGCTGTCACGGCAGCTTCTCCGGCAACAGGATAGACAAGTCTTCCCAAATGCCATAGACATCGGCAAGACCAGAAGATCCCACCAGTGGCCAATAGCGAGCCACTAGTAGGGGGATTGGAGTTTGGAAGAGAAACCAAAAGCAATATAGGTATTATGAACATGAGTGAGGAACAGGGTCTCAGTACAATCCTCTGGATCTGCTTCTCTGAAGTAAATGACAATCATTCACTGCACCAGGCAGTATAAAGGCACCTTCTCCTCTGAAGCAGACTCATTATTAGGTCTTACTGTGACTTCTTTCTTAACAGGTCAAGGTGTTCATTCATACAGCAATTTTTAAAAATCTGTAATGGAGATTGAATTCTATGGGCAGGATTTTCCAGACCCACTCATCCTGAAACCAGAAAATCTGACCCAAGGACAAAGACCTTTCAATGGTCCACCCCTCGCCTGCTCCCATTCCCATGGCGGGAGGAATTTTTTTTAAACAATGAGTGAATCATTCTTCTGGCACAGTCTCTTCTATCCATTTCAAATATAAAGGGTTACCTTGGTCAACTGAAAGGCTTATAACTTCAGGAATTTCAAAAGGATGAATTGACCTGGGGAAGAGAAAGAAAATGAGATTTCAGAGAATAGAGGTTTCCAACTTTTCTGGCAAAACTAATTCCAAAATGTTTCTTTCAAACCCCAGTAATGCCTTGGTAGAATCCAGAATAAATAAGTTAAACAAAAACAAAGATTTATTCATCATGTTGATGTCAATAATTGGCCGTGTAGGATCTTTGATTTCATTCCTGCCAGCTGTAAGGGAAAAAGGATTACAACTTGGATGCATTAAATGGAGAAAGAGTGCAGAAAGCAGCAGCAGAGGAATTTGGGGATCTTTGTGAATAATTAAAAAAAGTTAACATGCAAGTTCCACAAGTAATAGGGAAGGCAAATGGAATCTCAGCTTTCATTTCAAATGGAATGGAGTATAAAAATAGGGAAATCTTACTAACATTATACAAGGCACTAGTTAGACCACATCTGGAATACTATGAACAATTTTGATCTTATTTAAGGAAAGCTATACCAGCATCAGAGGCACTCCAGAGCAAGTTTACTGGGTTGATCAAGAGTATGGAGAGATTTGTTTTTACAAGGAAAGATTGAATAGACTGGGCCTGTATTCATTGGAGTTTAGAAGAATGAGAGGCAAAACTTACCGAGACATATAGAATTCTCAGGGCATTTAACAGGGTATATACAGAGAGGTTGTTTCACCTTGTCTGACAAGGTGACTTTTAGACAAAGCATAACCTCAGAGTGAAGAGTCACCCATTTAAGATAGAGATAAGAAGGAATTTTTTCTCTCACAGGATTGCAAATCTGTAGAATTCTTTTCTGCAGAGAGTTGCAAAGGCTGCGTTGTTAAATATGTTCAAGGCTAAGGTAAACATAGTTTAGTCAGTAAGGGAATTGAGGATTATGGGGATAAGGTAGGAATGGAGTTGAGAATGATCACATCAGATCAGCAAAGATCTCATGGAATGGCAGAACAGATTTGATGGGCCAAATGGCCTATTTCAAGTCTTTAATGTAATAAAACATTCCAAGTTACATCAAGGAACATTAGAAAGCAAAATTTGTTGACAAACCATATAAGGCAATGTTAGAGCAGGTGACCAAAGTTTGGTCAACAAAACAGGTTTGGTGTGCCTTGAGTGAGGAAAGAGTGGTTGGGGTACACAGAGGTTTAGGAAGGGAATTCCAGAGTTTGGGGTCAGGCAGCTGAAAGCATGACCAGCATTGGTGGAGCAGTTAAAATCAGAGATGCTCTCAAAGCCAAATCAGAGGAACACAGATCTTAAGAAAGATGAGAGGCTGGGAGAGATTTGAGATTGAGCAAGCTCATGAAGAAATTTGAAAACAATGACGTGAGTTTTAAATCTGAAGTTTTGATTTGACCAGAAGCCAATGCAGGTCAGCAAGCATAGGAGATAGGCAAGACAAGGGCAGCAGAGGTTAGAATGACTTGAAGATCACAGAGGGTAGAATACAGGAAGTGAGTCAGAGTGCATTGGAATCATTGAATCTTAGATGGACAAGTGTTTCAGCAGCTTACAAACTGGGACATGAGATGAGTGGGCTAATGTTACAAAGGTGGAAATCAATGGTGTTAGTAATGGTGTAATGTGATGTGTAATGTAATGTTAGTAATCTGATCGATGAATCACCATCAAATCATGGCAGCACAGTGACACAGTGGTTAGCACTGTTGCTTCAATGCCAGGGACCCAGGTTCAATTCCCAGCTTGGGTCACTGTCCGTGCAGTTTGTATGTTCTTCCCATGTCTGCATGGGTTTCCTCCGGGTGCTTCGGCTCCTCCCACAGTCTGAAAGACATGCTGATTAAGTGCATTGGCCATGCTAAATTCCTCCTCTATGCACCCAAATAGGTGCTAGAGTGATTAGAGGTTTTCACAGTAACTTCACTGCAGTGTTAATGTAAGCCTATTTGTGACACACAAGCTTAAAAAGTGGGGATGACTTGGATCCTGAAGTTCTTTGTAACTGATTGAGCTGATTCAGGTAGCTAATCTCTGGTGAAATCACGTGCTATTATATTTTGCCCTGTTCGAAGCTAGTTAAGCTGAGTAACTCCTCTGTCTGAGCTGCAGACTCAAGCTTACAGCATTGCTGACAACATAATCCAATAATGCCTATCTCACCGCTGTGTTTCTATGGAGGATTCGCTTTAGAAAATGGATGTGTGAAAATCTAATTAGTCATTTATAACTGCTCCAGAACACCACAAGTGGGATTTGCATACAAGTTTTTCTTGTTTGTATTGAAAGCATCTAATTCTTTATATTTGAAAATCAATGGATGTCTTCTTACGAGCAGCAGAGTGTAGTTTCAATGATTAAACTGTAAAGATTCACCCGAGTCAGCGAATATTTAACTTTTGTAAATTGGTTAATTTCAGAGAGTCAAATCCATAGAATAGAATCCCTACAGTGCAGAAGGTCGTCATTCGGCCCATTGAGCCAGAACTGACAACAATCCATACAGGCCCACCCCACTCTAACCTGTAACCCTACACATTCACCCTGCTAATCCCCCTAATCTAAAGGATGAATTAAAATATGGGCTCTTCACAAGGACAAGATACTAAAGATTATGCTAGTGCCTTTATCATTGCTATACACTTTAAACTCCTTAGGCGTCATCTCTTCAAGATGCATCTTACGTGAAATGATTTCTGAATTGATGGTCTATTGTCTGAGATAAAAGCAGTTCTTGAGTTCAGCTAATGATCGATGGTTCTTTCATGCTTGGATCTAGAATCTAGAACCTTAGTCTTCACCTAAACTCAAATTCTGGTGCAATGATGTTCTTTCGATTTTCCTTTACAATGCCTCTGTCAATACCCAGAGAGTGGAGGCTTGGAATTCTCTTCCTCAAGCAGCGGTGGATGCTGGTTCAATTGTTAGGGTTTGTCTGAGACAGAACGTTATTTATTGAGCAGCAGTATTATTACAGATATGGGCATGAGGCAAGTACACGGAATTAGGCGACAAATCAGCCATGATTTCATTGAATGGCGGAGCAGCCTAGGCTGAATAGCCTAGTCCTGCTCTTAGGTAAGATGATGCTTTCATTTTCTTTAATTAGCTAAATGTCTGCATATCTCAGTGCAGGCTGGATTACACCAGACAAAATGGACTGAATCTCAGGCAGATTGGGAGTACAAAGTGACTCTCAGAGTGGAATTACAACGTTGAGGAATGCAGCATCTGCAAAAACTCCTTTCATAACCTAGGGACATTCTAACTTTGAAGGAAACACAGCAGCTAATGTGATCAAAACCCCACCAACAACAAGAGATTGTTGCCTAAGTACAATAGTAGCTTCATAGAATTCCTACAGTGTGGAAGGAGGAATTTGGCCCATTGAATTGGATCCAGCAACAATCCCACTCAGCCTCTTCTCCCGTAAACATCACATGTTTACTCTGATAATCCCCTGGCACTAATGGCCGATTTAGCATGGTCAATCTACCGAATCCACACATCTTTGGAATGCGGGAGGAAACCAGATCACCCAGAAGAAACCCCGCCGCAGACATAGGGAGAACATGCACACTTCACACAGACACTCCAGCTGGAAATTAAACCAGAGTCCCTGGCACTGTGAGGCAGCAGTGCTAACCACTGTGCCACTCTTTAGTAATGTGAGACATTCTGTACATGTGTAATAGAATCATAGAAACCCTACAGCCAGAAAGAGGCTATTCAACCCATTGAGTCTACACTGACCACAATCCCACCAAGGCCCGACCCCCATACTCCTGCATATTTACCCACTAATCCCTCTAACCTATGCATCTCAGGACACTAAGGGCAATTTTAGCATGGCCACCTCAACATCTTTGCACTGTGGGAAGAAACCGGAGCACCTAGAAGAAACCCTACGAGAAGAGCGTGTAAACTCCACACACCCAAGCTGGGATTCGAACCCAGGTCCTTGGAGCTGCGAAGCGACAGTGCTAACCATTGTGCTACCGGATCAGCTTTGATTGTATTTTAGCATCTGGATCAACATCAATGACAAAATATCTTTCTCCCAAATAAATGTTGATCGTGTTGTGAAAGTCTGTTAGAAATGGAGACAGCAGCAAGGCGACAGTCACAGAACAAGGAAAAGGAGGGTGGAATATATATGAAAAATGTGCTAATTTCTTTCTAAGCTTATACAAATTTGTGCCAATCCTCTACACCTACAGAAACAAAGGTGGAATAATATTTTGTTTGGGAAAAGCAAAGTTAAACTACAATTCCAAATTCTGAAAGGTTCCTCCTCAATAACTCACTTTTCCATCTCTAAACGTTACTTCCAGTTGAGTGAATCATAATCAAACTATAACCGTGACAGTTCACAGGAATGATTCATTATGAAATTAAAGTGGACAGGTGGCAAAACACAAATGTGCCACAGGATGGTTCATTCTGCCAATAAGGTAATGAAAGGTTCAACAGTGGAAGCACAACCCAATTAAATTTTAATCATATTCTGGAGTTCTTGCTTGATTACCTTTATGGGTCAGTTCAAAACATTGAGTAGTCTACTCTCGGGGCATTAAGTGAGTTAAAGTTGAAGATTTTCACATTTTGGGTCGACTGGGCCTATATTCACTGGAATTTAGAAAAATGAAAGAGGAATCTAATTGAAACATAAAATTCAGACAGGGCTGGACAGACTGGATATTTCCTCTGGCTGCAGGGTCTACATCAAGGGGTCACGGTCTCAGGATACAGAGTTGGTCATTTAGGATTGAGATGAGGAGAAACTTCTTCACTTAGAGGGGGAACCTATGGGAATCTCCACTGCAGAAAGTTTTGGAAGACAAATCATTAAATACATCTGAGAAGGGAATAGATACATTTCTAGACTCAAAGTGTGGAGTATGAGGGGTATGGGAAGAGCGCTGAAATCTGGTGTTGAGAAAAAGGATCGACCACAATCACAGTGAAGGGCTGAGCAGGCTGGAAGAACCAAATTGCCAATTCCTTCTATTTTCTGTGTTTCTAGGTTCACAGTTTGTGAAAGGAATGAGTTAAGGAGTTAAATTGTAAAAAACATTCATTTGAGATCTTATTTCCTTAAAAGAAAAAGAACTTGTATCTGATGAGGTAAAACAGCCACAGCCGCCCATGGGTAATGAATATACTCACTTAATAAATTCTGTCAGTTCATGCATTTTTGAGCTTCTTGTTTTTATCACCTGCAGAAATATAGAAATCACTTATTAATCCTCATTTGCAACTAATGAACTTCTACCCTGGATATCTGGAATTCTAAGGGGCAGCTTTCAATGCCATGAGGCAGGTGCTATCATCTCCTGCTTTTCCTACAGGGGAAGTCTAAGCACGTTGCCTTGCTGCCCTCTGGGGAGAATGCCCTGGGGAGCCAAACCAAACAATCTTCCCTGTCTCAACATGATGCTACACTTAATCATCCGTCATGCCTGCAAGTCTCCATTTACTGTATTTAACCCTTCTGGCTGCCACATATTTTGATTTCCCTTACAGTCTTTCAAAAGGCTAGAAAAAATTTCTCAGATTTTTTTTGTAAGTAGCTGTGTCCCTTGAAAGACCACAATTTCCAAATGCTTTTCAGTGAGTTCCTACCAGCAGGTGTTATACACAGGCAATATGGACTGAAATCAAATTGCTCTAAGCTGGGTAAGTGAGAATTCCCATGGCTTTGTGCTTGAGCACCAAGACCAGAAAATAAGATCCCCCCTCTTCCCGCCACATGAAGTATTGGTGCTACAGTGCCTGTCAGTCTGCCATATTAACACTGAAAACATCATCAACCAAACCCAAATTCGCAAAATTCTTTCCAGGTTTTGAATAATCCAGCCATGCAGCAACTCACCATCAAAACTTCAATGGTTTCTGTTATTTCACGATCCCAGTTGTATCTGAACATATAATGGAAGGAAATACAGTGGTCAGCTGGGCAGAGGTGGTTATTGGCAATTCTAGAATTGTTCCATCTGTTAGTCTTGTAAGGGACATAGTAAAAGACAAGCTTTAAAACTGCACAAATCTCTTTCAAATGTCAGAGACTTTGATTATTGCACAATTGTAAACATTGTGTACAAATGTAACTGCTACTCCTTATACCTTCCATATGTTACTTATAGATGAGATTTAATGTGAACATCTTGCTCTAGGTCAGCAAGGACAAGTTGGGCTTAAGGGCCTGTTTCCTTGTTGTATGTCTTTATGACTCAATGTGTGTGTGTGTGTGTGTGTGGGGGGGGGGTATTTTCCAGCCGTGCTCATCTCAAGACTGAAAAATTCCATCTGACCTTTGCACAATCTGCCACTGCCGCGATGTTTTTCCACGGTAGACGGAATGGGAAGATTCCACCTTACTGACTCTGTCCTTATTGATTACTGGGTGTTAAAAATATTTTTAAGGGTTACATGTTTGGTCTAACTAACATAATTCATAATTAAAAACAAAAAGTGCTGGACCACATCAGGAAGTCTGGCAGAATCTATGGAAAGGGTTAACGTTTCACGATCACATGACCCTTCTACAGAACTGATTACTTATAGAACATGGTTGTTACAGACAAGCCAATTTTGTTTTCAGAATGCTCATATCTACTCAGAGCCAACCCCACTGGGATTTCCAAAGACAAGGTCACAATGCTTTTAAGATCAAGAGGAAAACTGCAAAATAACTGTAAAATAATATGGGACACTAAATGCCAGCCAATACAGAAAGAGTTTAGGACTCTTCAAAAAGCAGAAGGAGCCAACAGAATGACAGAATTAGAATTTCAGAAGACAATGACACAGTGACTGATAGATAGAACATAGAACATTACAACACAGTTACAGGTCATTCAGCCCTCAATCTACATCCAATCCCAAGATCAAGCTATCCCCTCCTTATAATTCTGGAGTGCTCCATGTGCCTATCCAATAACCGTTTGAAAGTTCCTAAAGTGTCCGACTCAACTATCACAGCAGGCAGTATATTCCACACCCCAACCACTCGCTGGGTGAAGAATCTACCACAGACATCCACCTACATCTCCTACCATGAACCTTGGAAATAAACTGTAATCAGGTTCCCAGAAGCACAATATGGCTGCTGAAGGTGACTTTGATAGAGTGGAATAAGGCTATGGAGTAAGGAGGATTGAGGATATTGATCAATTCACTGGGACACAGAGTGCCACTGGGATCTCCCAAAAAGTGTCTGTGAGACACACGGACCAGGCAGCTTATGGAATTTTGAATTTTTGTGAAGGTGAAAAGGTGATGAATGTGTGGAATAAGATTTGCTCAGCAGTGACAATGCTAGAAGCTGAATGTGGTCTTGTCAACATGGGAAGGCAACGGCCTAGTGGGAAGAGAGGCAGTGGGTTGGGGGATCTCGTAGCCTCTCTGCACTTTGGGCTGACTGACGGAGGGAGGCCAGTGATTGGAGCTGCCTTCAAAGCGGAGGTGGGGTCGGGAAGCTTCCAGGCGGGCTGGGATGGGAGTCGAGGCTAGGCCGGACATATTTGCGGGGCCAGTGAACAATCGGTGGTTGGCTCGGAGGGGCAGCATTGTGGGGGTGGAGGGCTGACCAACGATCGGGAGGCCAGCAGTGCAGGGCTACTGCAAATGCACCAATCTGCGCAATGACAGATCAGTGTGATACTGCTGGCCTCTCCAACAGTAATAGGCCTAATTTCCTGACTTTTTTTTTACATGATTTACACTATTGCACTCTGCAGCGCAGAGAGCGTAGGAGGTTCATTTTGAAACTCCCACTGAAAAAACCAATAGCATTTACTCCAGTTTTTACACAAATTTGCTTCAGGAGAATTGTCCCCATTCATTTTATAGAAAAGTTATTTAAAAAACTCTGCAAAATTTACTTTGCAACATTTCATTGTTAAGTGTAATTTACCTATTCTCCATTAGACATGTGTAAAAGATGTCCTCTCCCATTTCCACTAAACTTGTAAACATATTCTGCATTCGACAATTTGTGAGATGCCAGCGTTGGACTGGGGTAAACTCTAAGTTTTATAACATCAGGTCAAAGTCCAACAGGTTTATTTGGTAGCAAACGCCATTAGTTTTCAGGGGGCGCTGCTCCTTCATCAGCTGAGTAGGGAATTCTCCACTTGCTCACTCGGGGAGGTTAGGGTGGGGAATTCTCCACTCCTCATTCACCTGACGAAGGAGCAGTGCTCTGAAAGCTAGTGGCATTTGCTCCCAAATAAACCTGTTGGACTTTAACCTGATGTTATGACATCATGTTCTTACTTTGACAATTTGGACAGAATTCTCCCAAAACATTCCTGAGGCTGGGATTTTGATCCCACGTTGACCGTCCTGGGGATCGGTAGTGGGAGCTCAACATCAGGCAAAAGCCGGAATTTGTGAATCTCGCAAGCGAGTTTGCGAGCTCCAGTTTTCACTGTCACCTCACCAGCACCATAAACAGGTGTACGGCTGCCATGTCCATGAAACTGATTTCACATATTTCAACGGAGAAATATGCAGCGTGACTGGAGAATCTCAGCAACCACCTCCCCCCCCCACCCAACTTCCCCAAGTAAGCAACACCCCTCTATCAGGTCACTAAAGGGCCTCTCAGGTTGCCCTGCATGTGCGCTCCTTCTTTAGGAGCCCCACGTCCCCCCTATCCCCCTGCTTTCAGGCTGTCCCACTTTGGCATTGCCAACGTGTCACTCTAGCAGTGGCAACCTAACAATTGCCAGGTCCCAGCCACTCAGGGATCTCAACGGCCTCCAAGCCTCTTCCTGTTGTGGCCATCATGATTGGTCTCCAATTGTGGACACATGTAATAATTCTTGCTGGGTTCCTGCTGTGCCGAGAGTTGGAGAATCCTAGAATCCAAAAGAATTTAAACGTGCTAAACCGTTTCATGCCCTGCACTACCTCAGCATGTAAGGGTTAGGAGAATCCCATAACAAGTTCTCGCTAACCGTGTTATGGCCTCTCTCTCATATTTCTTTGGCCTGAGGATGACATGGTGGCACAGCACCGGGGACTCGGGTTTGAATCCTGCTTGGGTCATCCGCACATTCTCCCTTTATTTGTATGTGTTTCCTCCAGGGACTCCTTCTATAGTCCGAAAGACATGCTGGTTTGGTGCATTGGCCATGATAAGTTGTCCCTCGGTGTACCTGAACAGGTGCTGGAGTGTGGTGACTTGAGGATTTTCACAGTAACTTCATTGCAGTGTTAATGTAACTAATAAATAAAAACTTAAAAAATATGCACTTGAGCACTGAAGGCTGGAGAATTGAGCTCCTTCATAGACATTCATAGATCCCCTACAGTGCAGAGGGAGGCCATTTGGCCCATTGAGTCTGTACTGACCATAATCCCAGACAGGCCCTATTTCCGTAACCCCACATTATTAAGCCTTCCAATCCCCCTTGACATTAGAGTCAATTTAGCAAGGCCAATCCAGCTAACCTGTTCATCTTTGGATTGTGGAAGGAAACTGGAGCATCTGGAGGAAACCCATGCAGACATGGGGAGAACATGCAGACTCCACACAGACACAGTGACCCAAGCCTTTCTCCTTAATAATCTTTGTGAAGACAGAATTCTCCAGTATTTCAATTAATAACATGCAAAAAATCTTATCAAGATTAATAGTACAGGTAAGCAAAATTTTAATCTCAAAATAATTTGAGCCCTAGATTCACGAAAAGATCACTCTGCCCAATGGGCCAGTGTAGCATTTTGTTGGCTATATTAGTCCTGTTTTGTTTTATTCCAATTCCTGCCCTTTCTCCATGTCCCTCTACACTGCCTTCTAACTAACTGATTATCTGTTTTCCACATCTCACTTGGTTCTGTAACTAAGGTCACCTCTGCAGGACAAATTCTCACAGACCTTTGAGTGGAAGTTGGCTAAACTCCTTGATGGTACTCATTGTTACAGAAATAGGCATGGGTGTGAATTCTTGTAACTAGTTTGTAGACAAGACTAAACCTTCAAATAAAGTTTTTGTACTCCGTTTTTAACTTACATGGAAAACACCTCTGGTAAAACGTTCACACAAGCAGCCAACTTCTTCTCCATTATGGTTCTGAAGGAGGATGTCAAAGAGGAAAAGTTCATTAACAAACCAATTGAACCTGCTCCTGTGTTTTAAGATTTGAGGTTGATTCTTTTACTTTGTTTTATTATTGTTGTAGTCGTCCTTTCTCATCTTTAATCTGTCCCAAGAACCATCATGTTAACCATGGCAATTTGAACAGAGATAGGGACTTAAACCTTGGAGATAAAAGCAAAATCCAATAAAATACACAAAATATACCACTTGGGGCGTTTGGGATCAAAGGTCATGGGGAGACTATCAAATTGGATGATTTAGTCACGATCGTAGTGAATGATAGAGTAGGCTCAAAGGGCCAAATGGCCTCCTCCTGCTTCTATCATCTATGTTTCTAGTGCAGATGGTAGAATCTGAAATAAGAACAGAAAATGCTGGAAAATCTCGGCAGGTCTGCCAGCACCTGAAGTTACTATAAAGATCCCCTAGTCACCACACTCCAGCACCTGTTCAGGTACACTGAGGGAGAATTTAGCATGACCAATGCATCTAACCAGCACGTTTTTCTGATTGTGGGAGGAAACTGGAGTACATGGAGGAAACCCATGCAGACATGGGAAGAACATGCAGACTCCGCACAGACAGTGACCCACGCTGGGAATCAAACTCAGGTCCCTGGTTCTGAGAGGGAGTTCTTGAGTTAGCATTGACCAGGCTAAATTCTCCCTCAGTGTACCGGAATAAGCACTGGAGTGTGGCAACCAATGTATTTTTATAGTAGCTTCATTGCAATGTTAATATAAGCCTACTTGTGATACCAATAAACAAAAACTTAAAACAAAAGACAGTTGGAGTTAGGTTGATTGACCATTGTAAATTGTCCCTTAAATGTCCCAAGATATGTAAGTTGGGGGAGTTAGCGGGGTAAATACGTGCGGTTACAGGGATAGGGCTTGGTTAAAATGCTAAGTTGGAATCTCAATGGGCCAAACGGCCCCTATTTGCACTGCAGGGATTTTAATCGATGTGATCAAGGTAATAAATAGAAGGAAAAAAGTTAGATTTTTAAACTTTAAGACTGGAAGTTCAACATCGCACTGCAGGAATTGTACCAGATGGGACATGGGCCATGCAAAGATTCACTGAGGTGAGCACAACCGGAAAGTCCTACCCTAAAGGTGTCAAGGGGTCTGGGGAGTGTACAGGGTTGCATGTTGAGATAGAGGACCAACTAAGTTCATATTGAATGGTAGATCAGGCTCGGTAGGCCAAGTGGTCTGCTCCTCCTCCTATTTTCTCTATCTGTGTAAACCCTCCTAAAATCAGAGCTCAGTAATAATACTTCTCTGTAATAAGAACATATTAAAATAACATTTCATAAACTATGTACAGCTTAAGGGGAAATAACTGAATTTAGTCGCTGAAACTTTTATGTTTTCCCAAATCATAGGAATAAGAAAATTTGGGGCATTATTAATTAACAATGTTCAAACATTTTGAAAGAAAATTTTTGCACTGAAACAGTTTAAACTACATTTTGGAATACCTGTAACCAAATGGATTAACATTAGACCCAATGTCTGATATCATGCCAGTGCTGAAGGGTTCTGACCAAAAGAATGCAAAGTAACGTTTATCTCAAAAGTAAAGTTGTTTTGTTTTTTTAAAATAATTTCCTGCTAAACCTTCAAAATAAAATTCAATTTGAAGCATTTGACAATAACTTGGCAAGAGATTAGTCATGTCTTCAATAAGAACAGGACTATCGTACTGGACAAGTATCTATTAGGAATGAATGGCACCCCTTGTTTATTCCAAAAAGATACTTAGAATTAAACTGTCATGCCTTAACAGTTCATCTGTAGTGAGCTTAGTCCCATCGCCACAAGATGAACACAAGAACTTCACGCTGTTCAATACATTCCAATGTTGACAATAGGCAGAATTTTCCAGTCCCCCTGCAGAATCCTTTCCCATAGCAGAAGCAGCATGCCATTGGCGGGATCTTACAGTTCCACTGAAGTTTATGTTGTTTTGCACAGCTCGTCAACCTTGCTGCTGGGGAACTTCTTTGGTGGGACTGGAAGATTCCAATGGCAGGCAGGTCTGAAAATGCTGCCCAACAAGCTGTGAGTTTTTGTGCTGTTTGAGAAGGAAGGGCACACCTTGGACTACAACTTCTGAATGTGTAAGCTTACCTGAAACTGTTATCCAATTTTTGTATAAATTATCTCTGATGCATTGGCACATTGTTGTTTGATAGTAAATACTGGCCATTTATTATTTAAAAGCTACATGTTTTAAACTGACATGGATAAAATTCCAGTAACTCATTCAGAAACTAAACAAAGTGATCAGTGAACCAGCTGCATTGGCCAATGATTTCTCAGGGTCATGGAGTTTGAAACCTATCAACAATTTTAAAGCTATTGGGTGTTCACCTTCAAAACAAAGGGTAGAGTTTCTTGACTTTTACTCCTGCTGCTGTCTCAAGTTGGAAGAGCAGAGCCAGTTGCTTTGCTGGTTTTCCTGCTGTATTTTTAAACACTTAATGGAGGTCCACGAAGCCAAGCTGGCTCTGACTCAGCCTCTCTGCTCACAACCTCAACTCCTGACAGAGTGCCCCCATCTGAAAACAATAAAAATAAAAGCAGGAACACCACATAGAATCCCCCCTCCCTCTCGCAATGGACACGGGATTCCCCATCAATGGAACCCCCTCCAACCCCAAAGCGTCTTCAACAGAAGTCCTCTCCTACCCCTTGCACTGCACGAGAACCTTTCCCTCCTGGGACCTAGTGGGTTCTGTTTGCCAAGGTCTGTAATAAACTCTGCCAACATGGTGGTGAGGCAGGTGGGGGAATGATGGGGGAGGAAGCTCCTTACGTGCGGGGGTGGCGTGATGATACAGTAGGGGGCTAGGTAAATGTTAATGGGGTTCTAAACCTTTCATGGTGGGAACCCCATTATGTCATTGGTGGGTGAGGAGTGGAAAACAATCGCAATGGAAAATCCCACTGCTTTAGAAGATATTTGGGATTCCCATTGTATTCTCCACCCCACTGGCCTTCCCACAGAAAAAGAGGGCAGGAACAGAAAAATCACACCCCTTCCCCCAAATTCATCTGGTAATTCTAGTTAACCAATGGAACAAACAGGTTTTTCAGACTACCCCTAATCTGTTTTATGGTACGTTTTTATAATCTGTGTGGTGTGAAACGATCACCTTTTTGTTCCTTATAAAAGAAATTTCTGTTTCCTCCCTCCTGGCAGAATGGAAAGATTATCAGCAGCAAGTTTCCCTCCAAATCACATGCCACCCTGATTTGGAATGACACTGCCATTCCTTCACTGTCGTTGGATCAAAAACCTCCCTAACAGCACTATGGGTGCACCTACACCACATGGATTGCAGTGGGTTCAAGAAGTCAGGAAAGGTGCAATTTTCAAAATTTGCGGATGACCAAAAAAATTTGAAAATACTGTGAAATGTGGAGAGGATAGCGATAGACCTCAAGAGGACATACACAGGCTGGGTGGAAAGGGTAAGCACAACGCAAATTAAATTTAATGTAGAGAATTACATTTTGGTGGGAGAATGAAGAGAGGCAATATTAAAATGAAGGAAGCAATTTTAAAGAGAATGCATAGAACATAGAACATTACAGCGCAGTACGGGCCCTTCGGCCCTCGATGTCGTGCCGGCCAGCGGACCCTCTAACCTAAATTATTCCAATATCATTCATATGCCTATCCACCGACCATTTGAATGCCCCCAAAGTAGGCAAGTCTACAACTGCTGCAGGCAGGGCATTCCACGCCCTCACCACCCTCTGTGTAAAGAAACTGCCTCTGACATCCGTCCTGTAACTACCACCTCTTAATTTAAAGTTATGTCCCCTCGTGTTGGTCATCACCATCCGAGGAAAAAGACTCTCACTATCCACCCTATCCAGTCCTTTGATCATCTTATACGCCTCAATTAGGTCACCACGTAACCTTCTTCTCTCTAATGAAAATAACCTCAGGTCCCTCAGCCTTTCCTCATAAGGCCTTCCCACCATACCAGGCAACATCCTGGTAAACCTCCTCTGCACCCTTTCCAATGCTTCCACATCTTTCTTATAATGCGGCGACCAGAACTGTACGCAATACTCCAAGTGCGGCCGCACCAGAGTTTTGTACAGTTGTAACATAACCTCACGGCTCCCAAATTCAATCCCTCTACCAATAAAAGCTAACACACCGTATGCCTTCTTAACAACTTTATCAACCTGGGTGCCAACTTTCAAAGAGCTATGTACTTGTACCCCAAGATCCCTCTGTTCGACAACACTATTAAGGGTTCTTCCATTAGCCCTATATTTCATATGCCTGTTATTCCTACCAAAGTGAATCACTTCACACTTATCCATATTGAATTCCATTCCAATGCAGGAGCAGAGGGATTGGGGATACATGCGCTAAAATTGTTGAAGTGGCAGGACGGATTGAGAACGTAGCTAATAAAGCAAAGGGATTCCTGGCTTCCATAAATAAGAAAGAAAGTTATGGTAATTTTATAAAACACTGGTTCAGTCCCAGCTGGAGTACTGTGTTTAATTCTGGACACCACACTTTAGGAAGGATGTGAAGGCTTTAGTGAGAGTGCAGAAAAGATTTATTGGGAGGATTTCAGCAATAAGGGACTTCAATGATGTGGATAAATTGGATTAACGGGGGCTGTTCTCTTTCAAGAAGAGATTTGAGAGAAGTATTCAGAACCATCAGGGATCTGCACACAGTAGTTAAGTAGAAGCATTTCTGATAACATAATGGTACAAGAACTAAGAGGATACTGATTTTAAACTAAGTAGCAAAAGAAACAAAGACAGCAGAGTCACAGAATTTTACAGTGCAGATAAAGACCTTTCAGCCCATCGAGTCTGCATCAACCAGAATCTCACCTAAACCCTATCCTCATAACCCATGCATTTATCCTAGTTAGTCCCCCTAAAATTAAGGGGCAATTTAGCATGGCCAATCCACCTAACCAGCACATCTTTGGACTGTGGAGGAAATCAGAGCACTCAGAGGAAACCCATGCAGATATGGGGAGAACGTGCAAACTCCACACAGACAGTAGCCCAAGATGGGAATCAAATCTAGATCCCTGGTGCTGTGAGGCAGCAGTGCTAACCACTGTGCCATGTGCCATCCCCAAATCAGTTGTTAGGATCTGAAATGCGCTGTCTCAAGATATGGTACAGGTAGATTCAATCATCGCTTTGTCAGGAATTGGATAATTATCCGAATGGAAAACATTGGAAGGGCTACGATGCAAAGACAGGGAAATAGGACTAGTTGAGTTGCTCTTAGAGTGCCAGCATATGTCTGATGGGCCAAATGGCATCTTTCTCTATGACCACAACTACAGAACTCTGGGCAGATAAAGTGCAGATTTGTAACATCTCACTAAAGTCTTCATATGACTTCGGCTGATGACACTTTCTACATTTAGTTGTGCTTACTTAGTATCAGATCAAGAATTTGAGTTTTCTTCACTGTCACTTGTTTATTTAGTCCACTAGTTAATTAATCTATTTCAACCCATCTGTACTGATGGAGACCTTGAGTCAATTTTAAAGTTCTGCTGGCTATGTGAAGATTGTTGTCTGATTATTAATTAAATTAAAACACCATCTCCCATTGGAAAAAAAAAGTTGCATAATTAATAAGACTCAAGTTACAAAAGATAAAGTAGGTCAGATAAGCTGAGGCATGAATTTACAAGCATTTGATAAACCTTTTGAGGCAGGGTGCCATTTATAAGATGGCTTGATTCATCAGCGCTCGCTGTGCTGAGCTGCTGACAAGACTATTTCTCAGCAATTACACTATGTGGTGTTACTCCGATCAGAAAAGTCAGGGATTGATACAGTCACATCAGGAATGCAGCTGGGTTGATGCCCAAGATGTAATTAGGTCTCACTTTTCTTGGGGGCTACATGTGCTGCAGCGTCAGTGGAGGATGGAATGAGGTTCAGTTATAGAGATCTGTCAATACTCATTGTTGAGGCTTCCAAGGATGGTTATTTTGCTGAGCTAGTGCACACACAGAGTAAATCCATCGCTATTCTTTTAGAGAAGCCAGTAAAAGGGAAGAAAATGTATTTAAAAACACAACTATTGAAGCTATAGATAAAACAAATTCAAAGGGGGTGGGGGTGACTTTACCATCGCCACGCACTGGCTAATGGGTGGGACAAGCCAGTACAATCATGAGGGAGCCGAGAAATTAGGTTCACGCCCAATTTCTTGCCTCTCGCAATCTTACCGGCGCTGGATATCCAGCACAATCATGCCCATTTGTGGCACAAAGCTGAATAAATCATTTACATTTATTTTAAAATCTCATCTACATAGAATTAGCAAGCTCAGGACGGTTTGTCTGGGCTCACTTGTCTGTATGGCATCACACCAGGGGAGTTTCTCCATCAACAGGCAACCAGACGTGATGGCTTCAGCAGTAGAACCAGAGGCCATTGGGACCACCCAGGAAGGGGTGTACTCTTGGGCAGTGCCAAGGGGGCAGAGTGATCAAGAGAAATCTCTGCACTCTGATACAGCAATCAGTTTGGGGGAGGAACTGCTGTGCACTCTGTCATAGCGATTGGTGGGGGGGACGGAGGTGGGGACTGTTGAAATCTCTGCACAATGATCGATGGGGAGAGAAGGAGGGTGGTGATTAATCTGGCTGGAGATGGGGAATGATCATTCTGGGTAGCGGGTGGGGGTTATGAACGTCCGCCCCACTGTAGTAGGGGAGGGGTGCTGGGTTTAGGCCACGGAGGCCAGTCTGCTATAGCAGCACAGGCAATGACAGGTCTCTGCTGCTATCAGCATAGAAACCTGCATATGCAATTGTGCCCCCTGCTGCTATCAGCCAGCTTTCGGGTGAGCTAGGCTTCACCCACTTTCCCTAAAGGTAAGGATCAAATTGGGGGAATTTTGTTTTTGCACAGAGTACCTGAGGTTCGACTTGTAGCCTCACTAAAACAAAAATAGATCTGAAACTCCCCTGTTTTCCCACCCAATGTGGACATTGAATTTTTTCAGGAAGATTATCCCCAGAGAGTTTAAAATTGCTCTGCTCTGTGGCACACATCATTCAAAACATCTGTCTGGATAATAACATGAAAAATTTCAATCTTACTACAGTTCCCCACTCAACCAACCATTTGGAAAGGCTAAACCTTTAAAATCCTTCTCGCAGTCAAATGTTTACTTGAGCACAACTTGCTGTTTTGCTTCCCTTTGCTCATCAGCAGGGTAGCACGGTAGCAGTGGTTAGCACTGCTGCTTCACAGTGCAGGGACCTAGGTTCGATTCTCGGCTTGGGTTCACTGTCTGTGTAGAGCTTGCACATTCTCCTCGTGTCTGCGTGGGTTTATTCCGGGTGCTCTGGTTTCCTCCCATAGTCCAAAGATGTGAGAGTTAGGTTGATTGGCTGTGCTAAAAATTCTCCTTAGTGTCCTGAAATGCATAGGTCAAAAGGATTAACGGGTAAAAATGTAGGGATAATGGGGGAAGGGCATGGGTGAGATTATGGTCGGTGCAGACTTGAACAGCCTCTTCTTGGTTTCTATGATTCTTTCTATGCTTATCTGTGGGAAAATTTAAGTTAAATAACTTAAGGTGATGGTGTTGCGGTTATTTTTAAAATAAAACTTTGAAAGATGACAAAAATAAACAATAACTTCTTAAAATCAGCATGGTGCCTAGCTCTGCTGCCTCATTGTGCCAGGAACCCAGGCTGGATTCCTGACTTGGGTTACTCTCTGTGCAGAGTCTGCACGTTCTCCCCACGTCAGTGTGGGTTTCCTCTGGGGACTCCAATTTCCTCCCACGTCCAAAGACATGCTGGTTAGGTGCATTGGCCGTGCTTAATTCTCCCTCAGTGTACCCAAACAAGCACCAGTGTATGGTGACTCGGGAATTTTCACAGTAACTTCATTACAGTGTTAATGTAAGTTGTGACAGTACTAAATAAACTTTTAAAATCATAACTCTGAAAGAATTGTATGAATATATGATTTACGCAGTGATGGAAAACCATGATTTTACCAGAAATGATTGAAAGAGATGGGAATTAGACAAAGAACAACAGGAAGGCATTTTAATGTTCCTTGTGCATACTGGCAGACTTGTGTATTTCCTGATTAGATTGTTTTTAATCCAGTCATTTTATTTTGGTGAGTGAACACCATAATGGTTCTCAAAGTGAATTCAGGTAATGTATTGGAACACAATGCCAGTAACCAAATAACTTATTTTATACCTTGCAATGATTTTGCCAACTTGTTCATTGGGACAGCTGATGAAAACTACAGAGTGGCTTCCAGAAATATAGCTCCCTGTTACTGCCGAGTGCAAATACACAGCAACGTTCTTCAGCCCTGGATATACTAACAAGGCCATAACAAGAACCTAAACACCAAGGAGAGTGGAAAAGCATTAGTTAGTTAATTGTCTCAGCTTTAAGCAGTTAAAATAGTCTAACTGTCAGATTAACAGATGACTGAATACTTTCAACTTTACTCTGCAATAAAAAATAAGCTCACACAATTTATTCCAAGTCTGTCAAGCATCCACAGTCGTTTTCATGTTGTCCCTCCCCCAATCTAAAGTTCATAGAATCCCTACAGTACAGAGGGAGGCCATTCAGCCCAACGCTCCCACCCAGGCCCTATCCCCATAATGCCAGATATTTATGCTTCTAATTCCCTTGACACTAAGAGGCAATTTTAGCATGGCCAATCCACCTAATCTGCACATTTTTAGTCTATAGGAAGAAACGAAAGAGCCTGGAGGGAGAACATACAACTCCATATAGACAGTCACCCCAAAACTGGCATTGAACCCAGGACCCTGGAGCTATGAAGCAGCAGTTCTAACCACTGTGCCACCTGGTCACTACTAAACTCATAATCCAGGGAAGTCTAGAGAATGAATTCCAGATGATCAGGTCAGATGACTCAACTATCTTCTGATCTGAAATTACATTTTGATTTTGGCAAACTAACTAGTGCCAGAGCCCATGTTACCTTTTTAATTAGTGAAAGCTTTCAAATGACAGCGTCCCGCGGTTGTCTCTTGGCAAAAATGTTTTTCTTTTAAAACTGTAAGAATACATCACACCATTGAGCCTGTTGCTTTCCATTGCCCTCCTTTCAAATGTTGTCTTGGGCTTTGGCATTTGCTTCAAATATCAAGATTCAACAAAGTTTCTTTCCAACTAAAATAAGCAGAACTCAAGCATGTCCATTTAATGTTGTGTTTTTTTTTAAAACAGCATTTTACAACATTGACCTCACTAACCAGGAACCGTCATATTTTAAGCAGCATTTAATCAATTCTCTAACTTTTAGTCCAATTCTGTGACACATATTGAATCAGTAGTGTTTATCTTTATTAATCGATTGCAGTATTTTCTTTTGCTCACTTTTGTTCCAGTTATCAATGTAACAGTGGCAGAAATAAAATTTCTTCCAATCTCAGCATATCTGAAGCTTATTATTCATCTATTTGTGTAGTTTAGATCTTGAAATATAAATTAAATAGCTTACTTTGACCAGTATTAACTGTTCCATTCATTACCTGTACAGCTGCAGCAGATATCTTGTATTTGAGCCTGACTTACTGGTGATTATAAAGGCAGAACCTGAAGACCCAAGTTAGAGATCTTTCTGCAATTACTTACTTGCAGTTTTATTGACCTTGGTTCTGCTGCATAAATATGTGTCTTTAAGCTAATGAGTGACAGGCGTAGCTCTTGTCAGTAATGTAAATGTCTTTACTTCCTTTTCATTAATCACAAGATGTAATATAGGCCACTGACAGCTTAAACAAATAAACAGATAACACAGATGTGACACAGTCAACACTAAGCCATATTGGATCTTCCAACT
Organism: Sphyrna mokarran; assembly: GCA_024679065.1. Classification (NCBI taxonomy): domain Eukaryota; kingdom Metazoa; phylum Chordata; class Chondrichthyes; order Carcharhiniformes; family Carcharhinidae; genus Sphyrna; species Sphyrna mokarran. The sequence goes on from JAGIQG010000025.1 coordinate 14,615,919, forward strand.
TATAAGTGCTACATGAAACAGCCTTTTATTTCAATTGATGAAAATAAGAATGGGCTATAACATGTTTACTAGGCAGAAGGGTATTAACTCTGATCATATATGGGCAATTTTAACAAAGGTTTATTCCTTAATTTCTAAAGGGTTCACTATGCTCAAGTTGAGGCAGATAAGTAAATAGTTCAAAGTACAAGAGACTGCCAGGAAAAAGACACTATGTACAATGGTAAACATTTAGTTTAAGTATAGCACTGATGTACTTTGATCTGTTCACAAAGGTATGTGAATCTAGCTCCTTGATGTTGGAATTGAAGATGCATCTTGTTCATCCATTGCTCCACCAGTGCCAGGCTTTTAGCAGCTATGCCATCAGCTGTCTAGACTCCGAAATTTCCAAAATAAACCCCTCTGTTTTCCTCACCTCCTATAAAAGGCATTCCTTAAAATATATCACTATGACCAAGCTTCTGGCCATGTGTTCTGATGTCTCAATGTCGCTCTGTACAAGAGCCTTGTAACATTGTACTTTAAAGACACTGTACAGATGAAGTTGGCACCATATAAATGCAAGTTGACACTATATGAAGGCACTATATAAATGAAGTTGGTGATGTTAAATGAACTTCTATTTCACAGCCGTGCACCAACTTCTGCTACACTGTCCTTGTGCACTGAACAGCATTCCCTTGTGTAAACTGCCTGACCTATATTGTTCTGAAGACAGTGGAGAGGAATGCTTTTTTATGTGTGAGAATTAGTCAAGGGCTGATAACTTTCAGTAACACTAACACCACACAAGTAGCATCGCTCCAATGAGAGAGAGAATCTAACTCCTTTCCTCGATATTCAGTGCTATTTTCAATTCCGAATCGCCCAACATCAACATCCAAGAGAAAACTCAAATGGAGCAGCCACGTAAGTACTTTGCCAGGCATAATGGCTTTTCTAGAGTATGTTTCACCCCTTATCTCACCAAAGCCTCTGCATCAGCCCCATGCCATGTTAGCAGCGTGACAGAATACTCTCCACTGAGATGGGTGCAGCTCCAATAATTCAAGAAACTCAATCCCATCCAGAATAAAGCAATCAACTTTGATCAATAACCTATCCACTGACTTAAACATATACCCCTCCACCTCGCTCTTGTGCGGTGTACAAGATACACCACAGCAATCACCTCCTTCAATGGTATTCCTTATCATCGGGTAAGACACAGGAGTAGGCACAGGAACCCTATCATTCCAAGTTTCCCTTCACACTACATGACCACTCATAAAAATACTACTCTTCTTCACGGCACTGAGTTCCAAAGGCCTGAAATTCCCAGCTTGGCAGCAGTATGCTGAGGTGAGGTGAGGTAAGGGGGGTGGGTACCTTCAGCACACAGATGGCAGGGTTTCAAGGAAGTATCCCCCCTCACAATCTTTTCAAGGGCTGCTTGAGGTACACAGAATATGCCAGTCTTGCCCACATCCCAATGGCCTGAAGCAATATGCTTGGAGACCTCCAGTCAATCCCTCCACAACTATTTCTGGGTGAGGTTCAATCTGACAGCTCTCCAAATCAGTTCTCAGTTATTTCTGACAGAGTGCCGCACCCAGCCTGAATTTCCCCCCAAACTCTTTTCAAAGTTGCTGTTATCTTGCCCAATGCGGCTACCCTATTATTCTTTTTCATTTAAAAGCTGAGATAAAGCACTTATTAGAGGAATTTCCAAGCCCACTGCTACAAATGTTCTTGCGGTAGGGCACTGTCAAATCTATTTTGCTGTCCTCAGTTTAGTTTTAGGGAGTTATGTTACACTTGGCCCAAAATAGCAACCGCATGCATGTCACTGGCCGCTTCTGCCGACAACTGCAACTCACCAGGAGGAGAGCGCCGGGTCCGAGGCGCAGGGAGGTGGGGAGAAGCTGCATGGAGCAGCCCGGGCTGGAACAGGCACTGAGTCGCTGCTCCTGGGGACAGAGCCGGGGAAGCAGACAGTCCCAATCAGCAGGGGCAGATTCGCCACACTCCTCTCTCAATATCTGCGTCGAGCTTCCCCTTTTCTCTCCCTCTCTTTCTGTCCCCTCATTCAATTCTCCTTTCACCTTCACTCCAGCTCCTCTACCTCCTGCTCCCCATCTCCGAACTCCAGTCACTTCGTTCTGTGATCTGAACACTCTTGGCCCCCCTCAGTGTATCAGTGCTTCAGGTGTCTTTCCGGTTCTCCTTACTTCCCTCCCTCTTCTCTGACAGTGGTCTGTGATAAGATTATCCTTCCCCCACTGCCAATCACAAGGCAGCCTTACAAATGTCCAGTGATTGGCCTGGTTAATAAGGTGCTTTCTGTCACATGGAACTTTTACACTACTGTTTACACAGTACATATTATAAACTTACTTTGGCAGAATCACGCATCACTTTATATTTTGCAGAGCATGCTATCTATCTCAATGTTGTATTCATATGTCCAACTCCCATCACGTCCTTAAAGTTAGTGGCTCTGACAGTAATTTAACAGGTAAAATATGTCCTGTCATTTTCAGTGATATATTAGGTATAATATCCACTTCCTTCCTAACAGCTGGGGGAGCAGACGATAATTCACAACACAATGTGCATTTATCTAGCACTTTTAATAGTAAAATGCGTCAGAGCACAAAGGTGTGGAGCTATTGGAACTAAGCAATAAAAATAACCTAACCAATTGGGAATGGAGTACAAAGAATAATGTTCCACTCAGTTGAATTAAATAACATTGGATGAGGAGTCAGGGAGAGGGCCTGTGTACTAGTCAAGGAATCCCTGTGGACCCAATGGAATAAATGGCCTCCTTCTGCACTATAGGGATTTTATGAAAGTAAACTGTTATAAGTAAAAGACTCCAGTTACAAAGTCCAGTGTTCATACAACTGGAGTATGTTACTTACCTGTCTCAGCTATCATGTTAGTTGGTAGCTATAACAAGAAAAGGGAAAGAGGGATATGGGGAACAGCTAGGCAGATGGATTTGAGGCCAGGGAGAGATCAGCCATGATTTAACAATGGTGGAGCAGGCTTGGAGCGCTGAATTTGTTTACCTTTACTCCTAAATTCTACATTCCTATGCCATTGCTCTGAATCAAATGATAATTGGACTATCACGGATCTTTATCCATATCGCAAATGGGCAACGGCGAATCAGCTATTTTTACATCTTGTCCAATCTTCCTTTTCCATTAGGTTACCCAAAACTTATTTCTCCCCCTTTTATGTTAAAATCCCAAGTTCATACGCTCACTGATTTAGTAGTAACCTTCAGAAGATACTTGGATAAATAATTGAGAAAAAATTAAAATGCAGACATGTGGAATGGAAATAGCTTGAATGTTCTTTGAAAGAGCCAGTGCAGGCCTGATGGATTGAATGGCCTTCTCTGTGCTATTCAATGATCATATGATATAGTAGCATAGCACAGAAATTGGTGGCACAGTGGTTAGCATTGCTGCCTCTTACCATCAGGAACCCGGGTTCGATTCCTGGCTTGGGTCACTGTCAGTGCAGAATCTGCACATATCTGTGTAAGTTTCCTCTGGGTGCTCTGGTTTTCTCTCACAGTCAGGAAGATGCGCTGGTTATGTGAATTGGCCGTGCTAAATTCTCCCTCAGTGTACCTGAACAGGCACTGGATTGTGATGACTAGGGATTTTCACAGTAACTTCATTGCAGTGTTAATGTAAGCCTACTTGTGACACAAACAAACTGTTAAATGCTACTTTGTCAGAAGTGTTCTTTATTAAACTGTCGCAATAGGTGGAAGTTAAAAATTGTATGGAAAGCAGTATTCCCAGTGTCCTGTTTAATATTCCTCCTCATCCAGTATCATTTAAAGCAAATAACTAACTGTTCATTTCTTTCTCAATGGAAAATAGCTGCCTGCGTAAATTATGCTTCAAGTCCTTCTGACATACTTTGCAACCTTCTTGCGGGATGGTGACAGCTTACTATAAAAATATAAGTTTTATTTATTAATTTACATTCAACTGGTAGTTAAAACATTAAGTGCAGTATGAGAGTTGTGTGTGTTTACAAATAAAAAATTCAGTAACTTCCTTAAAAACATTCTGTTTGTTTGCAAGCTGCCAAAGTGTTTTGAATATAGTAATGCTGTACTCAAGGAGTTTCTGTGCAAATCTTAATATTTACATATGTTATTTGTATGACCATTTAACTCTTGCATTTCCCAATAGTTTCAACTCTTCCAGATAAAACTCCAAAACATTTCAAAGCAAATCAAATTTAAAAAAATGCTGGAGGACAAATAAAATCTTAGCAGTTTTGGAGTTATCATTTCAGGTTTCGCTGTCTACACAGCTGCTGTCTAACAAGCATCTTCCGTTTTTATTTCAGATTTCCAGCATTTGTAGCACTCTGTGTTTCGATTAAAGTAAACCGAGTATGAAAATGTATTAATTTTAGAATAACTTAGAATAACTTGGGAGATAGAGCCTGGACAAATGCAAGAATAGGATGGGAATTGAGGGATGCAGTCCCCGGAAGGATAGGGGATTTTAGCTCAGTTGGGCAGCATGTTTGGTGCAGGCTTGGATGGCTGAAGGACCTGTTCCTGTGCTATAATTTTCTTTGTTCTTTGTTAAAACAATTGTACAAAACTTTGGCTGTGAGCAATGTTTAAATTAAACAGATCAGAATTTAATAGAGTGGGAGTGGTGGCCAGGGTTAGGGGGTGGGGGTTGGAGTTAAGCCTTAATATCGTCACTTTTAATGTACCTTATAACATATTAGAGTTTTTAATTTAAGGTCAGTTGCTTGTCTGCTTGGTTGTAGTGTACAGTCAGGAGGGAGACAGTGAGGGCGATGAGTAATTTAGAAAGCTGGATTAATTCTCCAGAGACATGAGCGCAAATCTCAACACAGCAGCTGGTGTATTTTAAATTCAATTAATTAATATATCTAGAAGCTCCATCTGTTTTCTAATGTCCTTCAGGAGAGAAAATCTTGTCCTTATCAGCAGTTTGACCTATATGTGATTCCAGCCTACTGTCCTCCAAATTGGCCAAGCAAACCATTCAATTCATCACTACCAGAGCAATTTCAGATGGGTAACAAATATAGGACTTTGTTGTTGATCCTGTTCTGGGCCTGATCAAACCATTTTACATTTGAGAAATTTATGATGTTTGTTGTTCTATTTAGCTATCTGATTCAATAGAATTAATTTGAAAATCCAATGGTCTATAGTCACTTTTATCACATTTAATGTGACAATGTTGTACTAAGCAATTAGTAGCAATAATGTGACCTGAATTAGGCCACTTTAAATTAATTTTTGAATCATGGAATCTCTACTGTGCATAAGGAGGCCATTCAGCCCATCAAGCTTGTATGACAACAATCCTATTCAGATGTCAGGGGTAGGTTTTTCACTCAGAGGGTGATGAGTGAATGGAACCAACTGCCGTCGGAGGTTGTTGAGGCAAACTCACTGGGGTCTTTTAAAAGACTTCTGGATGAGTGTATGGAAAAGAATAGGATAGGGGGTTATAGATAGGTCTGTGGATTGGTAGATGTGATCGGCGCAACTCGTGGGCCGAAGGGCCTGTTTGTGCTGTATTGTTCTATGTTCTATTCAGGTCCTATCCCCATACGCCACGTTTATCCAACTACTGCCTCAACACTAAGGCAATTTAGCATGGCCAATCAATCCAACCCACTCATCTTTGTGAGGAAACCCATGCAGACACTGGGAGAACGTGCAAACTTTGCACAGACCCAATTGCGGCACCCAAAATTAGCACTAAACATGGGTCCCTGGAGCTGTGAGGCAGCTGTGCTGATCACTATCCACCAAAATATCTTACCAAGTCCTTCTCCCAAAACCCTACACATTTACATCTAATCCCATTTTACCTACTCATTTTTGGACCTTTCGACAGTAAGAATCAATTTAGCATATTTAATTCACCTAACCTGCACATCTTTGGACAGTGGGAGGAAACTGGAGCTCCCAGAAGAAAACCACGCAGACACAGGGAGAATGTGCAAATAGTTTAAGTTTCGTTGTTAGTGTCGCAAGTAGGCTTATATTAACACTGCAATAAATTTACTGTGAAAATCCCAAAGTTGCCACACTGGTGCCTGTGTAGTTACACTGAAGGAAAACTTCGTATGGCCAAAGCACCTAGTGTTTTGGACTGTGGGAGGAAACCAGAGCACCCAGAGGAAACTCACCAGTTTTTGCGTTGATCCAAGTTGATTAGTTTCTTGTGGCAGGGTATTGTATCAAAGTTTCCCGATCAAGTGTAGCCTGTTTTCCTTTTCAACTTTTTTAATGTACTTACTCATCTGATAGACTTTTGTTGGAGAAGAGTCATTCAGTTTGCTCCTATATGTAAAAATAATGGACTCCTGATTAAAACCATATCACCCAATTGATATACAATTTATACAGGGGCTTTGCCTCCTTGTAGCTAATAGCTTCATAGTGTTTGGTGGAAAAAAAAAGGAACTGTCTTCAAGAGTTTTGAGAATAATTTTCCTGTTAGATTTGTTGTACAGCTGAAGTATTTTCTGAAACAAAACATAACACCACATGAATTCTCATGATTGGATTATTGGTGTATGCAAGAATAGAATTGTTCTAAACATTCTGATATTAGATATTCTGATGTGTTACAAAATCCCCATTAATCGGAAACCTTAGCTTCTTCCAGAGTGGAAAATAATTATTCTTATCACAGAAACAAACTAGGCATGATGAAATTTAAGCAAAATAGATTGTAGGACATGGATTCTTCATTTTTGAATTGAAGGCATTGGAATACAGTCCATTAAGATGTGTTGCATGAAGTGAGCTTTGAATGTTAGCTGAAATCTAAATTCAAATGTGGATTTTTATTCAAATCTCTCCATGGACTTGACCTTCCTATCTCTGTAATCTCCTTCAGCCCCACAAACTTCCAAGATATCTGCATTCCTCTACCTGAGGCCTCTTGTTCATTCTAATTTTGATTGTCCCACCATTGGTGGCTGTGTCTTCGGTTGTCTAGACCTCAGGTCTTGGGTTGGACTGTGGCACAGTACTTAACAACGCTACCTTACAGTGCCAGGGACCCAGGTTCAATTCTGACTTTGAGTGACTATGTTTGTATGTTCTCCCCATGCCTATGTGAGTTTCCTCCAGTTTCCTTCTGATGATATGCAGGTTGGGTTAATTGGCCTTAATAAATTGCCCCTTATCATCAGGGAATTAGCTGGATAAATTCCTGAGGTTGTGGTGATAGGGACTGGGTGGGATTGTGGTCAATGCAGGTTCAATGGGCCGAATGGCCTCCTGCACTGTAGGAATTCCATTCTGTATTCTCTCCTCTATCTTGCTTTTCTTTTTTTTAGCCATTCTTTAAAACCTATCTCTTTCACCAATTAAAACTTTTAATCATCAGACTTTATATCTCTTTCTGAACCTTGGAGTCACAAATGTGTTCTTTTATATCTCTGTGAAGCATTTCATTATGTTAAAAGAGATAAAATGTGATATCTGATATTGAAACACTAGAGGGTTTTGTGTTGCTTCTACCATGAACACATTTGAACCTGTGTGGAAAGTTATAACATGAGATGTATGAATGGATTTATTATCTTCTTTCTCCTTCAATAAGGCTGGATGCAGTTTGATTTGTATGTTTGGTGAAGTATTCACTGTATCAATGTACAAACATAATTTTTTTTTGCAAATGTAATCAATCACTATGACAAGCTGATAAATTGTGCTTTTTGGCAGCATTGCTTCACAGTAGCATAAACAATGTAAGGCATAGTGTTCAGCACAAGGGAGTATTGTCTCTGTGAGTTACTTGATTTGCAACGTGAGTAGATCCCGATGGAACCATCATTGTTGTACTTCGAGAAAAGAACCATCTCAGGTTGGAGAAATTTGACGGTGTAAGTTTTATCTCCTGCCTAATGTAACCAGCTTGGTTGGCAATGAGATGCAACAGTGGAACCATCAAGTCAACACCCTGGTGACCTGTACTGGCACACATCACTTACCTCTCTCCCATCAATTCGCCATGACTCAGTGACACCACCCTTCATAAAAACTCAGCAAATCACGAGAAAACAAATACCTTGCTACTCATCATGTTCCTTGTCTCTGCTTGAAGTCACTTCATCCCTTTTGGACCCATACGCACAACCTCAGGCAATGCAATGTAAACCCTGAACAAGCTTGGAAAATGAATGGTTCTCATGAGAGGTTACAAACAACCACCTCGGGAAAGACCTGACAGAGAAGCTCCTGTTTTTTTTTAATTAGTGTCACAAGTAGGCTTACATTAATACTGCAATGAAGTTACTGTGGAAGTCTCCTAATTCTCGCACTCCGGCGCCTGTTCAGATACACTGAGGGACAATTTAGCCAATCCAGCTAACCAGTACATCTTTCAGATGTGGGATGAAACTAGAGCACCCAGAGGAAACCCACGCAGACATGAGGAAAACGTGTAGGCTCCGCACAGACAGTGACCCAAGCCGGGAATCAAATCCCTGGCACTGTGAGGCTGTAACATTAACCACTGTACTATTGTGCCACCCCATTTGACCTCCCACAAAGCTTATAGGCATCCTACAATCACATCCATATGAACCATGCCAGGTGTGGATATCTGATGCATAAAGGGAATATTAGAATCTCTCTTGAGTGCAACAATGGTCACCCAGAACAGATCATGGAACATGTAACATTGATCATCTCAATGTAAAATTATCATTGTCGTTCCATCTTCAGATATATGAAAGAAGAAGCAAACTCATCTGCGCAGTGTTTAGCACTACTGCCTCATAGCTCCAGGGACCTGCATTTGGCTTGGGTCACTGTCGGTATAGAGTTTGCACATTCTCCGTGTCTGCATGGGTTTCAGGTTGGTCAATTTCACAGAATTATAGATTTTTATGATACAGAACCAAGCCATTTGGTCCATCCCAATGTTTTCATTCCGCTAGAATCACTTGGTGCAATCCCATTACAGAAATAAAATGTTGTCGCTGTTGGAAATCTGAAATAAAAACAGAACATTTCAGAAATGTTCATTATGTCAGATAGAATGTGTGGACAGAGACAATTAATGCTTCAGGGTAACAACTTTTCATCAGACCAATTCTGAGAAAAGATCATCCAACTGAAATTTTAAATTTGTTCTGCCTCTGAAGACAATGAAAGCAGTTTCATGGAATTTTTTAAGGCAAAGATAGATAGAATCTTGTTAGGCAAGGGAATCGAAGGAATATGAAACACAAACACATTAGCACAGTGTTTAGCACTGCTGCTTCACAGCTCCAGTAGCCTGCGTTCAATTCTTGGCTTGGGTCACTGTGTTTGTGGAGTTTGCACATTCTCCATGTGACTGCGGGCTTTCCTTTGGGTGCTCCAGTTTCCTCCCACAGTCCAAAAATGTGTGGGTTATTTTGCTGAGTATTTTCAACATTTCCATCTTTTAAGTTAAGTTAATCCCATTGTCTTCCTGGATTCCAAGACATTTAATATTCCTCCTCTTTAGATAACAATGTAATTTCATTTTATGGACTCTGCTTCCACGATGGTCTACAATCAAGTTTCAACTTCTAAGCATCATTCTGTGTAAAGAATACTTCTCTATTGTTAGCTTCAAAATGTATTGTTTCACACCTTTCTGTAGTAATCTATACCTGCCCCTGTTCTTATCCTATTTGTTTCATAATGCAGTGTAGATTCAAAAAGTGAATCCTTTCTCACTGAAATAGTACAAGAGACCTTGGAATGTCAGAATCTTACACAATAGGTAAAGATCAATAGGTTCAAACATGAAGTTCAAACATGTAATAGGTAAAGTTCCCTACTGCTCTCAATTTCCAAATCTTAGTGTGGTGAAACTCCAACAGAGCCTGCTAAGATTAATGATTATTGTTTCTCACATTGCTTAGCTGATTAAAGGGGTGACTAACTCAGCAACTATAGACAGGAGCTTTTTTCACACTGCTCAAGGAGACCATTCAGCCTATTGTGTCTGCACAGGCTCTCCAAAAGAGTAATTTACTTAATGCCATTTCCTTCATAATCATGCATGTTGCCTCTTTTCAAATAAACCTAATTTCTTTTTGAACCTCAATTGAAGCTTCCTCCACCAAGTCTCAGTAGTATTCCAGGCTGTAATGACTCAGGAAGCCCAACTGGAAAGGAATGCAGAAAGTAAAACCATTACTATGGTGTACACACACTATTACTTGCCTGGGACTACAATTTCAGCAGGCCCAGTCCTCGGCCTGTCTCATAAAAGACTCAGGTAATGAGTTCCAGTTGGGCAGGCCACTGCTTGTTACCAGGAGAACTCGTACTCAATGAACCGACAAGGAGGTCAATCAATGATTCCACATGTGCCTCCGGGTGTTATCATACAGAACTTAACCATTGTGTGAGGTGGTTTTCTCATATCACTTTTTTGCTTTTTTTATTACTTACTTTAAATCTGTATTCTTTCCTTCTAGACCCTATCACTAATGGGAACACTTTCTTCCTTTTCACCGTGTTCAGACCCCCTCATGCTTTTGAATCCTCTACCAGAGCTCCTCTCAGTCTTCTTTTCTCCAAGAAAAACAGTCCCAACTTTCCCAATCTGTCTTCATAACTGAAGTTCCTCATCCATGGAACCATTCTTGTGAATCTTTTTTTGCATTCATACCTTCACATCTTTCCTGAAATGAGATGCCCAGAACTGGATGTAATACTCCATCTGAGACCAAACTAGTGTCTTATACAAAGGAAAGTTTTTGAATTCGATCTGCAGTTTGTACTGAAAGAGCTGACCTTAGCCCAGGCTGATGTGTGGAAGCTACAGTTGACCTCCTGCTCTGTGCTGAATGGAAGATGATTCATAGTTGGTGCTTTTTTAAATTACTATCCAATGATGTTCAGGATGTGGGCACTGCTAAAGATAGGACCAGACTCATCTACATCTCATAAGACTCATCTAATTTAGTACATTAACCTGATGAAATCCACTATCTAGCCTTGTCAATACAAAGTGGATATTTGAGTGAGATATTGCAACTATTTGCATAATTGTCCCACATGGAGGTTTTAGTGGAAGGTGTGGAGAAAAATAGTGATTATAAAAAAAGCAGTTAATGTATATATTTTGTTCATGTGAATTCTTTGGTGGGTTAGGATTGGTATAAACAGCAGCATCACTGAGCCAGAGTCTATACCTTCTTGATTAATAGTGATTTGGTAGTACAGAATTTCAGTATTGTTGTAAAAGACACATGTTGTCAAAGCTTTTCAACTTGCTCAGGACAATTTGCAAGAATATCAAATGTAATGGGAACAACAATTTATACAAAAAAGTGCTGATTTGTTGGCAAATGGATTTTGTAGAAGTATTGTCATGGGCAACTCTAAACCACTTTTGAACCTTGTCAATAGCTCTGAGAATGGGATGCTTCATTGGTAAATAATGTGCTAATCATTGCTTACAAGAACATGAGTCTATGCCCCATTCTTTAGATTTTTCTCATTTTTTACAGTGTGTACCAAGTCACTTTACACGTTGACACGTGTATATGTTTTGCCAGGGACACTATCAGATTTTGCACTTGAATGCATTTATACATCACCTTAGCACCATTGTAAAATGGAACTGCTTTTCAAAGGCAAATAGGATTTGGAAATTAGATTGATTTATCCAATTCCTGCAGCTGGTAGTTTCAGACCCAAACTGTGAATCTCAGACTACAATGTAAATCCTTTGGTTATCTCTCATAAGGGTAACTCATAAGGTTATTTTAAAAGAAAAAAAACGTAACTGTTGTGTGCAGAATATGTCCTGGATATTGCCATGAAGCCATCAAAGAAATTCTCGTGAAAGGCGTTAGGTTTTGGAGGTGAGAATGGCAATTAAAACTGACTGATGTTGAGAGCAGTTCACTGCAGGATGCATTAATGGAGTATAAATAAATTGTAACCTTGTTGCAGAGTCCAGTAAGTACATTTCTTTTTATGGTTTGAATCTTCAACAGCAATTATTTTCCATTTGGAATTTATTAAGTTGCTAATTAACATGCCAATAGCCCTTGCTGCTTTAGTCTTCATTATTGTAACTTGCAATCTGTTCGTGAGTTCATAGACCTCCTACTTGATCAATGCACATTAAATTCTCAAGTACCACTTTTTGGTCTTAAGGAATTGAATAATTTGTGATGAAAGGGAAAACAGAGTAGGGCAGGTGATCTCTACAACACCTTAATTGAGAACAAAAGCTCAATTTTCATCAGCATCGAGTTTAGTCCAGTCAGCATATGCTGACACATGTAAAAACCTCCTAAACTCATGTTTAATTTCAGTTTGGTTTTTCTATACATACATTCATGACCACAGCAGTTGGATGTGTGCAAAAATGGTCTCTGGGTGGCAGTATAAAACTATCAGACTGATTTTGAAGAAATAATCGATGTAAGAAACAGATTAGGCATAATCTTTGTGTCACAAGTTTGGAAGGGGGTGTGAATGCCTTGCTTTTGTACATTTATCTATGTGTGCCAGAAAGCAATGGTAAAGAGGTGTTATCACTGGACAACTAACCCAGCAACCTAGGATAATGCTGTCTGGACCAGAGTTCAAATCTCACCACAGAGCATTGTGAATTGTGATTGAATTCAGTAAAAACTTGGAATTAAAGGTCTCTCGATGACTATGAAACCATTGTCGTTTGTAAAAACCCATCTGGTTCACTGATGTACTTTAGGGAAGGAAATCTGCTGTCCTTATCTGGTCTGGTCTATGTGTGACTCCAGAACCACAACAATGCAGTTGGCTCAAAAATACCCTCTGCAAGGCATGTTTCCAGCCAGAGAGCAAGGTGTCTAAACCCATTGCTTTTCTCTCCTGTTCTTCACTGAACAGATGATTGGCCTCCAGCCACTTCTATTCTTGGAAAACTCAAACCTTAAATAATGAATGAGTCATAGAACCCCTACAGTGCTGAAGGAGGCCATTCAGCCATTGAATCTGCACCAACACTCTGACAGAACATCTTACCAAGACCCACCATCTCATCTTAACCCCGTACATTTACTCTGCTAATCATATTCTAACATCTTGGGACATTTAGGGGCAATTTAACATAGCCAATCCACCTAATCTACATATTTCTGGACTATGGGAGGAAAACCATGCAGATATGGGGCAAATTTGCTACCTCTATTCAGACAATCACCCAAAGCTAGAATTGAACCTGGATCTCTGGTGCTGTGAGGCAGCGTGCTAAATGATGCAGGAGATAACAGAATTTCAATGAAATGAAAGTGAATCCAAGTCGAAATAGCTTTGCAAAATTACATTATTTTCACTTCCAATCTAAATCAACAATGGTTTCAAAGTCATCACTGGATTTTTTATTAAATCATAGAATGCCTACAGTGCAGAAGGAGGCCATTCAGTCTGTAGAGTCTGCACTGACCACAATCCCCATAGCACCATGCATTTACTCTGTTAATCCCTTGACACTAAGGAGCAATTTAGCCTGGCCGATCCATCTAACCCGTACAACTTTGGAGTGTGGGAGGAAACAAGAGCACCTGGAGGAAACCCACCAAGACACGGGGAGAACGTACAAACTCCACACACACAAATGACCCAAGCTGGGAATCAAGCTTGGGTCCCGAGTGCTGTAAGGCAGCAATGCTAAACACCTTGCCACCGTGCTGCCCTTTTAATTCCAGAATTTTTATTCAATTTAGATTTCACCATCTGCTGAGGTAGGTTTCAAACCTGTATAATCAGAGCATTATCCTCAGCCTCTGGATTACTAATCCAGTGCAAAATAACGATGCCACTGCTTCCTTAGTCACCTCTAATTACAATGTTTCTCTGGCAACTCCTGTCCTATAGCTTTTATGAATTCAGCTCATCTGAAATCCTATCCTGTATCGGGTTCCTTTCACTCATCAACTCTACCCAGTTTTTAAAAATTCTTCCTTCACAGAGCATGGTCATCGTTGGCTAGGCCAGCATTTTTGTTGCCTGTTTCTGATTATTCATGAGTTGCTGTTGCTTGTAGCTTCTCTCCCATGCCTCCAGTTTAAAATTCACTTTGAATCGTAGAATGAGAGAGAAGGCCACAAGGACCTATCTTTCATGGGAAAGCATTAGAGGGATGTGAGACAAACACAAGCAATTGGGACTGTATGGGATGGCACCATGGTTGGCGTGGGCTGGTTGGGCTGTTTTCATGCTATATTCCTCTATGACTTTCCAATGCAAGCCACTGTATACTCTCATCTTCACGGTAACTTTCAGATGGGTGGGCACTTTTTATTTATTAATGAGATGCGGGCTTCTCTGACAAGGGCAGTATTTGTTGGCCATTCTTAATTGCCCTTGAGAAGGTGATGATGAGTTGCCTTTTTGCACTGCTGCAGTCCCTGAGGCGAAGGTGTATCCACAGTACTGTTAGAGAGGGAGTCCCAAGATTTTGATCAAATTACAGTTGGCGGATCAGTGCCAAGCTCCAAGTAAGAATGGTATGTAGTTTGGAAGGGAAATTAGAGGCAGTGGTGTTCCCACATGTCTGATAACTTTGGTCTTCTAGGTGATAGAGGTCATGAGTTTGGAAGATGCTGTTGATGGACGCTTTGTGAGTTGCTGTAGTCCATCTTCTATATGTCAACACTGCTGATGTTGTTTGCCAGTGGTGGAGGTACGTTTTGGGGTGCTGAACAAGCATGCTGCTTTGTTCTGGATGGTGTGCCGAACTTCTCAATTGTTAAAGCCACCCAGACAAGTAGAGACACACAAAAACACAAGAAATAGAAGCAAGAGTCAGCCACTGGGCACGTCAAGCCTACCCCACCATTTCAACATGACCATGGCTGATCTATGCTGGCCTCAGCTCCTTTCCTGTGCTATTTCTCCGTAGCCCTTGATCTATCAAATATTTATCCACCTCCACTTTAAATACTTCTAATGATCCAGTCTCCACTGTTCTTTGGGGCAGAGAATCCCATTGATTCATCACCCTCTGCTATTCCCTTATACTACTAGTCTGTGTCTTATAGATTGTGTACAAGATTAGGGGAGTCAGGAGGTGAGTTATTTGCTGCAGAATTCATAATCTTTGATCTGGCTCTTGTAGCCACAGTACTTATAGGGCTGCTACACTTCAGTTCTGGTAAATAGTATCACCCAATATGTTGATGCTGGGGCTTTCAGCAATGGTCATGTGTTTTCACCTTTTATTTTGCAACTACTGTACATAAAGGCACAGTATCACAATAGCTCAATGTACAGATCTTCTCATGAACAGCATCAGAGTTGCTTCTAAATGGGCTGAGAAAAAGATGTATAAATAGAAACACCAGAATCCATTTGCTGTGTAAATTCGACAAAGCCTGATCAGTCCTTTATCTTCAGCAGTCGTTCATCTCTGCCTCATCTTTCATCTTTTACCCTTCATACATAGGCTTCTTTCACAACTTGCTCTCATGTCAACAAGGATCTTAAAATCCCAGAACTGAAAGGAAGCGGGGCCTTCATTTTCCAGCAGCATCAGGGTTTGGTTTCATTCAATTGGACCAGGTTTATCTGTGCAGAGTATTCACAGCAGGACTCAAACCTACAGTTGTCTGGTAACATCACAGCTAATGTCAACTGATCCATCAGGCCTTGCAGCCTTCACACAAAGCATTAGCCTGGGCATCTGGATTAATATTGATGGACTATTATCACTGTACCCCTGTCTAGTTGAATGTCGACGGGTGATGGCTAGATTGCCTCTTATTGGGGATAGTCATTGCGTGGCTTGAACATTACTTGCCACTAATCACTCAGGGTATGGTGTGTGGAAATCATGAGGGAACTTGGCTATGTCCCAGCTTCATCTATTTAGGCAAGGGAGCACTAATGATGGCCAGATGGAATAGGTCACAAAGACAGCACAGGAGGGAAATAATGGCTTCATTTTTTAGGGGCAATATTTTGGGGTGGGAGCCTCTCTCCTCCAATTACCTATCAGATCACAATGACATCATTCAAAAACAAAAAGACATTTTCAAAAGGAAAATCCTTTTGTGTGTCCAAAATGGGGAAAAACATTTCAGACTGGATTCTCTGACCTCTTAGATGGGATTCTCCCGTCTCGCTGAGTGCCAAATTCTCCATTCTTGTTGGCAGTGGCGTCTGGGCTTGAATAACCAGACAATTTCAGCCTACATTTATTAATGGCATTCTTTAACTTGGTAGATAGAAAAAATCTTCTCCACATCTTCCTTCCCACCATACCCCCTCGGCAAACTCACTACAGTGACGCAGACAACACAACTACCAACCCATCACCAACCTCAACTCCCCCACTCCCCTCAATTCCTGGAAGTTTTGATTTTGTATTTTCCAAGGCTTGGCTTCTGCATATATTTGAATAAAGTTTGGGAACATTAAAGACCAATAAATAAATCATTTGTTGGGATAAGCAGGCAGAACACAGCCATGTTTGATCTTTATTGAAGAAAAGGAAGAATTCGGTTTTCACTCTGACTGAAAACGTCTTTCTATAAATAAGTGACTTCTATTTTGTGGGGGTTTAATTAGCTTAGTTTCAGAATGCGAGATGCGCACTCTACAAAAATATGAGGCACTTAATGAAGCTCAAAGCGTTGGCAGCAGATAGAGATGTTAACCAATATCTGGACTGACAGTGCATTATTAAAATTCTTCAACTTTAATAATTCCCTAATAGTTAGAACATTAGAAAAACGTAAGCTTCAAAATGAACTGGACTGTTCAATATACAAGTCCTTCCACGATCAGTAGTGGAGGTGCCTCTAAATTATCAGTTGTGGAAAATGATGTATGAATAGAAGTATAAGGGTCCATTTGCCACATAAAAAGCCTGATCAGTACCTGCACCCTCATCATTTGTTCAGCTGGATCTCTTGATTATTCATGAGCTGCCTCACTGTTTGATTACCATGAGAGAAAACATCAGCATAGAATTAGTTTGCTAAATTAAGGACTGCAGAACATTGCGACACTCCTGGCGTTAAGTTTGAGCAAGTTTGGGTGATTTTGATAGATTGCTCCATATTGTACTCAGGTATGCGTGTGTGTCAGTGTGGCGTGTAATTGAAAAACTGTCACTGAAGGCACATTTGGGGACAGTGGGGAAATTGAGCCCAAAAAAGGTCAATTGGCATAATTGCAAATATACTTCCACATTTGAGTCAAAGCAAATAAAATAGGGAATAGGGTCAAAAGCAAATGCTTTTCTCACCACGATGGAGCCAAATGTTTTTGAGGTTCTGGCAAACTAGTATTGTCTGTGAGACCATAGTACTTCGGATAATTCAGGAATTAACGACATTTTGGGCCCATATAATGGCAATGATCAATGGTGAAATTACACTGAGTGTTATGTTCCTTAAAATCATAAAATCCCTATAGTGCAAAAGGAGGCCATTCAGCCTATCCAGTCTGCATTTACTCTCAGACAAGAGTATCTTATCTAGGCTCTATCCCAGTAAGCCCACATATTCACCCCACTAATCCCCCTAATCCACACATTTTGGGACACTAACAGGCATTTCAGCATAGCCAATCCAACTGACCTGATTTTTGGACACCCTTCAAAGGAAACCTTTGCCAAGCAAGATTGTAGCTTACATTCTTGAGTTAAAAGAATTCTCCCACATTCCCATCACACCCCACTGCGTCCCCCAATCCTGTCTCCATGGATTTAGTACAAATCCACCTTACAGAATATTCCTGGAAGGTAAAAGAAAAATAAAGTACAAGTTAAGCTTTGGAACAAAGCCGACGTGGAAGGAGACCAGGGATGAGACCACATCCATGAACATGATGGGAAAAGATGGTTGCAAATTGCAAGGGAGTTCTTTCCCTGAGCTGACAGGGAAGGTCCACATACAATTTCTATGAGATCCAGACCATGGCACCAGAGTTTACATTCACAATCAGAAATTTCAATATTACTATTGCTATTCTGGCTAGCAATCATTTAAATGCTCCCTTTTCCAGTCAAAGTACTCTGCCTGTGGGAAAGTCAGTCACATCCAGATAGCCTGCAGGAGCGTAAGAAACAAGAATACTTCAGGTCACAGTAAAGAAGCAAGTTGCAGTGATGCATCAAGTCAGGGGTATGACGTATAAAGTAGTTCAGGACTTCTGGAAATCCATGAATGTGTATATGATTGATATGGAAACAGAATTAATGTTATTTAATAGAAAGGTCAAGATTTGTACTCCATCAGACAGCACAAGAAAAAACACACAGAATATAAGGATAAATTCCAATATCCACAATGAAAATGAAAATTCAAGATTCACAACTTACTTTCTGTATTGGAATAGCTGCAGCAATTTTGTTATATGAGAGAGTACGAGAAATCCCAATGTCTCATTCCCTTACACAAAATTGGGGGGAAGCCAACTAATTATTCCAATAACAGTATTTCCAGCCAGCATAATCAGTATTTCCAATCAGCCACACACTCTAGACAAAACCTCTTCCATTTTCTTTCGTCAGGAAAAAGATACAGAAGTTTGAGATCACATACCAACCAACTGAAGAACAGCTTCTTCCCTGTTGCCATCAGTCTTTTGAATGTGCCTACCTCAGATTAAGTTGATCTTTCTCTACGTGCTAGCTATGACTGTAACATAAAGTAGCTGGGCTCATTCCTACACCCTTTTTTTTGATTGAGAGTGTAACATTTACTTCCTGTTCTGTGATTTCACCCTTGAGTCTAAGGAAGACTGGAAGGAGTCCAGTGACTCAGCAATTTCCATTCTTGCTTCCCTCATTATCCTTGGATGCATCTCACCTGATCCTAGTGCCTTGTCAACTTATCAGTTATAATGCCTTCAATTGTCTGAATGACCTCCTCTTTTACAATGACCTACAAAGCATTTTCTTTCTTGATAAAGACAAATGCAAAATATTTATTTAATAATTCAACTGTGGCCCTGTCTCCACTGATAAATTTCCTTTTTGGTCTCTTTATCAGCCCCATTCCTCTTCTCATCAGCCTTTACATCTATAGAACAGACATTTTAGGTCTTGATAAAAAGGGACTAAGCATGGAAGTGATCGCAAATCACAGTACTTGCCTCATGCCAAACTGTACCAAATTCTCACGCCCGAAAATGGGCACAACTGATGGTAAACTCAGGCCATGAGGGTAAAAAAATATGGCTGGAATTTTCTAGCCATTTACACCAGAGTGGGATGATGTCAATGGGAATTCCCATTGACAGTGGCTGGACCAGAAAATCCAGAAAGTTTTGTAGCATATCTTTGACATACAAACATACTGGTCACAGATTTACAAAGTAACACATCAATTCTGTCCATGGCAAAACTGGATACTGCAGTTCAGGTCAAAGTCCATTGCAAATGAACCAAATTAAACTTTACAGAAGGAGAGAACAAATCTCATATTTCAATATTAGCTCAGTTTTCTCTTCACAGATGCTGTCAGACCTGCTATGATTTTCCAGCATCCATAGTGATTTGCTTTTATTTTAAACTTTAAGGAATTGGAAGAGAAGGGACAAAGTAACATAGCCAAAATTGTTGAAACAAGAAACAAAAGGGATTACAGCAGCAGGCTTTGTGGGAACGAACAATAGTGAATAAGAGGAGAACTTTCAACGAGAAAGCATTTATGCAAGAGGAGGACCTAACTTGGCAAAAAATAGCATTCATAAACATTGAACAGTTAAAATCTTTAGCTAAATAGATGCAACTTCATCTACATAATAAAACATGGCGACTCAGGGATCTAAGAAAAGGAAGTATTATACTATACAACTGTTCAAGGCATTTCTGAGACCCTCACCTGGAGTATTATGCACAGTTTTGGTCCCCTTATTTGAGGAAGGATGTAGTGGCATTGGAGGCACTTTAGAGGAGGTTCCCTAAATTGATTCCAGAAATGAGGGGTTTATCATATGAAGAGAGATTAAACAGTTTAGACCTATACTCTCTGGAATTTAGAAGAATGAGGGGAGATCAAATTGAAGATGGGAGTGGATGCTTCCACTGGTGGGGCATTCTAGGACAAGAAATCATAATCTTTGGGTAAGAGGGCAGCAAATTTAAAACAGAGTTGAGGGGAAACTATTTCTCCCAAAGGGTTGTGAATCTGTGGAATTCACTATCCCAAAGTGTGGTGGATTTTGGGACAGTGAGTAAATAAACTTAAGGAGGAGTTAGATTTTTAATTGGTAATGGATTGAAAGGTTATGGGAGAAGGCAGGAAAATGGGGATAAGGAGCATATCAGCCATGATTGAATGGCGGAGCAGACTCGTCGGGTTGAATTGCACAATTCTGCCTCTATCTTATGAACTTATAAAAATACTGACCAAGAATCTCAGCCTCACTCCAATTTTGGAACAAGTAGAAGATACAGGACCTGAAACAGGCCAAATTACTGTAGCCCAAGTTTGTATCAAAAAACAGATGCTAGATTTGGAGCTTCAGGAAGGAAAGGAGATGGAATTCCAAGAGACATTTCTAATGTGCTTCCCAGTTCAAAGACCTGAGAGAGAGTTACGGGCACAGAAAGATTGGCACTGAGACAGATTGCAGCAGCGAGATAGAAACTGACTTTACCTCGTAGTATTTCAATATTCTTCACCGAACCAGCAGGCAGACATTGAGAGAGATCCCTCACACAGTCAAAGTGCCATGGGGCAATGAAAACAAAGGCCATCCACCTGTGGTAAGTAGTATCCCAAAGGACAGATTGGAGGACAACTCATCGTAAGGACAGTACAAACAGGGAAGTCAACATGCTTTCAAACGATCTGCATTTGTAAAAGCCACATGGGAAGTACAAATGCAGCGAGCACAGAATTAACCAGTAAACCATCACAGAATCAAGTTCAAAACTTAAATCTACCTGAACCTAGCAGTTCAATTTCCAAGGCAACTGATGATAAGGTGCCAGAAGCAAACACAGACACCTCACAGAAATTTAAATCAATACATCTCACACCATCAACCTAGAAATAAGAATAATCAATGAACCAGAACATAAATGATCAGAATCCTTGGTTGTGGAATCAGCTGTGAAAGTACAGACCATCCAATAAAACCAGCAGAGTAATTTATCTAGACAGCATGGAAATAGCACTTTCATCACCAACTAACTATATTGAGAGTCATATGTCCATTCCTTGAGTACCAATATTAATAAACAATCAACAGATAATTCATAACGGCAAGGGGATTTTAAGAATAGGGAATGCGACAGAAGAACTGTAACAATGCCAGATTATCGTGTGCATGAATATCTGAGTTTAGATGAACATTAACATTTTCTTTCACCTTGCAAAAAAGCATGCAAAAATTGTCATCAAGAGTCCATTGTTCCCATGCGTTGGAGGTATGTCACGTCATAGTCTATTCGATTTAATGTTGATATATTAAAAAAACTGACAACAAAAAAGATGGATGCTTGAAGATCACCTAATTTATGGTTACCTTGGGTTTATCCGATCAAATGGCCTCAAGAGTTCTAGTTGTCAATCATTTCATGATTAGAAATGATTTAAGTACATTATTGAATAGAAAGTTAACAGGCAGTTACTTACATCACCTGATTCCAAACACCCTTTAATATTTTGACCCAGTTCAATTTATGCTTACAACCAATCCCTGTGGTAGGTATTGTCAGATTAATCAACAGAGCAACTCAACAGCTTATTTTCATTTTGAAGAATTGTAAGGAAAGTTAGCTCCCATTTTCAACCTAATGATCTAAAAATTGAAAAAATAGAATATTTTCCTTTCTATTTTATCATATAGGTTTATGCTATCGCTTTCCTGGGTGTCAATTTTCAAGCATTTATATTAAAATAAATTCTATTAATATATATGATATTGTGCAAGTGGTGAGCTTGTATAATTAAATATTTCTTGCAGGGTGCTTAGTGCAATTTTAAACATCTTAATGGTTGTTTTTATGAACTATCTCCTTCAGTAACCAAATTATTTCATAGAATCCCTACAGTACAGAAGGAGACTACTTGGCCCTTTTAGTCTGTTCTGATCGCAATCCCACCCAGACCCTATTCCCATAACCCCTTACATCTACCCTGCTAATCCCCATGACACTAGGGTCAATTTAGCATATTCAATCAAACTAACCCACAAATGTTTGGACTGTGGAAGGAAACCAGAGCACCCAGAGGAAACCAATGCAGACATGGGGAGAATGTACAAACTCCACACAGGCAGTGACCAAGGTTGGAATTGAGCTTGGGTCCCTGGCACTGTGAGGTAGCAGTGCTAATCACTGTGCCACCCTGCCGCCCACTGCCACCTTGCCGCCCAAATTTATATTAGTTGGTCCTAAGTTCTCATACTCTGTAAAAAATAATCATGATGGGAATTGTCAGTTGATAAAAGATGGTCCTTTAAGAGCTTCTCGTGCATGTGTTATTCATGTTTATCAAGACAAAACATATAGATATAAGGGAAGGATGGTGCTGGTGGGCCTAAAAATGGGGGAAAAAAATCTTAAATATAAATATTTAATTAATTGAGATGTTTGATGAAACATATACCATTACATCTCTCCAAGCTATTTTTAATTGTGTTGAAAGTCTGTACATAATGTCATTCTTTGAGATGTTGCTACACCAATTAAGTTTCCAGGTTTAATGCAGACCTCATTGAGCACTGCTACTGTTAGAGCAATAGGAAAAGCATTGTACAGAGATAAATTAAGTTCTGAATAATATCTTGAATCCCTGCTGTGCTGCACAGTGCTAAGATTCATCAGAAGAATAACTTGATAAATTATACATAACAAGCAGATTTTGTTCTGTCTGAAGTTGAATTATTTTATTGAACTTTTAAGCTTCATGATGAGAAGATGGTAAATCATTTTTCTTCAGGTCTGCAAACTGAACAACACAAATCTTAAAGATTTGATTTCCTTTGGGATTTGTAAGCAATTTTCTTGTCTGGTGATTGGCTTTTTGCCACCTGTTACTGTTTTATTTCGACAAAACGCAGCATTGAGTGAGGACTACCAAGTATTGCAATATTATTGTTTTGTGTGTAATTTACAAAACTCGATGACTGAGAGCAAATCATAGATCTGTCACTCGATTTGTGTTATAGTCTATGCACACGGTACTTTTTAAATCCAGTGACAAATCTGTAATTTACTCTCACCTTTCATTATTTTTATCAATGTGAATGACAATTTGCATTAAATGTATTTAAATACATTGAGATAAAGGCAAAATACAACAGATGCTGGAATCTGAAACAAAAACAGAAAAATGCTAGAGAAACTCTGATAGCTTCTATGAAGAGAGAATAGAGCCAATGTTTCAAGTCTGGATACCCCTTTGTCAGTGCTGAAAGCTTTTATATCAAGATAAATTCTATGAATGTATGTGATATTATGCGAGTGGTGAGCTTGTATAATTAAATGTTTCTTGTGGTGTGCTTAGTGCAATTTTAAAAATCTTCTTGGTTGTTTTTATTAACTATTTCCTTCAGTAACCAAATTATTTCATAGAATCCCTACAATTTTATACTACTTATACTATTTGGGATGGGATTGGGTAAATGAGCTGTCAAACATCATGAGGGAAGTGGAAAGCAGAGAAGGTGGATAGAGTGAAAGGGACAAATGGAAATTCTGTTGGAGACAGGAGCAGTACAGCCTCTCTCTCCCATCCTCATACTATAAATCTCATCCAATTTTCCTTGCTTTCAGCTCTGATTAAGGGTCATTCAGACTCAAAAATTGGCTCTATTCTCTGTCCAAAACTGCAATCAGATCCATTGAGATGCTCCAGCATTTTCTGTATTCAAATATGTCCCATGGTTGCATTTGCAGGACTCCAGTTTTGATGACGTATAATGTATATGCAGTACTAATATTCATAAAGAGTATTGCTACACCTGTTTCCTCAATTGTATTTGCCCTAGTGCAACATCTCAAGGGGGTTGCTACCAATTTGAAAGTTATTGTACCCACTGGTCACAGAGAGCTCTGTTATCGCATTGGGTGACATGGTAGCTCAGCGGTTACTACAGCTGCCTCACAGCTCCAGGAACCCAGGTTCAATTCTTGGCTTGGGTCACTGGCTGTGTGGAGGCTGCATATTCTCCCTGTGTCTGCATCGGTTTCCTCTGATTGCTCCTGTTTCCTGCCACAATCCAAAGATGTGGAGGTTAGATGAATTGGTCATGCTAAATTGTCCTTTAGTGTCAGGGAGACTAGTGAGGGTAAATGCATGGGATTGTGAGGATGGGGCCCTGGGTAGGATTGTGGTCAGTGCAGACTTGATGGCCAAATAGTCTCCTTCTGCACTATAAGGATTCCATGAACTCTATGATTCTATTCTATGACACAAGAGCAGTGAGCGTGTTGTTTCTGAAATGTCAAATAAAATTACTGCTGAAAATAGTTGTTCAATTGCTTAATCAGAATTGTAGTTAATTTCAGCACGTTTTTACATGATGTGTACATTTGGTTTCCTAAGAAGCTTCCCACATATGAATCCAAAGTGTAATACTTTAGCCAAGAATGGATCAGATTCAAGTGAGTTGAGCAAATCTGACAGTTATAGCTAGCTTCAGGGCTTCAATACAGGTCCTTCAGCAAGGAATCAAATCCTTACTTGCTTGAGTTACTGAACAATTTAGGGGTTGTTTGCGATTACTTTGTGATGACAATTAAAATCTCAATACAAGAGCAATATTTTTCATAATTATGCTAAATGATTTTCAGAATAAGGTTTGCGGCACAAGGTGGAATGAATAATTATTATGTGAAAACATTCCAAAACCTAGCCTTGGGTCAGCAATCTGTCCTCGTATTTCAATTATTTTACTTTATTTCTGTAAAACCCCAAGTGCCTTCTGAGAGAGTCAAAAAAAAGCATGCCAGAGGGAAACTGGAGGAAAAAAACACTCTACGAATACATTAGAGATTGTAATATCCCACCTAAAACTAATAACCCTCATTACGTATAACTGTCAGGCTCTACTCTGCCACCAAGACTAAAACCTGTTACTATAGCAATGTGAATCAAATCATCTCACTGTTGTTGTACTGGTCCATTGTTCAAAGTCTAGACTCTGACTTCTGTAGCACTACAATCCTCTGCCGCTGTGGTTTACTGTAAAGCTGCCTCTTGAAGTTTATTTTATCCTGCAAGAAATATTGATCCATTTGAATTCAATTCACATTGAGGGGAAAATAAATCATTTGTCAAACTGGATATACTCTTCTGAACTGAAAATGTTTTGACATAAAAAGAACCTTCTGCAGGTGTGAAATATATAGATCCTGGAAAGCTGCGAGTGAATTATAATGCACTAATATAATTGAATGGGTTGTAAGCCTGACCAGTTTATGTTTCTTGTCTTAGCTCTGAGATACATTATTATCTTTACCCTTCAAATATCCTTCAATCAAGCAATGAAAATGTTGTTTCTAACGACTCCCCGAAAGTAGTTTATTTATATCTCTCATGGGCCCAGTGCATCTTTAACTTCTGGTTTTACCTATAGTTCTTCATCCATTGACATTTTTAAATGCACTGCAGCAAGTTTGTTACCCAAGCATAAGACATATGGAAAAGAACGTCCACTATAGAAATTGCTGGATTCTCAGTCTGTCAATGTCAGTGTAACCATTGTTCCTCTGAATCTCTTTCTTTCCTTCTTGCTGAACTCCATGTCATTATCCAGCATGGGCTTCTGTGCATCATCATAACTAGCTAAGATCAGGATTTATTGCATTACCTATCTCTTCTTTGTAGATTCTGAAAGCCATAAAACAGTTTCAGTTTTTCTTCCATTCTATTCAACACGATATTCTGAAGACTGCTTCTCAATTCATCTCATTTTCCATTTTTGGCTTCAGTGATGTTCAGAACTATGAATGTGGTCCTTAATAAGGATGTCATTTTTGTAAAAGGAGTCAGTGTGATACTGATAAATCATTTCATAAGATTTTATTTGGTTTGCTAAAAAAAGTTGTTCAATAGCGAAATTTCTTTTGTGTTAGAAAATACTACGAAATCATGAGCTGATTAACATTTTTGTCCTTTTACCTTAAAGATTACAAAATATTTATTCAGAATTTCCCTCAGGATATTGACCAGACAGATTAGGGTTCAAAATAGGGTTGATTGTAACTGGTGGGTGGATGAGTCAAGTGTGTTTTTAACTTTATATTGCTCAGCTATGGCTCAGTTTGTGGAACTACGAGTCAGAAAGTTGTGTTTTTGATGTTTCACTCCAGACACTTGAGCACAAAAGTCTAACTGAGGTTCCAGTGTAGCGCTAGTGGAGATGCTGTCCTTCAGAATGTGTTGGTAAACTGGGAGTAATTCTGCTCTCTCCGATGGAGATAAAAGTTCTCACGGCTGGTTCCTCAATCAACAACACTACAACAGGTGATTTGATCATTATCATTTTCCTGATTGCAGGAGCTTGCTGTGTACAGATTGGAAGCCATGTTTCTTTCATTACAACAGTGACTACACTTCAAAGTATTGGCTGCTGCATGCTCTGGGATGTCCTGAGGCCTTGAACAATGTTCCATGTAAGGCAAATCTTTCTTTATATCCAATAAGGAAGCCACAAAAGTCTAAAGACAGGATTTTCTGCCCCTCCTACCCTGTTTTCTGGTGCAAGAAGCAGGTCACCATTGGCCACTAGTGGGACCCTCTATTCCCCGTAGCGTATTTTTAAAAATTCTGTTATGGGATGTGGGCATATTTGGCAAGGCCAGCATTTGTTATCCATTCCTAATTGTCCTTGGATTGAATGGTTCGCTAGACCATTTCAGTGGGCAGTTGAGAATCAATGACATGCTGTGGGTCTGGAGTCACATGTAGGTCAGACCAGGTAAGGACAGCAGATTTCCTTTCCTAAAGGATATTTGTGAGCCAGATAGGTTTTTACGACAATCGACAATGGTTTCATGGTCATTATTTAGACTGTTAATTCCAGATATTTTTAAAATTCAAATTTCACCATCTGCCATGGGGGAGTTTGAAACCAGATCCCCAGAGCAATACCCTAGGCCTCTGGATTAATCCAGTGACAATGTCATTGCCACCCTCCTCCCCCCACCACATCTGCAGCATTTTGAATAGTTCACTTGTCTGCTGCCACAGGGACAGGGAGATCCCACTGGCTGGAAGGGCTGGAAAATCCCATTGTAAATGAATAATACATTTACAACATTTTGGACTGACTTTAAGGAATAAAGAATTAAAAATAGGACTCATTATTTTCCATTCAATCACCGTTTGATAATTACATTTTGTTTACTTTCAAATTACCCTTGGGTAACATCTAAATTGTTTTTGAAATCAAGACTACCTTTCCTAATGAATTTTTAATGGTTGAAAACTACACCATCATTTCACTTTAGAAAAAGTCAGTCTTCGTTACTGATTGTGATCTTGTATGTCCAATACAAAACACTTCTGGGACTCTCACTAACTAAAATGCAAGTGGACTCTTTTATTCCAAACCTAGTTATTGATGATAGTTGTTGAGTCCTGGGTAGAGAGAAAAAAACAACTAATTCCAGTAATTTACACAATTCTAAAAAGATGAAACAACAATAAATATGGTTCAAAGTTCCTTTTTGTGCACAATGGGCGAGAGAAGAAACCTCAGTGATACAATGGATTGTGAAAATGATTGTAGAAAAAAAAATAAAAGCAAGGGTTGTGTTTTTCTAACACTTCTAAATTGTTTCTGTGTCTTACTCAGTTTATGCCATAAGATGTCAAAACAACTTACTTCCAAAATATTACACTTGAAGTTCATCAAAGCTGTTTCTATAGATCAACTGGTATTAATATTACTCCATTTCATAACTATTTCTAAGTTTTTTGTCCGTATCACTTATAATTACTTTTCAATTAGAATTTAAAAATATGTAGAGAATCTTGCAATATTTTAGCATACGGAAAGGAATTTTAGGGAAGTTTAAAGTATGTGTGTGTGTGTGTGTGTGTGTGTGTGTGTGTGTGTGTGTGTGTGTGTGTGTGCACATGCGCGTGTGTACGTACATGTGTGTGTACATACATATGTGGATGCACATGTGTGTAAGTGTATGTATGTGTACGTGTGTGTGCATAAGAACATAAGAAATAGGAGCAGGAGTAGGCCATCCAGCCCCTTGAGCCTGCCTCACCATTCAATAAGATCATGGCTGATCTGTAGTGGTTCAGTACTATTTTCCAGCTTTCTCCCCGTAATCCTTAATTCCCTTGTCAATTAAAAACCTATCCACTCTTGACTTGAACATATTCAGTGAGGAAACCTCCTCCACCTCATCAGGCAAAGAATTCCAAAGAGTCACCACCCTTTGCATGAAGAAACCCCCCCACCCCTAATCTTGAAGCTGTGCCCTCTAGTCCTGCTATCTTTGCTAAGCAGAAAGAGTCTCTCAACCTCTACCCTATCCATCTCCTTCATAATCTTATATGTCTCTATAAGATCCCCTCTCAGCCTTCTAAACTCCAAAGAGTACAAACCTAGCCTATTCAGTCTCTCCTCATAATCCAATGCCTTCACCTCCGGTATCAGCCTAGTAAACCTTCTCTGCACCCCCTCCAAGGCCAATATATCCTTCCTCGAATGTGACGACCAAAACTGCACACAGTACTCCAGCTGTGGCCTCACCTGCACCCTATACAGCTGCAACAGAACCTCCCTACTTTTATATTCTATCCCCCTAGCTATAAAGACCAACATTGCATTTGCCTTCTTAATCACCTGCTGCACCTGCATACTGTGTTTTTGCGATTCGTGTACAAGGACCCCCAGGTTCCTCTGCACCATTGCATGCTGCAGCTTTTCACCATTTAAATAGTAATCCTTCCTACCATTATTGTTACCAAAGTGGATAACCTCACACTTGCTAACATTATACTCCATCTGCCAAGTCCTCGCCCACTCACTCATCCTATCCAGATCCCTCTGCAGGCTTTCCACACCTTCCACACATATTTGCTTTTCCACTCATCTTTGTGTCATCAGCAAATTTCGTCACCCTGCACTCAGTCCCTTCCTCCAGATCGTCTGTGTAAATGGTAAATAGTTGAGGCCCCAGCACCGAATCCTGGGGCACTCCACTAGTCACAGCTGCCAATCAGAACAGCACCCATTAATACTTACCCTCTGATTCCTATTAGACAACCAATCCTCTATCCAGAATAACACCCTACCCCTGACTCTCTGCACCTTAACCTTCTGCAGCAATCTTTTGTGAGGCACCTTATCAAACACTTTTTGGAAATCCAAAAACACCACATCCACCGGTTCCCCTCTATCTACCCCACTAGTCACTTCCTCATAGAACTCCAATAAGTTCGTCAAGCACGACTTCCCCTTAACGAATCCGTGCTGCATCTGCCTGATCAAACAGTTTGTTTCCAGGTGCCTCATTATTTCTGCTTTGACGACAGATTCAAGTATTTTTCCTACTACAGACATTAAACTAACTGGCCTATAATTCCCTGCCTTCTGTCTGCTACCTTTTTAAAACAGCGGCGTAACATTAGCCGTTTTCCAACCTTCCGGCACTTTTCCGGAGTCCAGTGAGTTTTGAAAGATAATTACCAGGGCATCCGCTATCACCTCTGCCATTTCCTTGAGGACCCTGGGATGAGTATGTGTATGTGTACGTGTATGTGTACATGTGTATGTGTGTGTGTATACACATATATATATGCATGTCTGTGTATATACATGTGTGTGTACCCGTGTGGATGTGTGTGTGTGTGTGTGTGTGTGTGTGTGTGTGTGTGTGGGTATGTGTGTCTATGTGGGTGTAAATTGTAAATTAAGCGTAGGTAACAAATTATGGAACTGTTAAACACTGTCCTTTTTAAAGATATTGATGATTGCTACTAATACCGTGCATGTAATTGAGCGAATACATCTTACCTGGAGTCTACTTGCTAATGTTCAATCGTAACAATCAAAGAAAAATTACTTTAGTTGCAACATCATTCACTTTATTAACAGAATAAGATCATCAAATTACCTGGGAGAAATCAAATATAGAGTAGCCTTCTAAATTGAATGCTTAGTTTTTGATTAGTAAAATATTAATACTTCATACATTTATTGAAACTTTTGTCTCCATTTAGCCTCTTTAAGCAAAGTATTTCCTTCTTGAAATAAATAAAGTCTATTGACTACATACAGAGCTGCAGATTATCACCCAAAATGCCTGATGAATTGAATAAATGGCATTCTCCAGGGTGCTGAGTTACAACTTGGATTTGTCCACTACACGCCAAGACTTAGCAGGAAATATTGTTTGTAAGCTGTTAAAACATCGAATAACCTAACACTGAGCTCCCCATTTCCAACATTTCTCAATGGATTTGCAACAGAACAGCACTCCTTGACACCGTATTGGAATATCAGTTTGATGTATGGATTCAAGACTTACAAATGATGCTTAATCCCCATTCACAGACCATTAGCTATAAATCTGGACCAATTGACACTTTGGGAGCAGTTTAATAAATACTTCTGTTGCCATATAACTGGCTCCATAAATCCTTGGTCCAAGCTTAGACACAAAATATTTTTTAATGATGTACAATTCTGCAAATTATGCAACATTTACTCCAAGATGATACTTAATATTTATTATCAGTGATAGTGCTAAGAGTGCTGAAATTTATTTGGTAGTTTGAGTATCTTTTGTTTGTAAATCTGAAAACTATAGATCCAAAAATGATCTTCTTTTTGAACTCCATCGACCTTTAGCGTGGGAAGACTATTTGTTTGTCTGCATTGTTTATCTTGCAATTCTTATGCTGAACATGTCAAAGAAAACTTTCTCAAGCACCCTGTATTCATTATTCAAAGTACAGCATAGGAACAGGCCCTTCGGCCCTCCAAGCTCGTGCTGATCTTCATGCCCAACTAAACAAAAAAAAGCCTTCTGTCCTTACTCAGTCCATATCTCTCTATCCCCTCCCTATTCATGTATCCATCCAGATGCCTGTTAAAATGTTACTAATGTGCCTGCTTCTATTACTTCCTTTGGCAGCACGTTCCAGGCACCCACCACTCTCTGCAGGAGAAATTTGCTCCGCACATCTCCCTTAAACATTCCCCCTCTCACCTTGAACCTGTGCCCCCTTGCATTGAAGTGATATGTCTTACTTTTCTTGACATTTTATTTACTTCCGATTATAGCTAGCTAGGCATAGCCTATTGTAAGGTATATGAAAGCTGAAAAAATGTAACTAGTTCCAATGGATTTGGATGAAGGATTTTTAAACTGTATGTTGCAATTGTAGGAAAAACATGCAGATGCAAATAATTATTTTTCAATCTGAAATTAATTTGAATAACTAATTGGTTAAAATGTGCACAGAATAACACTACTCAAGTTAGAAGAGAATACACCAAGAACTGAAATATTTCCAGCAAAATTCCCCGTGTTTCTTAGATCACTGGAATGTTTGTGATATTGCTGCTGCCATGATGGTATTAAGACCAATTGTTATAAGAGCATAAAAAATAGAAGCAGCAGTAGACCATATGGCCCCAGGCATAGCGTAATGATAGTCATGCCCCTGTCTACATCAATGGTGATGAAGTGAAAATAGTCAAGAGTTATGACCGTAACACCATATTCTGCACCCTCTCCTTTCCTTCTCTCCTATGTACTCTGAACGGTAATCTTTGTCTGTACAGTTGCAAGAAACAACATTTTTCACTGTTTCCCCAATACATTTGACAATAATAAATCAAATCATACCAATACTATTATGGTTGATCATCTACCTCAGTTCCACCATCCTACCCTGTTCCCCACATCCATTGATTCTCTGAGAGACCAAAGCCATTTTCATGGTGAAGGGAGAACTCTATGACTTTGCAAAAATAGTGCTCAAACTCCAAATCCAGAAGCCCCACTCCCATCTACAGCACCCATAACTTTGGTAGAGGGATGGTAATGGGGTAGGATGTATTTGCCATGTGTACAGTACATGGAGACAGTGGCATGTTTAGAAGTGCAGCTGTCTTCACTCAGAAACAAATCACATCACCAAGTCTCCTGAAACATGACTTATGGAAGTTACAAGTTTTAGACAAAGGTCTAAACCCACCAGAGTTATTCGCAGGAATCAGATAGCCTTTTGGCTAAGTCAAATAACCTTTTCAGATATTTAAGAGTAGATGTTAATTATGTAAAATGTAAGTCTGTGGAATTATCAAGACAATTAAATCTCCTGCTTTTTAAAATTATTTTTCATGATAATTTCAAAATCATGAAAAAAAAGCATGATTTTTCTCTTGAATGAAGAAAAAGTTACTTATAATTTCAACAGCTTTTGAAATTGTAAGTACCATTTTATTGACACATCAGTGAGGGCTGTCATTATAATATTCATACTACTTGATTGTTTCCATAACCTATGGTTGTCACAGTGGGAAGCCTGTAATTTCACAGTTTAATTGACAACTCAGAGAGATTATTAAAGCAAAAAAATTCCAAAGATACACAACTCTTTGAATGAAGACATTTATTTTCATCCAAGTTCTAAATGATCAGCCTTTATCCTTCAATGGTGCCCCCATGTTTTTGCAGGTGGGAATTAACCTTATTATCCACAAAGTCGGCTTCCTTCTAATTTTGAATTTATGACAAAATCATGAAGGTATGTGACTGGGTGGAATAATGTGTCATGCTCAGTTGAAACATGAGGATATTGGAAATTATGGACTCTAAGATCAACCTTTTTGGAAGTGGCCACAAAAATTGTTAAGGTGGTTTCAATTTAACATGTGACTATGTGACATTTAAACTTTGGATAGTGTTCGATTCTGTGACCAAAATTTAGTTAATTATGAACCTGAATAAAGGATCTTTCCAACCACCTGTAATGTTTAAACATCTCGGGCGAGATTCTCTGGTCTCCCAGCTGCAGGTTTCCCATTGGAAATTTGCTAGTGGTGGGATCCTCTCGTCCCATCACTGTCAATGGGAATTTCCATTTACATCATCCCACACTGGCGGGAAACCCATGGGTGGGGATGCACTGCTGGTGGGGCCAGAGAATCCCACCAGTGTGAATGGCCAGAGAATTCTGGCCCTTCTTATTTAAGGATGAAGTAACATTTGAAGAATAGGAAATCTTTTGACTCTGAATTCAATAATGAATAGAGGAGACTATTTAAGCTCAGGGTGGGACAGAGTTAAGAATGAAATACCTTAGATAATGGATATTGTGTTGTGGTGGTCTGAATCCCAGATGTGTTAACCCCTGCAGTCATGTGACTGAAATTAACTATTCAGGATTGCAGCGTAATACCACATCAGTAAAGCTGTGCACCTGAGAAACATCTGAAACAGCTGAGACATTGAAGCTGAAAGTTTGGGTGGCATGGTGGCACAGTGGTTAGCACTGCTGCCTCACAGTGCCAGGAACCCGGGTTCAATTCCGGCCTCTGGTCACCTCTGTGTGGAGTTTGCACATTCTCCTCGTGTCTGCTCCAGTTTCTTCCCATAGTCCAAAGATGTGCGGCTTAGATTGATTAGCCATGCTAAATTGCCCCTAATGTTGGGGAATTAGCAGGGTAAATACATGGAATTATGGGAATATAACCTGAGTGTGATTGTGATAGGTACAGACTCAATGGGCCGAATGGTGTCTTTCTGCACTGTAGGGTTCTATGATTCTTTTAATGCAGCCAATCTGCTTTACTTGTCCCAGCTTCTAAATCTACCTGATAATTAATCTCCTGGCTCTTCATTCACAAGAAGCTTCACGGTTTCACAAGCACCTTTTGTTTCTAAAACATTTTGGCTGCGATTTTGCTTTTGTGATCAGCTTGAACATTAATGGTGATGTGGGCACAAGATATTGTGAGGTGGGAATTCTACCGCCCCGCTAGCCATGGAATCAGAGTGGGCGAGGGGTGGACAATGGAAATGTCCATTGACCTCTGGCAGGATTTTCCGATCCTGGCCAAGCAAAGCTGTAAAATTCTGCCCTGAGACTCTGAAAATGGGAATATCATCATGGTAATCTTGTTTTCTAATTCTCTCCTCCCCTCGCCAGTGATTTAATAAGATTCGGTTCCCGGATGTTCGGAAACCTCATTTCAATAAATTTAAATGTAATTAGCAAGCTTCCCCACTATATTGCACCTCCCATTTGGAATTCATATCCACAGAAGGGGGAGGTCCTGTATCCATGGGGCAGTGGGGAAGGTCTCTATGTATGTGTGGGATTCCTGTTTTTTCTATCAAAGATGAAGGAGTCCTTTATCAATCCCAGAATCCCCAGCTTCTAGCTTTGTCCAGCCCCATCTCATCAGTGTGTTGATGTGGGCCACACCAGCAGATTCTTTTAGCACAGAGTGCTGGATTATCTGGAGAGAAAGCTCGGCTGTGCAGCATGCCAGCTGCATGCTGGCTTTCTCACCTCAGCTAGCGCTCTGTGCAGAGAATGGAAAATTCAATCCCTTCACTCCAACTGAAGTATTAACTAAACCAGGAAGACATCTGCTTGCATTAATAAGATTATAAATTCAATTTTTATAATTACAGCTTTAACTTCATCGGTATCTAACCTTTGCACATGAAATAAATACGTGTGATATTGCATTCAAATATCTAAGGCAAGTGTGCAATAATAAATAACCTCTGTTTTTAAATATGCACCAAAATACTGGCTGCTTGAATATATTTTAAAGAATATATTTGAGGAAGAATATTATAAAATCACAGAACTTTACGGTATAGAAAGAAGCTATTTGGCCCATCAAGCCTACACTGACAACAGTCCCATCTAGACCCCATCCCCATAATTCCCAGAATTTACCCTGTTAAGGGGCAATTTTAGCATGGGCAATTCACCCAACGCACACATCTTTGGAGTTTGGGATGAAACTGGAGCACCTGGAAGAAACTAATGCAGACATGGGAAGAATGAGCAAATTCCACACAGTCATCCAAGGCTGGAATTGAACTTGAGTTCTTAGTGCTGTGAGTGCTAACTACTGTGCCACCATATGATCCCTGAGGGTAAGGTGATATATACACTTCACACGCATATGCCTTGATTATGAACAGGAAGGGATCACACAAATTCTGTCTGTAACTGATGATGTTCCTTTCAAATTGCTATTTTTCTCCTGCCAGTGATAATGTGGTAATGAGAGTAAGGGGTTGTTAGTGAATCCTGGTAATATTTACTGCATAGTGATGGAGAAGGTGGACATTTATTTCAACAGCGAGGCACTGATTCAACAAATTGCTTTGTCTTGTCTGGTGCTGAGTTTCTCAAACAAGTATTCTTAGTGGATATAATGTCCTAGCTCTCTTAGACATTGTGAATTTAACACAAAAAGAAAAAAAGATGTGGTTTACACATGCAGATTTAAAATAACAATGTGGCTTATTGAAGAATCTGTTGCCTGTATGGAGTATAAATTGAAACGAAGCAGGAGCCTGTGAAACACCCTGATGACATCACCATCAAGTCATGTGACTGCTGTTAAAGCATTCATGCAATCACTTAAACATATAACAGTGGGTCACTTGTTTACATGGTAAGCTGATGTTTCTCTCTACCTATAATTGCAACACTATATTCTGCATCCTATCCTTTCCTTGTCCCTATGTACTCTACGAACAGTATGTTTTCTCTGTACAGTGTGTGCGAAACAATACTTTTCATTACATACCAATTCATGTGACAATAACAAATTGAATCAAATCAAATCAGACTTGACCCCTGTTCTGCTCTAGATGACATGGCTGGGCCTGTTTCTGGATAAGTCTGTTAATGCTGAGAGTTTCAATAGTGCTACCATATGACGCCAGCTGGAGGTGTTTGGAGATTATCACTGTCTGGTGCTTGCATAACATAAATGCTACTTGACACTTGGCAGTCCAAGCTTGGATGTCACTCAGATTCTGTCGCAGGCTGGTATAGGGCTACTTTATCATTGAAGGGTTGTGAAATGAAGGAGCTGTGAATAGACCTGAAAGACTGAAATCATCAATGATCAGCTCCATAGATGATGGAACACTGAGGAAGAAGCTGAAGATGGTAGGGCCAAGGAGTCTGAGGAACTTGTATTCAGTATGCCTCAGCCATTGAAAGGTTTCTTTTCGACCTTCAGATGACTTCTGTTTTGGTCAACTGTTATGAATCATTGAATCGTAAAACCTCTATAGTGCAAAAAGAGGCCATCCAGCCC
The DNA here is from genome assembly GCA_024679065.1 of Sphyrna mokarran. NCBI lineage: Eukaryota > Metazoa > Chordata > Chondrichthyes > Carcharhiniformes > Carcharhinidae > Sphyrna > Sphyrna mokarran. The sequence continues at coordinate 14,652,190 of JAGIQG010000025.1, forward strand.
ATTGAGCCTGCAACAATCCCACTCAGCCTCCATCTCCATAACCCCACGTATTTACCACACTAATCCCCCTAAGCTACACACCTTGGGACGCTAAGGGCAATTTAGCGTGGCCAATCCACCTAACCTGCACATCTTTGGACTATGGAAGGAAACCCACACAGACACGGGAAGAATGTGCAAACTCCACACAGTCACCCGAGGCTGGAATTGAACTCGGGTCCCTGGCACTCTGAGGTGGTAATGCTAACCACTCAGCCACCATGCCACCCCAGTGGTGCCATAATTGTTTGAATGCCTTGTAGATGTGAAAGAAAATTAAATACAATATATCGATTAAAAATGACAAATTCAAGTTAACCAAAAACCCTATGTAAATAGAATAAATCACAAATGATTAAATCCTCAATTTTTCTGCTCACAAGTGAGATTATTAGCTCTGTTAGCTATGCTGTTCTCCAGCGTATATATCTCAGAGCTGTGACCTTGGCTGTCTCCTACATACATCTGCTTAGAGTTTAATTCATGATTTCATTTGTAAATGTTTTTATTTTATTTGAAGAGCTGATTCATTCCTTAAGAAGCAGTAGAAACATAACCTGAAAAAAAAGCATTAGGTTAAATCTAAAACTGTATTTCGTTATCTGAATGCAGCAGGAGTGTTATGTATATTTTATAAAGGCTGAAGGCAAATTGCACCTGGAAATCCATTGGAGGCTAAGTTGCAAAGCAACTGTAACACCTTTGACAAGTGAATTAAAAAGCTCCAAAAATAAAAAAAATCAGTTAAAGCAGATTGAGGAGACAGATAATGAACTGAGAGCTTTCAGCCGGTGCAAAATCACAAGGGATATCCTATTGGCAGAGGAAGGCCATGAATATTCATGAAATTGATCTGTAATAGCTTTCTATTTTCCATAATCATCATTAAAACTTATTCCAAGAGAATAGCACATCAATATACTCTTTCTGTTTGGAAAAGTTGGCCCCCAGGTCTTACTCGTGACTGGTGCTTAGGGGATATATTTTATCCTTTATTTTATTGTTCTGTAAAGGGCAGAAGACATTTTGTTCTAACCATCTTCTGCTGTAACATGCTATAGATGGAGCTGTTGTGCAGCATAATCATTCTTCGGTTAGATCGCTTCAGACAAAGGCTGTGCCACTGCAGTGGAAGTACTGTTGAGTGAATTTTTAGTGGTTACAATTACATTTAAAACCTAAAAAAAATCATTATTTAGCAGCAAATTTTTGAATTGTTTTGCACAATATCTTATTTTTAACAAAATGAGGATGCCCATTGTAGCGGCCAGCATGGAGGCATAGTGGTTAGCATTGCTGCCCACAGCACTAGGGACGTGGATTCCATTCTGGCTTGGGTCACTATTGATTTGATTTGACTTGATTTGATTTATTATTGTCACATGCGTGTTATACTGACAATGCACACCATTCATAGAGAAGGAAAGGAGAGAGTGCAGAATGTAGTGTTACAGTGATAGTTAGGATGCAGCGAAAGATCAATTTAATGCAAAATAAGTCCATTCAACAGTCTGATGTCAGCAGGGAAGAAGCTATTCTTGAGTCCACTCTTGTAACTTCTTCTCAAAGGAAGAAGATGGAAGAGAGAACATCTGGGATGCATGGGATCCTTCATTATGCTGGCTGTTTTGCCGAGGCGGGAAGTATAGGCAGAGTCAATGGATGGGAGGTCAGTTTGCCTGATAGATTGGGCTACATTCATGACTTGTTGTAGTTCCTTGCAGTCTTGGGCAGGGCAGGATCCATACAAAGTTGTGATACAGCCAGGAAGAATGCTTTCTACAATGTATCTGTAAAAGCTGATGAGAATCATAGGCGACATGCCAAATTTCCTTAGTCTTCTGAGAAAGTAAAGGCATTGGTGGGCTGTCTTAACTATAAGGTCAGCATAGGGGGAACCAGGGGGGATTGCTGGTGATCTGGACACTAAAACCTTGAAGTTCTTGACCCTTTCTATTTGTCCCCATTGATGTAGACAGCATCTGTGCGGAATCTGTACATTCTCCTCATGTCTGCATGGGTTTCCTCCAGGTGCTCCACTTTCCTCTCATTGTCCAAAAGACATGCTGGTTAGGTGGATTAGCCATGCTAAATTCTCCTTCAGTGTACCCGAACAAGCGTCAGGGTATGGAAACTAGGGGATTTTCATAGTAACCTCATTGCAGTATTAATGTAAGCCTACTCATGACATGAATAGATAAACTTGAAACTAGTTTACGGAGAGTGTGCAATAGCATCAGAAGAAAATAGGTGGGATGTTTCTGGATGTGATTAAATGCTTAGACAAAGAAAAATTGCCTTACACAGAGACATTTTATGATCATAGGATGCCCAAAGTGTTTTTATGAAAGGAAATTTTTTCGGTAGACTATGAAAGTGGTTAGAGGAGTAGCCTTGATAGTGTAGGAACCTGATGCTAAAAGGAGACGGGGTGCACACTGAGCGCCAGAGAAACAAACAGGGGCTGTGTGCTGAGATGTCGGGAAGGTTGCCAAACTAGCAGGTGGTCATAGCAAAGCTTGGCCTGGATTTTACAATTGTTATTTGGGGAGGCAGGAAGTAGTAAATTGACAGTGGGTGGGATTGTGTTGGTGTAGACTCGATGGACAAAATGGCCTCCTTCTGCATTGTAGAGATTCTATACTTCTATCCTGTGACTCAGAAAACAATGGGCTGCCATTCTTCCCCCATGCCTGCATTGAGTTCATGATGGCACTCTTCGGAAAATTGAAAATATTAATTGTGAATCCCTACTTGTAGATTAGGAAGTGGCTTAGCTAACAGAAACAACAGTTTTAAATGGAGGCAAATGAGGAATCTGAGGGAATTACTGAATTTCATCTGCAAACCTGCATAAGTGGACCCTAATTAGAGGAAGAACAGAGAATGCTAGAAAAATGCAGCAGGCCTGACAGCATCTCTACGGAGCAAATACCTTTGGCATGGTGGCAAAATGGTTAGCACTGCTGCCTCACAGCACAGGACTTGGGTTTGATTCCAACTGTGGGTTACGGTCTGTGTGAAATTCACACATTGTCCCTGTATCTGTTTGGGTTTCTTCTGGGTGCTCCAGTTTCCTCCCACAGTCCAAAGATGTGCAAGTTAGGTGCATTGACCATGCAAAATTGCCCCTTAGTGTCCAAATATGTGTAGATTAGGTGGGTTAGTTATGGTAAATATGCGAGGTTACAAGGATTGTGGCAGGGGAAGAAGACCTGGATGGGATGCTCTTCCCGGGAGATAGGGCAGATTCAGTGGGACAAATGGCCTTGGCACTGTAAGAATTCTATGGTACTATGCTGCTAGAGCTGTTGAATGGAATCATGCCAATGCACTCAAGATCAATGGACCTTCATATGGTCCATGTTCTGCCTGCTGCAATTCCTGTGATGGGTGGGACAGGAAAATTCTGCCCGCTGCGTTTTTCCAGCATTCTCTATTCTTGTTTCAGGTTCTCACATCTGCAATATTTTACTTTTACTAACATTTCAGGCTTTTGCATCTATGTAGAGCTTACCTTTTACCAGTTTTACCCTTCACCCTTTTTACACCTCCAATGCTGATATATTCTTGTTTTTGTCCTGTGATTCCAAACATGAAGCATGCTGTTGCAAAATTATTGATTAGATTTGGTATTCTGATTCTCCATGTAAAATACACACAGCTGCCAGGTATGTAATATTAGAGCCAGCATTTAAGATGTCCAGTCACAGTGGAACAACATTTGTTGAAAATAAACAGAATGCTAATCTATATGGTGAAAATAACAACAGTTAGAGCCAATGGTTGTCCTGTTGGCAGGGGTTACATGTTAAAGCTACTGAAAGACTAATTTAAGGTTGATGCCAAGAACCTGTTCATGCAAGGAATGATAGGCACTTGGAAAAGCTCTGGAATCGTTTAACAAAGCCCTTGGCTGACTAGAGATGCTGGAGGGGAACTGCATATTTTCCTAGATGAATGAGCTAAATAGCTTGCATGCTAAGCTAACCATCACAACAAACACCCTACCATCTCAGCTTTTTTAATTTGTTTGGTAAGTAAAGGTCCTTGAGGTCTTTCTGATTTATTCCATGATAACACCAACTGTCAGATTTGACAAAAGCCAAAGATTTTGTGAATAAAATGGAGAAAATAAAGAAAGGTTATGTTTTGCAGGGTTAAATGTTTGTGAGGTGCTAGGGATTAATGGGTTTCTAATATTGCTTAATGTAAATCACAGATTTCATTCGGATAGTGACACTAATCTAACAACATTCATGGAAACCTGTTGCTGAAATATGAGATTTGCATCCAGCATTGGTGTTCCAGATTATGCTAGTTTTGTGAAATAACTCCTCAGAGGGTGGTGCCTGTTTACACATTCTCTTTATTTACAAACATATTTCCATTCTGAAGAGCGTACCAGGTACAAAGTCAGAATCTGGAGTGCCAGTAGACCTGACATGTGCCATTACATACACAGGTGAGACTTGCTGATTGGGCAGGCCATTACCTCAATCTGGGAGTTTACACTCCAAGAGACCAACTTAATGGACCTTGGTGCAGTCATTACACTTTGGGAAGATTGCACTTATGATTAATTGTGCTTATACACAGCTTATATATTGTTATTATATATATTATTATATACACTAGACATGCTAAATTCTCCCTCAGTGTACCCAGAGTGTGGGGACTTGAAGATTTTCAAAATAACTTCACTGCAGTGTTATTGTAAGCCTACTTGTGACATTAATAAATAAATTTATTTGGAATATTTAAGCTATTAACTGATTAAAAGCAAATTAGCAGTCTGACTGAGATGAAAATGATTCCCTTCATATTTTACTTTTCAATTCATAACTCTGCAGTATCACTACTCACTTGTAAAATGTGCATCAATATGCAAGCTTGATTACCCATATTAAAAAGCAGGATATTCTTGAGAAGATAACAGAAGATGGACTGTTGATACTGTTCACCTTAACCCCATACCCGAATCCAGTCCAGATGTGGACAGAAAAAATTCATCAAATGTTGGTATGGATTAATATCTTGAGGTAATTGAGTTAGTAGAATTGTAGAGATGAATAGTTTGGTTTAGCCAGGACTTCTAATAACTTCTGCATAAAAATATTTTGATACCCCAGTCCCCAGATAAAGATGTGTATGGGAGTTTATAATAGATGCACCAAGTGAATTTAATCCACACTAAAACTTAATTGTGATTAGAAGTTCTATGCAAGCATCTGTTCCAGTCCATGCAGCAGAGGACTGCAAATTATCATCCCAATATGGCAGATTGGATTAAATGCTTGTGATTCTGATAATGAACTTCATCATAGACCCATGTCTTTACCATGCCACACCAAATTTGTAAGACTGCAAATTGCAGCAGAGGTTCACATAGACACAGCAAACCTGTTATATAAACAGAAGATAACAGGGTAGTCCAATGCTCAACCAAATGTGCTCCAAACTAAAAGATATCTTGTGAACAATTGCTTACTGAGATCCCTCCTTTAATGAATAGCTTGAGCTAAATCCTTCTCTAAGCATTCCATTCATTCCGTAATGACTTGTGCCATAGAATAATTAAGGAACTTGAGTGCCAATCTTTAGTGTTCCTTTTCAAACTGTCACCTTGGAAAATAATATTTTAAAGATAGAACATGCATTTATCATAGAATTCCTACAATGCAGAAGGAAGTATTCAGCCCATTGAGTATGCACTGACCACAATCCCAACCGGGTCCTATTCTCGTAACCCCGCATATTTACCCTGTTAATCTCGTGACTCTAAGATCAAATCAGCCTATCAATCTAACACGCACGTCTTTGGACTGTGGGAGGAAGCTGAAGTACCTGGAGGAAACCCATGCAGATAGGGGGAGAATGTGCAAATTCCACATGGTGACACAAAGTCAGAATTGAACTTGGGTCTCTTGCGCTGTGAGGCAGCAGTGTTAACCACTATGCCACCGTGCTGCCCATTTAGGCGTTCAAAGTGCTTCATATTAATTGCAATGGAGCAAAATCATAGACTCAGGTTGCATAGATTTGTGTGATGTATTTCTAGAAATAATATTTTTAAACCATATTTAAAACTATTTCAGAGCTGTAAACTAGAATTCTTACATCATTTATATAACAGCATGATTGTGAATGGGTTTTTGCAAAGCAGCCAGTCATCAACTTGGGTCAGGCTACTGTGGATGCCATCCCGAATGTCTGTTAATCTTTCCTGGAGTGCATACAGCAAAACAGTCTCAAATGTCAGCCAAATCAGTCAGAGCTGTATCTGTTCCAACCTGTATGTCAGCAAAACAAGGATACTTCACAGATTATATTGCAGTGCTTCAGGCAGTTGAATATAATAGCATCAGTGGATTGTAAGCCAACCTTTACAATGCTTAAACTAACCATCATTGTGACTGGAATCATCGACAAGAAAAATCCAGTGTAACACTGAAGCTATTGAAACGACCTTCGTATGACTTGCAATTGAGTACTAAGCATGTCATTGGACAGCAATAGACTGCCCTCTTGTAAGCTTTGCTATGTTGAGAACTGCAAGTTTCTGATATCTTCAGCATCCCATCACTGCAACATAATTCAAACAAGAATGAATAACATGTTTAATATTTGACACATCTCGCATCAAAGGTGTATAAAAATCAATACACATTATTGTCAAACCTGCATGTTGCACTTTTTTCTATCATTTCACACAGTATTAATGAGCCTCACAAATAATTACAGTAAAAGAGACACATACCAAAAATCGTTGATGGCCCCATTCATGACACTGTTGTGAACTCTCTGGAGAACGTTGAATAAAATCAGGGGCTCCCTCCTCAAAATCTACTTGTTCTTTTAAGTAGATGCATTGTTCGCTCTCCTTATGGTAACATTAAGCTAAGTATCAAGTTGGATTTGAATTTTAACTCCCAAACGCAAGTGGCTTAATGTTGTGTGGGATGTAAAAATGTTAAAAAGCCGAATCCTCACCCTAATCTGGCTCTAATGCACCACTTCTAGATTTAACAGAGGCAGAATGAGGACAACAAACCTGCTGCTAAGTGGATCCTCCATTGAGTTTTCCAGGCTTTAGGAATCCTGACAGCTAGATGTGCAGGTTAGGTGGATTGGACACATTAAATTGCATTGGTATCCAGGGGATTAGCCAGTTAAATATTTGAGGGGTTTTTCTTAGTAATTCAGAATTTTTAATGTTCAAAATGATAAGCAAAATATTGAAATCTATTAACTAAGTATTTTGTAATATCATGGACAGAATTATGTGTTTTCTTATTGCCTGCAGTTGAAATGTTTTATATGTGAAGCACTTGTATTTTCTTACCTTTTGAGCGATTTCTCCAAATTAAATAGCAACAAACTTTTTGTGAGTGCAAAAATAAAGGTTTGTAATTGTATACTTGTCCTGTGGTTTGAAAATGCAATGTTTTATTCTCTCAACTTGCATACAATATTACTCATTCAAAAACTGAATTTAAATGAAGAACAAAATATTATTTATATTGATAAAAAATATATTAAACAAATGATTTCAATTTCTTTCACAGCAAGATTGCAGTTTCTTAGATAAGTTGATGCTTTGATTAGAGTGCAAGTCTTGAAAAAGCAGAGGATTCTCAGTAAGCTACAACACTTCTTGTTGTTGGTTTTCAGGTGAACTTGAAATCTGAACAGGTTTGAGAAAATCCTGTTACTACTTAAGGTACAATGTTTATTACCTCAGTTACTTAGTTGACTGCAGCTTGTTAGGTGGTATTTTGCTGGTCTCCCTGCTTTAGAACAGTTTCTGTTGTAATTTTAAAAGCAGACAACAAATGTCACTATCTTATTTTTTTCAACTAGAATGGTCCGTTAGGCCAATAAACATCGTATGTTGTGGTTTTTCACACCTTCAGAGTTTGAGACAGCCAAGGACTTTGTGTTTGGATGGGGCAGTCACATAAGGATCCATTTCATATATGGCTCATACTCATTGAGTTTTGACGTACCTGATGAAACATGGATACAAGTTGTCTGTAAACCCTGTTGTCTCTGTGTTCTGGTCCATTCTTAAACAATGATATCTGTGAATTTCAGAAGCGTCTCTGAAGTTCCTTCACTGAGGCCCACATTTAATCTGGTACTGGCCACAGACTCTGCTATCTGCAGTTCAAATGCCAAAAGTAACATGATGTGCTGCAGCCATCTTAACAGCTATTGTTGTCAAAGCAGTGCTTTGACAAAAGGATTGCCTGGGCTCGAAACATCAGCTCTTCTCCCTCCTTACAGATCTGGTGAGATTTTCCAGCATTTTCTCTTTTGATTCCAGCTTTAATTTGCTTTTAATGGATATCAAGCTCACTTTTTGTAAACGATATAACTTTAAACTTTGTAATATCTTCATGCCTGTATTCCTATGTTTCTGTACTGGGCATGACACAACACATAACTAAATTTACCCACTGGCTGTGTCTCCTCATTCCTTCATTGAAATTTGCACTTCCAGGTCTAGGATGTGCAATTCAGTAGATTATTTTATCATTCAACTTTGTACAAGTCTGAAATGAAGAGTGGAAAGGACAGCCCATCAAAACTCCTTCTCCAAATGAAACAGTGCTTTCATTTCAGCCACACGTGATATTAATTTGACAAATGCTGCTTCCTCATATAGTTTCACACACATGGATAACTTTTATTATAGGAATGTGTTTTTCTTTTGGAAACAGATGAAAAGGATACAAACAAACATGGCCATGTCAGCCTAACCTGTCCAATGGCAAATTAACAGGACCTAATTGATTTGCTACTTCTGAAATATGCTGGAAATAAATATTGGAAAAATGTGCAGTGTTTAGCCAAGATTCTCCATCTATTTGTTTTGAGAAGCAAAGTACTTTACTACAGAAATGTCAATAGAAGATTAGCTGATAATAGTGAAAGCAACGGGATATGAAAAAGCTCAGATAGGATGCAGCTGGGTTGGAGAAAATTAGTGGCCAAGAACATGGTGGTGTGGGGGAGTTAGAATTATAGAATTCCTACAGTGCAGAAGGAGGCCATTTGGCACATTGAGTTTGCACCAATTCTCTGACAGAGTATCTCACCCCAGGCCTTTCCCCCAACTTTTCCCTGTAACCTTTCACATTTACCATGGCTAACACATCTGACCTACACATCTTGGGATAATAAGGGGCAACTTGTTATGGCTAATCCATCTAACCTGAACATCTTTGAAGTATGGGAGGAAACCAGAGTACTTGAAGGAAACCCATACAGACACAGGGAACATGCAAACTCCACGCAGACAGTCACCCAAGGCTGGAATTGAATCCAGGTGCCTGGAACTTTGAGGCAGCAGTGCTAATCACTGCCACTGTGGGGCTTGATGGGTAAAAGGCATCTAGGGCAGGCAGGGTCCAATTCCCTTGGTTTTGCTTCCCCATTGACAATGAAAAAGTATATTGATCATATGAAATTCTGCCTGATATCCTGTTCTGGTTACATGCAGTGACTTCAAATCTCTATTTTTTAAATAAATTCTAAAATCAAACTTTCTGCTATAAATAGCATGTATAAGCAAATGAAAAGAAGCAATGATAAAATTTAAAGCTTTGCAACACTTTTCTAGTTTCCACACATTTTTCCCTAATTTTTGACTGGATTTCCCATAGAAGACAAATAAAAATATATCTATCAACAACCCTTGCAAACTCCCTAAACATGCAAATAATACAATTTCTATCGAACCATTGACATTTCATTATAAGATAGGCTTACTATACCAGTACCATTGTTAGCACTGCATTCTGATTTCTTGTCTCTTTCCCAATATCTGTTAAAAGTGAAAGTGGAGATACCAGACAAATCAGAAATAATGGCTTCTAGTTTACAAGTGATGCATCAACAGGACCAGACAGAAATACCGCCATTAGAATTTGTCTGCAACCAAAGATGCCCAGAGATGAATAACAATCAATTTTTTAGGTTACACTAGGAATACTGAATGAGGGTGAAGTGGAAGAGAATGTTCAGGCATGACTAAACATTCCACAGATACTACACGTGTTTGAAGGAAGAACGTGATGGAATTCTGATTCCAATTATAAACTATTGCGCTGAATTTTATAGAAATTGTGCATCTTCACACCCCCCAAAGAAACTCAATGCCATGTTGACCAATGCTCAACAAGACTGTCATGCTGCGATAAAGTGCTGCCAATTAAAATGAGAGCGGACTTCCATCCAACAGTGATTAATCAGTAGCTCCAGCAAGCCAGAAATTGAATCCAGGTTCCTGGTGCTGTGAGACAGCAGCGATAACCACTGTGCCATCATGATGTCCTTGTGCCACCATGTTGCCATGCTGGAATCAGTAATGGGCATTAAATTTGGTCTAGCCCACGTCCGTGGACACATTTTAAAACATAGTATGGACAAGAAGGAATTTAATTTGGATAGCACAGTGGTTAACACTGCTGCCTCACAGCTTGAGGGACCTGGGTTGGATTCCTGGCCTCAGGTCACCGTCTGTGCTGAGTTTGCATGTTCTTCCCATGTCTGTATGGGTTTCCTCCTAGTGTTCTGATTTCCTCCCACAGTCTAAAGATGTGCAGATTAATTGGCCATGCTAAATTGCCATCTGTCCTGGGAAGTACAGGTTAAAGAGATAAATATGTGGGGTCATGGGGATAAGGCCTGGGCAGGATTATTGTCAGTGCAAACCTGTTTGGCCGAATGACCTCCTGCTCCATTCTTGGAGTTCTATGAATCTATGAATTTAAACAGCCTAGATTATTTAAACAATCCTGATTTCTCCTCTCACCACCTGTCCATTAACAGAAAGGTGTTTTTGTGTGTGCAATCCTCCCTTTAAATGTGGTGGTGTACTTCACCAACCATTTGCCTTTAGTGTGATTTAACTTCTACTAAAATACCCATGATAAGCTTGAGCTATGGGAAAAAAAAATCTGAGGATAGTTTATTTAACACACAGTCAAAATACAGGAAGCAGGTTTGCAACAACATCCCCTACCCTGCACCTTTTGCATTCTTACAGTAAAAGGACAAAGAAAAATAAGAGGTATAAGGCAAAGACAACAATCATAGAATCACAGGAACCCTACGGTGCAGAAAAAGGCCAACTGACTCATCGAGTCTGTACTGACCACTATCCTCAGATCCCTACATATTTTACCTGCTAATCCTTCTAATTTATGCATCTCAGGACACTAAGGGCCAATCAACCTAACCTGCACATCTTTGGCGTGTGGGAGGAAACCGGAACACCCTGAAGAAACCCACCCAGACACGAGGAGAGTGTGCAAACTCCACACTGACAGTGACCAAGCCAGGAATTGAACCCAGGTCCCTGGAGCTGTGAAGCAGCAGTGCTAACCACTGTGCTACCACGTACAAAGAAAAGAAAAATGTTGTTTCAGATGAGTCCAGAATCAAAAGTCCAATAGTGTATTCCTTCACCAGGTCAGCAAGGCGGGACAAATGCTGGATAACTCACCTTTCCAATGGAGATGACTTCCGTCACGCGATAGGCACATGGACACAAATTTTTGGTGCTGATACAGATATTCGGAAGTTCCAGCAGAAACAGCATACATGGGGCCAAACATTCCAGTTGGATAGAGATCTGGTTCTGAGCTCTTGCTTGTGAGACTGAACTTCGCACCTCCAGCAAGATAGGGTAACTGTTTCTCTCAGCTATGGAGAAGGGGAAGCCCCCTTCTCCATAGTGTCATACGATATGGCTTCCTTTTCTTCACATTGATTCGGACATATTCCAAAATTTCAGGTGGATGTAGCTGTTACTAGGGGGCAAACTATAAGGTTCATGGTGGGAGAAAAAGGAGGGATGCTGGAGATAGATTTTTCACACAGAAAGTCGTTGAGATGTGGAATAGACTGCATTGCTGTGATAGTGGAGTCAGACACTTTAGGAACTTTCAAATGGTTATTGGATAGACACATGTAGCACTCCAGAATTATAGGGAGGGGATAGCTTGATCTTGGGATAGCACATAGCTTGGCACAATATCGAGGGCCAAAGGCCCAGTACTGTGCTGTAATGTTCTATGTTCTACAGAGGATGTATATTCCTTCGTCATTTCAAAAGAGGTTTCGGAGTCCTTAGTCCTCACAGAATAGTTATCTCCATTGTTTGTCTTGGCTTTGGAGATGTACTTGTCTTTGGTACAATTTTCTTGGAATTTAGCCTCAGTTTCTTTAAAGATAATGAAGTGTCAGCTTCTCTGTATGTTGAAATGTTCATCTTGTTTCAGCCATGGGCAGTCATGACTTAAGATATTTGAAAGCCTTTGTCCAGTTTTTTTTTAGAGAAAACATAAATTAGACACTATACATGTGTTTTAAATTAAAAATAGCTAAGTCTTAGTCCCTGACAAATGGCTTTGGGTTTATGAACTCCTCGCAAGAGAAAAGTGGGGTTTAAGCATAAAGTTTTTTTGTATTACATTTATTTAATATTAAAGGATTTTAGGATTATTAAAATATTAAATTACATTCAATTTTGCTGAGACTTTTTGTATAAATGTAAATCTGATTGCTGATTAATATTAGGAACATTTTTTTCTTGCTCCCTTGGAATTACTATCAGAATTAAATGAATGGTTTGCTGTTCAATTCCCATGGGCTGCTTTTAATGAATTTCACTGAACAAATTGAAAGGCAAATCTGTTATTTAATGATTCTAAAATCTATTGGTAATAAAGTGTGCAATATTTTATTATGACTTCATTATTCCACTTGGATAGACTCCAGTGCTTGTAACTAAAGACAACAGTGTAGAGTCTTGTATAACTACTTGTATCAGTATGGAGGCAAGAATAGCCAACCTGTCCCAATTCTAATGGAAATAATTGTAGGCCCAAGTCTTTTTTGGAGCCAGTTCTCAGGGAAATTGTAATGATGCGCACTCACAGACTTTGTCAAAAATGCAAAATATATTTATTAACAAGGAAAAACTGTACAGAGGCTAGCAGTCCTGCAGATGAAGTCCACTGGCTGTCCCATCATGTCTTCAAACCGTCTTCTGCCCAAGAGAGGAGTCCAGCCTCTGGGGTGATTACCCACTCTTGATCACAATTGATTCCTCAGCAGACCTTCTTCTGCTGTATTGTTCTTAAAGGAACAATCACCACAATTTCTCATTGCCAAGCTTTCTTCTTCAAGCTCTTATTCTCCTGATTCAATTCTTCACTGGAAATGTTCTTATTTTATGGTTGATTTTTTTATGAAGTTCAGCTTAATCACCAGGTTTCTTTAAATTCTCCTTTTTCTTAACCTTATTTTGTCAATTTTTGCAACTTTAATCAAGTTTGCTGTCAGTCATTTCATCTTGCTGTTTTAATGTCTTCGTGCTTTTAATTTTTTTTTGCTGATTCCTTCTTATGTTCAACCTTCTGAGATCTTTCAGTGCCCTCCTCTGGGATCATCTCTAATTTTCCTGCGTAATGCTGCTTTAAGACTATCATTTTTTTTAAAGCTGTTAGCCACTGCAGGTTCTCGCTATGTGTCTTTCCCATGCTTTTGAAGTTTTGGTGGGAACTTGCTGCTCTTCTCTTGAATCACTTTTTGATATATTTATTGCAGATTTTCATATATTTTAGCAAACAAACACAGATATAGATCCACACAGGGGATGGGCTCCTCGTACTACCGGCACTCACCCCATCTGAGTTGCATCTAATTACAGTGGGAATGATGGTGATAATATAAAAACAAAAAGGCAGAGGAACATCGCTGGAAAACCAACTCAGCACTCAAGCAACCCAAGCTATAAACTAATGAGCGGAGAAAATAGAGACAGTGAAGGCGAGATAAAAAAGAGAGGGAAAAGAGTGAAGTTCTCAAGTTGGCCCCCACATCTCAGCAGGGTGGGCAGACGTACTCAGGTAAAGGGCCAGGGTATGTCCACCAATCGGGGGTGGAGGAGAGATGGGTTCTGTGGAGCACCAAGGGTCTTATGACTATCAGATATCTACTCATGTGGCTCCAATCACAGCATCCCAATATGCGTTACAAATGGTTGTCAGGTCTTATAGAACTTAGCAGTGGACTGATGTAGTGTGCACCTCATCTTCTTCAGCTTCATGGATCTACACTCTGTGCCTTAAGGGTGGACTTAATCTCCACCTAAGCAGGATTAGTCGTCTTGTCAGGAGTGTAGCGAAAGCTACGAAATCTGCTTGAAATTTTGGCAGCAGCTGATTTAGAGGCACAACCCCAAACAGGGCAGCATGGAGATGCACTTATATCCCGATTTAGTGTTGCCACAATTTCTCAAATATCGATGTCCAGTAGTTATTGAATGATGGGCAAGCCTTGAACATATGAAAGAGGGTGGCAGGAGCTTGCTGGCACAGTTCATAAATGGGGCATGTGCTTAGGTACATTCTAGACAGTCTAATCTGGTTAGATATCTCTGGGAAAGAGTTCATATTGTTTCACACTCAGCTTGGCATATATTGAGGAGGAGTGTACTTGATGAAGCACCATGTCCCAATCCTCCTCAGAAGTCCTTCCCCAGATCCCATTCCCATAAAGATTTAACCACTGATAGAGAAGAGTTTTGTTGGGACAGAATTTAAGATTGAACCTTTTTAAAACTTCACTTATTTTTACTAATGGAAAACTCTTATCTCGGCAGGATTTTTTTCCCTCCTGCTATTTGGGGAGTCTGTTTTCCCTTTGCTTTAGATGTTCCCTTTTTTTATTGACTTCACAGGAAGACTCTGCATTCTTGAGGTCCAAAGAGCCATCTATAAAACTTTCTAACTTCTCATTAAAACAGGGTTGAGGACTTATTTTTTAATACTTCAGGACCTTGCTGCTCGCAGTCCCTCAGTACAGGACCCCACTGCTGCAGAGGCACTGCTTAGATTAAGAGTCCGGCAATATCAGCCTCTTTATTTCCTTGTGCTTCTGGAGGCTATGCTATAATTCCCTGGGGCATTTCCCCATTCCCCCCAAAACAATGAATCTCTGTTCTTTTTTCATTTTTTAAGCTTTTCAGCAACTCTGATTTTTCCTTAAGCTCCATTTTTTTCCAGACTCTCAGCTTTTTTCCTGAAGGTTATTTTTTCTTATTTTGTTTTAAGCTTCTGACTGTACTGAAATTGGAGTGCAGCATGTAATGAACCATTCCTTGTTATTCCAGTTGTCACCATTTTTATAGAAACCCTGAAATGGGAGCCAATTTAGGCTCATCCCATGTCCATCCCTGATGATCTGGCAATATCTAACATTTCACTTTGGGTCAATTTTCCCAAAGTGAGGCATCCAACATTATTGGAATTTGGAACTCAGTAATGTGCAAGAATTAAACCTGGCTTTGATTAAAACATGATACTCATATGTATCAGGCTACAGGCAGTCTTTTCACAATCCATCCCATCCTCATCACCAATGTAATGATGAGGATAGGATGCATTTTTACTAACAAGGAAAATCTTTATGGAGGCCAACAGCTCCCTAGCTACCCCAATACTTACATGTCTTCTACATGCCTCTAGGTGTCTTCAATCCAAGAGAAGACTCCATCCACTGGAGTAATAATACATTCTCAGTCCCAATTGGTCCATCTGGCCAGATGATCCTCTTTCGCTTTGTTGCCCTTAAAGAGACAATCACCTCAATTACCACTGAAATATAAATCTTCCATGAAGCCAAGCTGGCCACAAAAATTAAGTCATTCCAGGAGAACCTGATATCATAGGCAATTTTTGTATTAATGCTTCTTCTGGCCCCACAAAATGATATGAGTGAGTTACTCATGAGGTTTTTAGAGCAGCTTGTAGCAGTCATTTAAGAAGCTGCTGATTTGGTGGTTTAATTCCATGCACCAATAGTAGAGGAGGGTGTGTGCACGTGTGCTGAATTTCCAGCCCAGCGATACTTGAAAATTGTTTAGGAGAATTGCTTAGGACTCCCTGCTTTTGTTGGGTATCTGGGCTCCCATTTCAGGGCTTCTATCAAAATGGTGGCAACTGGAATAACAAGGAATGATTCATTAAATGCTGCACTCCAATTTTTGGTACACTGCCACCTCCCTCCTGTCTTAAAGTGAAAGTGGAAGTGAGTCCCCATATCACTGAGATCACTTCACTACAATGATCAATGAGAATTTTGAAATTCACATATATAGTTTTCAGTTTAAAACTTGATTTGTGATGTATTTTTATATTCTATATAAGTAATGTACAATATAGATAAAAAATTTTTTTGCTTAAAAATATACTTCATTTGTAAAAATCTCAAATAAACCATGCCCAAAATGCTTAAATTGAACTTGGATGGATTTAATTTTCAACTTTTGAGCTATATACTTGAGGATCTCAAAAGGTATTGTGTGGCAAAGGCATTATTGTAATAATTGACAGACATACCCTTGATAGCAAACTAGGAAATAGCAGAAAATAAGTAGAAAAACTTGAATATGTTAATGAATTCTTGTGCAGGTGACCATTTTATGTCATTGCAGTATTTATTGAATGCTAAGATGACAGAGTATCCAGGTGTAATTCCTGCATATCACTGAGTTCCAAATTCCAGTAATGTTGTTGTGTGGAGCAGTGAAGAGACCCTTGATATTTGACAGCTGATTCCTGACTATGGAAATAATTATTACAACACCTGCTGCATTAATAATTTCCTCAATACCAGGTAGGTTGAGAATACCTTCCAGCTACGCAGGAAAATAACAAATTCACAAAATTCACTTACTCTTTTTAAACTTTAGAATAGAAAACTTTTTCCAAATAATGGCTGCATTTGAACAACTCAATTTACTTTCTCTTTGTAATTGCAGGTGCACAGATACAACCTTTCGGAAGACAATCGCTATTCAAGTCCCAGTGCAAGAATAGTAGCTGTCCATCTTCAGCATAACGATTCCTGGATAATGGTTTCTTGTTGGGATGAAGTACCATTATAAAGATGTTAGCAGGTGGTGTAAAACAGCAGCCAGAATAGTGGCATAATCTACTTTGTTGGGCAACATAGTGACATAATGTACTCAGCTGATTAGCATCGGAGTCTCACAGCACCAGGGACTTGTGTTCAATTCCCAGCTTAGGGTACTGTCTGTGTGGAAGCTGCATGTTTTCCCCATGTCTGCATGTGTTTCCTCCAGGTGCTTCAGTTTCCTGTTATAGTTCGAAAGATGTGCAGGTTAGGTGCATTGGCCATGCTAAATTCTCCTTTGGTGTATCCAAACAGGCGCCGGAATATAGTTACTAGGGAATTTTCAGTAATTTCATTGCAGTGTTAACATAAGCCTATTTGTGACAATAATAAATAAACATAGACTTAAACTGCTGTGCACTTACCTGAATAATTCATTGGGTGTGCCAGATTACAAATGGTGATCGTGTAATGCAATGCAATGCAATTCCGGAATTAACATCTAAAGTTCAATTTAAAAAGTAGTAAATAATTAGAGCACAAATTATGTAGGTTTTACTAATTATCAGAATGTAATTATTACCTTAGCCATGATAACATAAAGAGTTGTTAAGCACTGTTCGGGTACTTATCCATCAGGCAGGTGGAAGTGTCTTGCAAGGCACTCTTAACATTTAACAGCTTATTTCAGGGCATCATTAGTACAGACCTGGGAGAAATCATCTAAAATCCAGAAAAGAAAAATGGAGAAAAATACATAATTCCAAAAGAATCTTCGGGTGATGAGAACTTTTTGTTTATAAATACTTTATAAATTTTAAACACTTATTTCTTATTATTACTTTTTTTTTAAACAGTCCTTTTCTTAAAATGTGACCTATGCCTGGTTAGAGGTTTTCAAAATGTCTCCTTACAAGCGATAGCAATTAGAGAGTATGCATCCTTGCTGACCAGAATGCACCTTGTACAAACATATGATAGTTTTGTACAGTTTTCCTCATGAACAATTGATTTATGGTGATGGTTTTATTCACATTCCAAGTGCCTGTGCATGTTTGATTTGGAATAATCATGCAGGACGATTGACAGGAGAGTCATATGCTATGGCTGTAATTGGTGTGAACCTGACACACCACATGCCTTTTTAATTACCCGTACAACATTTTTCTTATTTAGTCAAAAACACTGTCAAACAAATGAATAAAAGTAATCCATTGTCTCTAAGTTCCAAGGCGTGCCTCTCTTTCTGCAATCTAAACATGCAAGTGCCACTAATAGCTGTCAATCAATGTTAAAGTCAGAAAGCTAAGCATACAAATGATATTCATTTGTATTCCCCACTGTCATTTACTTCCCTGTAAAATAGATTAAATAATGAAATAGGAAACTCACATTTTTAAAAGACTCCCATATAACCTTTCATCTAAAGCCCAAATGTTCTGATGAAAGGTCATTGATCTTAAATGCTAACTGTTTCTCCCACAGATGCCACTTGACCTTCTGAGTTTTTGCAGCACTTGTCTTTATGGCCATCATCAATACTATTTGTTTCCACTCCTATGATGTTGCTTGCTCCTATTTGAGTCTGTCTGCCAATAGAAATCCTTATTAATGAACTGAGCTATAAAATCCTGAGGGATTTGACAGGGTGAATGTTGAGATGACGGGAACAATTCTCCAATCTGGGACTAAGTCGTGTGGTGGAGTTAAGGGCAGAGACATGGGTGGGGACAGGGAATATTTTCCACTGTGGAGGCTGATGGGATCATTAATTATGTCAGTTTTGTGATATCTTCAATAATGGGAATGGCTAGATGGCATGTAACCTGCCATCATCTCCAAGTAGCATCTTAAAAGGGCACCCGGACATCCTCAAGATCAATATAAACTACAGATTTCTGGAAGAGGAAGTGGAAGTGAATGCACTGTGCCCAATTTTAATGATGCTCTCTGCAAGATCTTCTGGTCCATTTCAGTTCAGCAGTCATATTTTCACCTACCTGGGAGGAGAAAGAAGCCAAGCAGAGAAACCAATTCTGGATGGGCACAGATGACTGATACCATCAGCACCTTCGCTGTGCAAAAGAGGCCAATGACACAATGTTGCAAGAAGATGATGATCTCATTTGCTCCACCAGGGTAAGTAACTCAGCTGACTGCAAAGAACAAAATGAGACCAATGTGTCAGGGTACATGGGCATTAGTGGCAAAAGCATATTCATACCTGATAGCTCCTCTGCACTGCATCCATTCTATGATGAAGTGACAACTGTGCCTCCTTCACCCTTCAATATACATAGAATAGTCAGCTGAAGATTGTTGTTGATGGGGAATGAAACTTAGGCACAAAGGGCACCAATAACCTCAGCAAATCAGATACCTTCATGAGCTTTTTTCTATGGATGGGCTCATCACTCCGGAAGGAGATGCCCCACAATTTTTCTAGACATCTTGCAGTACAGTTATTTATGCTCTTCCACACCAACAATCTTACAATTATGAGGATTGATCCAAAATGCAATGTTCAAATGAATGCAACATGCAACTCCTCGTAAACGCACTTTGTGTTCTCTTTGAGCAGGAGAAGATGAGGCAAACTAGAGAGAAAGGGGCAAGAGGTGGGGTGCGTTCATATTTAAGATATCTGACAGAGTTCAAAGAGAGGGCAATTTAGACGGCAGGCGTGGAGTGGGAACCAACTATTGGGAACCGAAGCTTGGACTTGGGCATCTACCCAGTAAGGAGCTATTCATGGCAAAGAAACCAGAGGGTCTATGTTGGAACAGCTGATGCTGTCACTTGCATTCTCCTCTCGCACTTACCAGATACCTCCAGGAAGAGGCTGAGGCTTGAGAGGAGGACTTTCTTGCAGACCTCAGCACCTGCCTTAGCCCAGAGTGAAGCCAGCAGAGAGGAAGAGAGGTTGACACTTGCGTTTTTAAATTTTCTCCTGACTTTCTGCCTATGTCTGTGATCCAGCAGACTCTAATAGGGGCTCAAAACCGTCTTCAAGGGGTCTCTGTTTAAGGCAGATACATTTTTCTGTGTGGAATTTCTCCAGAGAGCAGTGGAGGCCAGGTCATTGAATGTGCTTAAAGCTGAGTTGGATAGATTTTGAACATCATGGGTGTTGCATTATATGAAGCAAATAGGAAAGTGGAGTTGAGGCCATAATCAGATCAGCCACGATGTTATTGAATAGTGGGACAATATCAAGGTGCCAAATGTGACATGATGCTCTCAGTTTGATTTCTCAACCTCCAGAAAGCACCAGACTTGCTGAAACTATGTCATATATAGCTTGTCTTACATGTTTAGCTTGTTGACATATTCCTTGTTGACATATTAGCTTCCCATTACATTACATTTAAAATGTTTGCCATTGTTTTTTAATCTCCTCCAGCCCTGAATGTCCTATTTCTCTCACTAGTGTTCTGTGCATCTTGATCTCTTTTCACCTTACCATCAGTGCACAGCAATCTATTGTTATATGACTTAAGAGCACAACAAACGTTTTAGTGACTGAACAATGTAAGTTAATAATTACATTTACGCCCCTGTAGGGAGGTGCTAAGAGGAAGCTAATCATTATCGCGCTATAGCTTGTGAAAATCAGAGTCATTCTTGAGCATTAATGCATTGCTCGCTTGCTCAAACAACATTAACAGAAACCTGTGAGCACTACATCTGCCTGTTTTCTCTCCGTTACTGCCTAAACATGATCTGGGAAACCACGGAATTGATGAGATAAGAGGATTGCAAGACAAAAACAGTAAAAACCTATTTTTTTCCTGTCTGTTTTTGCTGAAGCACGTGCTAATGACATCCTGAATGATGAAAAGCTGGACTAAATAGCCAGGTCATCAGTGTGGTGACAGAGCTGAATCAATCTCAGTAGTTAGTCATTAACGTGGCATGCTTCAAGGGTCTACCATCTAATGGTATATGCAAATTCATTTCCTTTATATTGTCTGAGTCACCTGACTCCTCCCAGCCAATTTCTCCAATTAGGTCATCAGTATTTGTTATTTAAGCAAATTATCAGAAAATCACTAATACTTTTGTTAGAAAAATTGAGACGTGCTGATCATAGATTAACCATGGAATTCTAAAGGCTTACTAATTTATCATAGAATCCTACATGCAGAAAGAGGCCATTCAGCCCATCAAATCTGCACTGACCACAATCCCACCCAGATCCTACCCCCATAACCCTAGTCGTTTATAATAGCTTTTCCCCTGAAACGAAGGGGCAAATTAGCGTGATCAAAATCCAACCAACCCACACATCTTTTGACTGTGGGAGGAAACCCATACAGACACAGGAAGAACGTGCAAACTCCACACAGACAGTGACCCAAGAAGATAGGAATTGAACCTGGATCCCTGGTGTGCTGTAAGGCAGTAGTGTTAATTCTTTTGGCAAACAAATGGATTCCAATAAATGGTTAGTAGTCCACTTAAGCTTTTTGTCACTGGTGAACCCAAATTTTTGGTGCAATTTTCTGGTGTTGTTTGGTCACAAGAAAATGAAGTACAGTAACTTTTAAAAATTTGAGCAGATCTAGTGGAGATAATTACAGCACTACATTTTGGAGGGAAAGTACTTAAATTTAAGTTTAATAATATTTTTATTATAGTAAAATGTGTTTAAACCTGGTTAATAGTGCATAACTCTAGAACAATTACACTAATGTAGCATAATAGACTGCTGATAATGAATTACAAGGAAATTCAATGCATTGGGGCTGTCAAAACAGTTGAAGCAAGCCTCATGTATATCAGCAGAAACCCTTGAGATTGAGTCACTAGCAATTATAAATAATAACAGTTCATTAGATGAAATGGCATTCTTTCGAAAGTTATGATTCGACTGTTAGGCAAGGAGCAAGTGATGGTGGCTACTATAGAGTATCCATTATTTTAACATTTTAAAACTAACATGTATATACATAGAATGCACTGACACAGCTCATTATGATTTTAGTATTAGTTTTATCAGTACAAGACTTGGGCATGTGGCACATAAGAATGAATAAGCTGACATCACTTTAAATACTATAAATTTCACACAGATTTGACATGCAGTATATGTCCTCAGGAAGTTTCTGTTCAAACTGGATCAATTAATAATTTCAAACCAGTGACAGATTTTTGTTAATGGGATATGGACCACAAGAAATAGGAACAAGAGTAGAGTATCAGGGCTGTCAATTTAATTTGATAAAATCATGGCCAATCTTGGGCTTCAACTCCATTTTCCTGTCCCCTCCCAATATTCCATTCCCCACGAGGCCAAAAATCCAACTTTCCCATTCTTAGCTATACTGAGGGATGCAGCATTTGCAAATTTCTGGGGTACAGAATTCCAAAAGAATCACAACCATTTGAATGAGGTAACTTCTCATCTCAGTCCTAAATAATCAGCCTCTTAAGCTGAGGCTCTGTCCCTGTGTTTTAGATTCCCTGACCAGCAGAAACAATTTCAATCAAGCCCCTTCAGAATTCTATCAGTTTCAATGAGATGGACCCTTTAAAACTACAGAGAATATAAATCCAGATTAGTTACAGTGGCTAGCACTGCTGCCTCACAGCATCAAGATTCAATTGCAGCGTTAGATGACTCTGGAGTTTGTACATTCTCTCCATGTCTGCACGAGTTTCCTCCAGATTCTCAGGTTTCATCCCATAGTTCACAGATATGCAAGTTAGGTGAATTGGCCATGTTTAAATAATTGCTCATACAACCAGACTATTAGAATAAATACATGAAATTACAAGGTTAGGTGCTGGATGGGATTGTTGTTGGTGCAGGCTTGATGGATCAAATAGCTGCCTCCTGTACTGTAGGGATTCTATGAGTTGGCCTCTCATTAAACACCAAAGTGGGTAAATGAAATTAAGTTGCAAGATCACCCATAATCTAAATGAGTTTAAGTTTACACATTAGTGTCACATGCAGGCTTACATTAACATTGCAATTGTTACAAATCAAGTCAAATACTTCAAGGTGTTTTATGAAGCTCACCTGCCTGATAACATTTTATGCTAAATTTGTCTAGGATGAGCACGAGAAATGATTCAACTGACCCACAGGAGCTTTTATCAGAAACAAAGTTTAATTAGCAAGATTCTTGACATGTACAGTAAGACAATGAGCAAGAACTTTTAACAATTACAAACAAAAAACACAACAACCATGATAATGTATAACTCTTAAAAAATATCTGTAATATGTTCCAACCAAAACTAACATCCCATACAAAACTCTTCAAATAAACATAATACCACATAGGTTAATGCATACTCGTCACAGGAATCCAGCCTCCTGGATTGAATGCTGAAAATCCCTTGCGTAGAAATTCAGAAGAGGTTATAATCAAATCTGTTTTGCAAAACATAGTTCCTTTAAGGCTGGCTGGCAAAAAGCCTTTCCTCTGGCTAAATTATAATAGTTTCAGAACCAAACAAAAAGAACAGGGAGAGAAAGGGACTACTTCTTAGCTTGCTACTAAATAGTTTCGATCACACTCACCCCAAAACGAAACTAAAAGCCCAAAGACAAAAACCCTATTACCCGACTGCCTCAAACAAAACTAAAACCCCTATCACCTGACTGCCCAGCTTAACTCCACCCCCAATGACATCACTGAAGCTGTAAATTGCACGATTTTTAAAAGAAAATCTTTCCTAAGATACACTCACATGACACAATAAAGTTACTGAGAAAATCCCCTAGTTGCCACATTCCGGCGCCTGTTCAGGTAGCTGTGGGAGAAGTTAGCATGGCCAATGCACCTAACTAGCACGTCTCCCGGACTGTGGGAGAAAACCGGAGTATCGGGAAGAAGCCCATGCAGGCATGGGGAGAATTTACAAACTCCAGTCTGAACAAAGCTGAATATATGGGTTTTAAGGGTTGACTCCAGTTCCTATGTTCCTGAGTGCCTTTTCTCAGCAGCCAAATTATTAACTGCGCAATCAGTTTGATATGCTTTATGCCATGAGGAAAAATACATTGAAACTGCATTTCATGATGCAGACTGAGTTTGCAAATCTATTCTCACTGTTCATTTTGTAGCTAATATACGAACACAAGGAGGGAATAGGACTGAAAAAGACTGAACCTAGTCCACAGAGAGACGCGGTACATTCTGAGCAGCAATTATCAGTGCATGTTGGGGACTTCTGATAATGAACTATTTCCCTTTATTAGACCAGGGTATATCGGGAGCTCCCTCCACTTAGTGTTCGATAAAGTTCACTATTTGTTTTTGGTTATTTACATTTCTACATCAAAGTTTATTGCCCCTTTAGTGGTGTTGCATTGTAAAGTTGCATCCCGTTTTAAATCACAAACAGAACATTTTGGAAATACTATACAGGTCAGGAAGCGTCTGCAAAAAAAAAAAAACATTTTATCTCAATAATCATTCATTGTGAAACATTAGTCCTCACCTATACTGAGTTAAAACCAGTCCATTTCCATTCACTGTTTCTCTATTGATGTTATCTGATCTGTTACCTGATCAGCTAAACATTCTCAGTATTTCTGTTCTATTTTAGATCTCCAGCATTCGCTTTGTGTTCCAGAAATACAAGTGGTTGCTGCCTGCAGTGGTTTCCTGGCAAATGCAGTAAAAATGTTATTTAACCCTGCAGCAATGTCAAATGAACCTATCTATACACGTTGCTGCCAAACCTCCAGATTGCGAAGTTTCCTGGTCTCTTTGCTATATCGAGCCCATCCCTCGCCACCATTGATTGGCCATTCGCTTTGGAAGACGCCCCGCTGCCTCATTTATCTATGGCTAATGTGGCTGTCAATTACATGGGCTTGAAATATGATTGGATAAAAGGTCTGTCGATCATACTTAGAGACCGCTCGTGAGTGGACAAAGCGGTAGTCAGGCATTCCACATCCTCCAATCGGATTGAAGTTGGAAGGCGGGAGGTGCGTGCGTGTTCCCGCCCACTTCCTCTGGCTGGAAGCTCGACGGCAGGTGATTTAATTCGAGGCGCCGACTTTGACCAGCAGTGAGGTGGAGGGAAAAAGCTTTTAAAAGTTGGTTTTATTCACTCGGGTGAAAAATAAATTAATAATTTCTAACAACAAAAAAACCTCATGCACCACACACACGAGGCGTCGAAGCTGTTTGTTGGTGTTTGGGTGTGGAGTGAAGGTGACCGTTAGTCGACGGTGATGTGAGGGGCGGTCGCTGGGTGCTGACCGCCATTCCATGGAGTCCGTCATCGAGGTGGACTGGCTCCTCTACTTTGCTGCCAGTTTGTATCAGGGCTGGCTCCGAGTTTACGGTGAGTACTTGTCAGCTTTCTTAACAATTGGCAGCCGTGAGAATTTTCATCAAACACAAAGTTCCTGCCAACCGCTGAAGAAGTGCGAGGCGCCTCGAGCAGTCCCACTCCCGCCTCAAAATCCAGTCAATGTTTGATTTTTTTAAAAATAGTAAAATTGCTGCTGTCTCCTGAAATAGGCAATTTTTTTTGATGTATGCTTAGGAAATAAACTTGCACGGCGAGGTGGGTTCGTGCAACATCGAAATCAAGCGCCGCTTCATATCTTGTTTTGTTTATTTTTAAAAAAACTATTTTTAGTTCTGCCAAGTAGCTTTCCTTTAATGCCGGGTGTTATTGTCAGGAGACCCCCCCCCCCTCCTTCGGTGTTTTGGACACGTTCAGGTGTGGGAGTGATACACGTGTGTAATGTAGTGTCTGGAGCAGGCTAAGGTGCGAATGTTGTATGTAGGCTGGGTGGATGTTGGATGTGCCCATGCAGATGCCAAGCAAAATAGTAAAATGTGAGGTCTATACCCCTGCCTCTTGCATGTTGTGAGCTGAAATAGCATTAGATACATTTGAGTCAACACTTGAGTTGAATGCGAGCACAGAAGATGTCCCTTGGCGGGGTGGGGGGAGGGAGTGCAATTGTAGTTACTGTGAAAAAATGTGGCCTCATCATTGAGGTTGGGAGAATCAATTGGAACCGAAGAAATGCAGCTTTCGGGCTGCTTGTCAAGATGTGGAAAACGCGAAGAGAGATGTGTGGGTGATGCAAGTTAAGTTGTGGGCGTGGTGTTAAGCTGACATTGGATGTGAAGGCGTGCGGAGACTGAAGGACCACGTATAGCTTAACATTGCAAGGACAGGATTTTCCGGCCACGCTTGCCTCAAAACCGGAGAATCCTGCCTGAGGTCGGTGGATCTTTGCATAGTCTGTCCCCCGCCCGCTACATTTCCCGTGGCGGGTGGGACGGGAGAAGTCCGATATCGTGTACACAGGATTTGAAAAATATTTACAGGTGGGATACGGTCAGGTCTAACCTACATTATGTTTTGGAAAGTTATTTTTTGTTTTCTAGACCTCGTTTTGGTTGTGATGTTAAATTGTTGATTACAAAAGATGTTTTACTTGCAGCTAAGAGCACAGATGATCTATAATTTCAGTGGTTGATTAACACATTAAAATTTCAATTTAATGTTTGCTAGTCATCAAATTTATAAGAACACACATAGGAGCAGGAGTAGGCCATACAGCCCCTCGACTTTGCCTCGCCAATCAGTAAGTTCATGGCTGATCTGTAGTGGCTCAGTACCACTTTCTCCCCGTAACCCTTAATTCCCTTGTCAATTAAAAACCTATCCACTCTCTTGACTTGGACATATTCAGTGAGGAAGCCTCCTCCACCTCATCAGGCAAAGAATTCCAAAGAGTCACCACCCTTTGCGTGAAGCAACCCTTCCGCAACTCCGATCTGACACCCCCCCCCCCACCATATCTTGAGGCAGTGCCTTCTAGTCCGCTAGCTTTGCTAAGCGGGAAGAGTCTCTCAACCTCTACCCTATCCATCTCCTTCATTATTTATATGTCTCTATAAGATCTCCCCTCAGCCTTCTAAACTCTGTACTCTTTGGAGTTTACCTAGCCTATTCAGCCTCTCCTCATAATCCAACGCCCTCATCTCTGGTATCAGCCTAGTAAACCTTCTCTGCACCCCCTCCAAGGCCAATATATCCTTCCTCGAATGCAGCAACCAAAACTGCACACAGTAGTCCAGCTGCAGCCTCACCAGCATCCTATACAGCTGCAACAGAACCTCCCTACTTTTATATTCTATCCCCCTAGCTATAAAGGCCAACATTGCATTCACCTTCTTAATCACTTCCTGCACCTGCATACTGTGTTTTTGCGATTCGTGCACAAGGACCCCCAGATCCCTCTGCACCATTGCATGCTGCAGCTTTTCTCCATTTAAATAGTAATCCTTCCTACCATTATTGTTACCAGAGTGGATAACCTCTCACTTGCTAACATCTGCCAGGTCCTCACCCACTCACTCAACCTATCCAGATCCCTCTGCAGGCTTTCCACACCATCCACGCAATTTGCTTTTCCACTCATCTTCATGTCATCAGCAAATTTCGTCACCCTGAACTCAGCCCCTTCCTCCAGATCATCTATGTAAATGGTAAATAGTTGAGACCCCAGTACCGAACCTTGGGGGACTCCACTAGTCACCAGCTGCCGATCAGAATAGCACCCATGAATACCTACCCTCTGCTTTCTATTGACAACCAATCCTCTATCCAGTCTAACACCCTACCCCCCGACTCCCTCATCTTGACCTTCTGCAGTTATCTTTTGTGAGGCACCTTATCAAATGTTTTTTGGAAATCCAAAAACACCACAACCACCGATTCCCCTCTATCTACCGCACTAGTCACTTCCTCATAGAACTTCAATAAATTTGTCAAGCACGACTTCCCCTTAATGAATCCGTGCTGCGTCTGCCTGATCAAGCAGTTCGTATCCAGCCTCTGCAGAAGCTTGGTCCACTAAATAATGTACTAAAATTGGCCAGTAGTAGACAAATTGCACAGTACTCACAGATAATCTGTTTAGTATAAAATTAAATCTGAAGGTTCTTGCTACTGATGCTTGACTGGACACCTAGTTCTAATATGTTATAGACATTTGTTCCTAAGCAGTTGTACATTAGCCAGAATCATAGAGGTTTACAGCATGAAAACAGGCTCTTCAGCCCATTTGTCCACACTGCCAGTTTTTACCACTAAGCTAATCCTAATTGGCTGCATTTGACCCATATCTCTGTCTACCCATCTTATCTATGTAACTGTCTAAGTGCTTTTTAAAGGACAAAATTGTACCCATGTTTGCTACTACCTCTGGCAGCTCGTTCCAGACACCAGTCTGTGTGAAAGAAATTGACTATCTGGACTGTAGTGTAGCTAGAGGAGGAGCAGGGAGAGTGACCACTCCCCTCCTCAATTCTTTAATAATGGCGTCTTTTCAATATGGTGTTCCTCACAGGCCCCTTGCATCTCTTCCCAATGTCTGAAGTCCTTGAACCGTGCACTGCAATTGTGGGTTGCAGTATGGATGCGGGGACTTTAGGTAGTGATAAGGGCATGCAATCATGAGGATAATTGCAGAGATGAGGATAGACTGTCTGGATTAGCTTTGGTCTCCATTGAAAAACAGTTGGCTACTGAGGTAGATTATAGTAAGGTAATAGATAACTTTGCTAGAATGAAGCCAAAATGAAAGAGGCTGTTGTAGTTGCTTTGTACTTTTTTATATTGCTTCATTTTGTTTTGATTTTGTTTAAAATGTAAAATAAATAATACATTTTGTTTTAATTTTAAATACAAAATAAAAATGTATAATAAATTTAAGTTATTTGGTATGTGTCGTGGTGTCTTTTTTATGTGCTGGCTCCTTCAAATGTTAGAACCTGGCTGCAGTCCTGCCTCTGGACCCTTTTGTATCTCTCTTTCTGCTTAGCTTAAACCTGTGCCCTCTAATTTTAGACTTCCCTGATCTTTGGGGAAAAAGTGGTGTCTATTTACCTTACCAATGAGTCTCATTATTTTATAGACTATATAAGATCACCCCCTAAGCCGCCTCCATTCCAGGAAAAAACGTCCAATCTATCCAGCTTCTCCTTATAACTCAAACTATCTAGTCCCAGTAGCATCCTAGTAAATCTTTTCTGAATTCTTTCTAATATAATATCCTTTCTATAATAGGGTGACCAGAGCTGTGCACAGTATTCCACGTGTGGCCTTAGCAATGTCTTTTACAGCTTCAACTAGACATACCAACTCTTCTATTTAATGTTCTGAGCAATGAAACGAAACATGCCAAATGCCGCCTTCCCACTCTATCCACCTTTGATTCCACTTACAAGGAACTATGAACCTGTACCCCTAAATCTTTGTTTTATAACTCTGTCCAACGATCTATCATTAACTGAATGAACCAGGGCAGGACTGAATCTGCCAAAATGCATTACCTCACATTTATCTAAATTAAACTCCATCTGCCATTCATTAGTCCACTGGTCTGTTTGCAAACATTCTCTTTCCTTTAGCTGACTGTTGCAGTACAGTGTCATGGTACCAGTCACAAGAAATGAAATAAAAACTTATTTTTATGGGTGTTACATAAATGTCTCAGGACCACCCAAAGCCATTACAGCCAATTAAATCCATTCATTTAAGAATTTAAATATTTCATAATCACAGCTGTGAATTTGTAACTAAGTGAATATAATAGTGCTGCATTCACAAGACTATTAAAAAAATGAAATGCATACCATTTTTCATTGGTTAGACCTATGTCCAATTTTCATCCCCTTAGAATCGTGGTAGCTTATCATATGATTATAGCACAAAGAATAATTAGCTTGTTGAGTTTGTGCTGACTATCTGCAAGAGCAACTTGGCTAATCTCATCCCATGTTCTTTCCACGTAACCCTGCCAATTTTTCTCTCTTTAGATAATTATCCTATTTCCTATTGAAAGCCATGATTGAATCTGCCTCCACAACACTTGCAGACAGTGAATTCCAGATGCTGTCAACTCCCTGCATAAAGAAGTTTCTCCTCCTGTCACATTTTTTTCTTTTGCTGTTTACTTTGCATCAGTTTCTTCTGGTTCACCATCTTGCTACCAATTGTAGCAGTTTCTCCCCATCTATTCTATACAGACCCCTCATCATTTTGAACATCTCTATCATATCTCCTCTGAATCTGCTCTTCCCTGAGGAGAATTCCTGGAACCATTCTTGTAAATCCTTAAATGCCTTTGCATCGTTCCTAAAATGTGGTGCACAGTACTGGATGCTATTCTGTAGTTGAGGTCAAACTAGTGTTTCATAAAGGTTAATTAATCATAATTTACTTTTGGACTTAATAGCTCTTTTTATAAAGTCCAGGATCCACTATGACTACTTAATATCTTTCTCAATCTAGTCTGCAATTTTCAATGATTTGTGCTTGCATTTCTCCAGTTCCTCTTGAACTCTTTTTAGAATTATATCCTTCAACTTAAATTGCCTCTCGTTGTTCTTCCTACTAAAATGTATAACTTTACACTTTTCTCTAAATTTCATCTGCCTTGTGGTTATTTCCCTTGACATTTATCCCTGTCCTTTGAGTTCACAATATTTCTAAATCTAGTATTATTGGGAAATTTTGAAATTGTGCCCTGTGATCTCTGTGTAGGTCATTAATATAAATTAAGAAAAGCAGTGGTCCTACTACTGCCCCCTGAGGCAAGAACACAAGAAACAAGAGGAGCAGACCACAGCCCATCAAGCCTGCTCTGCAATTGAATATATTTGGGCTGCAAGATTAATTCCCGGATAGGCTTAAAATCTTAGTTTTATATCCTTCAGTTTAAAAAAAAGACTGAGAATTTCATTGAGGCTTATAAAAATAATTAAAGGACAATATTGTGTTCACATTAACAATCTTTTTTTTTCAGTTAGACCATTTAAACAGGATCAAATTTAAATGATTCTTTATAGAAGAAGTTGTTAGCTTGCATATTGAGCACACTTGCACTATTATGCCTTCAAGGGATGGAGATTGCAAAATATTGATCCAGAGTGCCAAGTCATAGTCAGTGTGTCTTGGAATAATTTTAGTTGCCTGGGATAATTGGAGAAGAATTTGCCAGATTTTTCTCTCCTCAGACAGTTGTGCCATTGGGAAGGAATTGTTTTGCATAAAGCATCATGATTATACTAAAAGCCTAGATAGATTTCAGTTTTTTTCTGAATGACTTTTTTTGTGTATACATGCCTATTTTAGCAAGGAGCTCTTGACAATGATCAGATATTTTTCGCCCTTTGCTAGCTTAAGATTCTCACCATCCAATTATTGCTCTGGGTAAAATTAAATAATCCTGTGGACCAGGGACCAAATCTGATCCCTTTCTATTCTGTATGGCTCGGCTAATCACTGTCTAAAATGGCTGAATCATGGGAAAGTACTGCAATACTTTAAAATATTTGTTTGGACAGCATAATTATAATTTTGCAAATCTTACTGCAGTTTTGCTGGGTATATAATTGTTATATTTCCATTTCCTTTTATTTCATGGACATCCAACATTGTAAAAAAAAAAAATGTTGAGTAATTCAGAATTCAGCCTCAAGCTCTAGAAACTAAATTCCTTAAATTGAGTATGGTTAGTGGTTGTACCACAGTCGCATATTCTTTGTGGTAGTCATAACTTAACCATGTTCATTGTTCTTGTGTCAAATATCCGTCCCTAAACTTCATTTTGAGTGCAGCAGTAATTGCTGTCTGTTAGGGAATTAACATTTGGAAAAGAATTGTTGATATTAAGTATTGTAATTGTGAACTGATGGTTGAGATGGAGTATAGAGATTATTTATTTATAACTGTTACATGGAACTCTTTGATTTCATACCATAAAATGACTTTGTTCTTTTTATAGCTTCCTCAGTAGAATGAAATGAGCTCTTTACATTGCAGTAGCAGTTCCATCATTCTGAATGTAACTGAGGTCAGTAGTTTTTGTGACAGATCAACCAAGCTCTTGATAAAAGGCTCACAAAGAATGATGCTTCAGACATTGTTTCTCTGCTGATTCAGATTTGTGGGTAAGGACTTGCAGAAGACAGGTTTATGAATATATAGATCTAAAGTGTAGAATGCAGAATCTTTGTTTTTAATGTGTAGATCTTTTGGGGTCCTGTTTTATAAAGCTTGTTCAAGGAAGATGGTGGATTATTTAGAATTGTGGAGGGAGTTTTTTTAAACTTGATGTGCTGGTCATGGGAATGTTGTAGGATGTCTGATACCGTTTGGTAGGTCTTAATGAAGTCTTTGTAGTCTTGGTTAACTGTATCTGTTTGTTAGCTACAAAAATGAAGTGAATATATATGGTAACAGATTCAAGCTAGGAACTGTCTTCACGCATGTCCACGTAGCTTTGTCCAACAATAGATTAACCTTTGGGTGTACTGCACACATGTTCTCTTGCATCAGTGTATGGGCAGTAATGTGAGATTAACATGGGATGGGGCACATGTACATTTCTCCTGAATATACTTCCACTTCATATATTTCCCCTAAATATATTTCCACTTCATCCCACTTCAATATATTTCAAGTTATTCTATTTTATCCTGTGTACTTTTCACGTTGTTGTTGTTGTTGTTGTTGTTGTTGTTGTTATTATTATTATTATTATTACCATGCCACCCTGATTTCATAGATTCAGACAGTCTGGAGGTCTTATGACACTTCCAGATCTTGTTTGCATTGTTGATGGAAGAGCGGTAGCTTCTGTTGCTGCACATAAACTGTATGATTTAGAGGTTCTATTTCTTGGTATTGAATCACTTAGTTGATTTAACAGTTATTGTGATTGGTGGTTGTTCCATTTTGTTTCTTGCGGTGGATGAAGATTGTGCTTGCTTCAATGTAATTTTGTTTTCCCTTTGTTATGTGGGTCATTGTGATGGAAGATTGTTATTCCTGTTATGAGGATGTAGTTTTAATTAATTAATTGTGTTAGGCTGTTGGCAGTGGACATCTACTACTTGGTTTCAGTATTCTTTTGTGGCACAAGTGTGTTGGCTGGCATTTGGTCTGTGGTCACAGTGTTGACCTCATCAAACTAAATCAGAGTTGAAATTGAAGTTCCTCTAGCTGCCGGTTGTTCACTTGTCTATCCCCCACCGGAGAAGTGATTGTTTTCTGACAGCTGTAACAGAAATGCTCTGCAAAGAGTTCCGAGCTGAAGTCCTAGTCTAGATAGTCTTTCTTGTTTGAGCTGTTGGGAACTTGAGGCCTTGTGTAATTTCTGACAGTTACTGTCTTGATATTGACATTCAGGGCTACCCAGACATCTCTGCTGGAGAGCTTAAAATACTGATTACGGATGATATGCACCAGCTTGAAGATTTGCTTGCTGCCTCGTACAACTTATTAGTTCCGGAATCATGCTTATGACTGGAAGTCTGATTACCTTTGGCTGCCTTCTTGGTTCTTCAAGTGCCTGTCCTGAACCCTCCACTTAAAGTCTGCTCCCTGCAGCCCCTCTCTCTTGTTTGGAGCCTGTTTCACTTTTTTGTTTACTGAATGTGGGACTATTCCTGTTCTGTTCTCAATTTTTGGGACCTCACCCTGTTCTTGATGGCTCTTTGCTCCTGGCCATCTGGCCTGGGCTTTCATACTTTTAAAAATTTTCATGGCTTTTTTTTAATCCAGATGTGGAGATGCCAGTGTTGGACTGGGGTCCAACCTTTTTAACCTTGCACAGAAATGCTGAGTCCGAAGCATGTAAAAATTGTTGATCTGCATCAGCAAAAGCTTGGAGGTCTGTCAAGTTGAACTTCTTGACCTCTGCTCTTAAATACAGCTTTGTTAACAAATGCCATAGTAATGGTTTAATTCATGGAAATTTGTCAGTTGAGTGCGTGCTAGTCCAGTGGTGGCTTGTATTCTGTTAATATCACTATAACAAAATAGGATTGATGGAAATGTAGCCTTGACCCTTGAGTACCCCACTGATGGGCAGCACTTTGCAGCACAACTCATTGCTATCTATGAATTTGGTATTAAATCACAGCTAATGACTGTAACGGAATCTATAGCTTCTCGCAGAATATAGAGGTTGTCATGCTCTTGAAGTCAGTTTTAAGCACATTTTATGTCTAGATTAAGGGGAGGGGTGATTGCGAATGCTGTAGGAAAGTGCTATTACAAAATAATTTAACATCAGTATGAATCTTCTGTATGAATGTATACTTTGACGATAAAAGATACTGCAAAACAAGAGCCTTTTCATGCAAGTGTTAGTTCTGATTCTTGGTGATGCATAAACTATATTCCATACCTCTTGAAATCCTTAATATTCCAGACTGATTTTGTTGAAAACAATAATCTTAGAAGACTTTATGGCAATAGAACAACATTTGTTTTTATTATCAGACCAACACATGCAGTATCAAACAGTAAAGAATATATAGGTTTACACTGTATAAAGTATTTATGAACTATCTTGTGATTACTCAAAAGTTTTGATACCAATTCTGTTATTTATTCATTGAAGTTCAGGATTTCACGATTCCCCCTCACTTTGTATATTTTCCATTTCTTGCTGAAAACTTTTCTATGGCTATAATTAATGCTTGAGTGAACTCTTCACCTCTTGCTCTCTGCGTTATGCTTTTCTGTGCCCAGCTCTGCTGCTAAATTTAAAATTAAGATTCATTGAACAATTTTGTATCCTGTTTTATTATTTGCAAACTTTTGGAATTATGGATATACAAACCAGTTATTATCATTAAATTTTACTGAAGCTCTGGTGTTTATAAATCATAGATTTGTGTCACCCAATCTAATTTCCTGATTTATCTTTTACACTTTTACACTTTTGAATACACCCTGCATCTTGAAGCTTGATCCTTCAGTTTCCTCCAGTAATTACATTAATGCTTATTATGCTGTTTAGCTAATATTACTACCATTTTTAAAAAGTGCACCTTGATGAAAGAAATGTATACCTTTCTTCTGTTGTGACGATGGTGGGGGAAGTCACAATTCTGTAAACTTGGCTGTCAATTGCATTCTTTTATTTGGCAGCCTTCCTGATGTTGTAGAATAGTTTCAGTTCAAAAACATGCTATCTGTTTATGACATTGTAAAACAACATGTTGGAGCAACTAACCTTTTCAGCTGTTGAACTTCAGTTTGGTCAATTAATGGTTGTCCTCTTCCTCAGTATCTTCCATGATGAAGTTTGATTGCCTTTGCATAATTTTAGTTTGCTGGGATATCATTTCAAGTTAACATACTGGGACCCAAGTACCAACTGGCTAACCTGCTCAAAGAAATTGCATATTATAACTGATTTTGTAAGTTGAAGCTGTTCTGGAGTTTAAAATACGAGTTGCCACATAAATAATGCTTCATGAAATATTGCTCCAAATTTGTTTATTAAAATTAAAGTACAAAACCTTGTTGGATCATCCTTTCACCTATTAATTGGAAGTTATTTCTTTTTAAAAGTTGTTGATCTCTACGTGAATTGTAACCAAAGACGAGACAAGATGGAATATCTTTATCACAGTCATGTAGGATGTCATTGGACTGATGCAAACAATCCCAATTGTATATATTATCCTACAGTGTGTTGAGATTTTCTGGCTTTAGGAAGATATTTGGGTGGTGACAACAATGCTATCTTCGGATTTTGGATAAGATCAATGGTCATTGCTCCTAATCGTTACCTACTGCACCACACCAGTCTACAAATTCAGCGAAAGCATTAATAATTCCAAAAATGTTGACTGGAGCATTTCTGGAACCTTCTATTTGTGCATGTGCTGTGCTGTGTTTGAAAGATCACATTTAAGATTCTACTGAAATCAATCTTGTCAAATTGTTTTCAGTTATATTTTCCACAATACACAAGTTAACACATGCAACTTCACAATTCTACTTTCTACAGTTCTTAGGTAGATGCTTTATTCTCCCAGAACCAGTTCACAATGTTTTTTGGCTGCCGAGGCTTTACTTCTGTTCTTTTTCCTTTCCTGGCTTATTCACTTTTAATCTCAACTGTCTTTTTGTGGTGAGGGTTTTTCCTAGAGATCCAGCACAAAATAGGCAAATCTTCCAATCTTGTTTCAAATGCTTATGAATTTGGTCTTTTCAATTTGAGCATGAGCTTCTACCTGCATTCCTATTGGTGAACCATAGAGCTTTCAGCCAATTGCTACTTTCTTCTAAGACCCTGAGACTATCTAACTAGTTTGGGAGATTTTTAGGAAAGCCTGCAACCTGATTCTCCATGGTTTTCAGAAGACTTTCTTGTCTTCTGAAAACCCATCTCCATGGCAACATTGATCATATGAGCCTGTATCCAGCTTCCCCACTGAAGTGTCCATGAATCCTCTGCAGCAAAGCCTATGTGTAATTTTGATTTCCACCTCTGGCAAGATGGCAACTGTGCTATCCTTGATTTCAATCCTGGCTGGAGGTTACTTTTGCTTGGTGTCTTACCATGTGCAGACACTGCCTCTTTACTACCCTCTAAATTGTGCACATATTATCTCTAAGACGATAAAGTGGCTGAGTGTCTTTGACCCATTTCCACTGTACCCCCCATTGCCTGACCATGTTGCACTTCTTCTGAGAAAGACATAGGAGTGAGAGGTAAAGTAAGCGATTCATGCTTGTGCCATCTACAGAACATAAATCAATGGGATGAAGGCAAAATGTGAAGGATGATCAAGTATTAAGATACTGTCATCTTTGATGGTTTGTATTTCTGTACTGGCAATGGGTATCCCCAATTATGTCCAACATCATCATCTCCATTAGAGTGAGGAAATACAGGTGTACCTGTCCCTCTCTGGCCCCTCTTGGTGTGTCTTACCTTGTCTTGCAAGAGAGAAGTATGTGCAATACTTGACAATCAGTTTGGATGATGTGCTGGGTTGATTAACTGGTAGTGTGTGCTTTTTGTGAAATCTGAGAGGCTTTCAGCAATGCTAAGTTTGAGGGTATGGTAGAGAATGAATGTCAGGTGTGAGTGCTAAAAGTGGTTCTTGGTAGTGGAGTGAATTGTCATGCCTGAAGCTAGGAATATAGGGGATATGACATTTAAAGAGCATTCATTAATCTTGACCACTTGTGTGAACTCATTTGAATCTCTTCTGACATTGCTTCTAGGTCCTCTAACTTAAATTTCATCATTAACCTCTTTGGCTATCTGCTCATGTTCCCATTTGAACAAGTGCCTGGAGGTCAGCTGACCTGCAAATAAATATACAGGCAGTCCTTGACTTTGACATTCAAGTTGTGATGTACAGCACTTGCAAAATTTATAAACTGACATATGAAAATTGTAACATCAAAATTGTTTCCACTTTATGATGTCATGCCAAAATATCATGCATGCATTAATGTTCTGCACTGTCTTTGTATAACTGAACAGGTCAAACAGCCTTTATTAGATTGGAAGTTGGTGTCTTTTATTGTTAGAGTTGGTGCAGACTTGATAGGCTGAATGGCCTGCTTCTGCACTACGTGGATTCTACGATTATAGAATTTTTATAGTGCTGAAGGAATTTTAACTGCATTTCGACTTGCAATTGGTTCCTGAAAACTGTTGCAAGTCCGAGGACCCCCTGTAAGCATGTCTCCTCAAGGGCTCTGAAGCGATGTTTGAAAATTGAGTGCTTTCTTCCATCTCATGTTTTTAGTGCTTCCCAGGTCAAATTCACTTCTATTTGCCTGTCCCTGCTCCAGCTTCAATGTACCTAAGGCTCAGGATAGTTTTAACCAGCTACTTATATTTGCCCCCTGCTGATGCATCCAGCCAAGCAACAGCATGGTTAGTATTGGCTGGAAGCTGAAGTCAATGAAATGAGCAGGCAGCACAAAATTTGGCTTTCTGCCTGCAGGGTGATCTTACATATGTATTAAAAGCATGTTGTGTTCATCGCAACCATTTTTGGGGGTTGTATCATTTAGATTCTGTTAGTCTGAAATTCCTCCTTTAATTGATGCTTGAATCCAGTAAAAATATTGTTAAAGGCTGTTTCCAAAACATGCAGGTAGGAATTTCAAACAAGACTGGCTGGAATTCTCCTGTCCTACCTGCTTACGGTCCATTGACCTCGGATGGGATTTTCTGGATTTAAAGCAAGCATGGCCAGAGAATCCTGCCCCATGTCTGTTATTCCATTGTAACTTTCAAG
Source organism: Sphyrna mokarran (assembly GCA_024679065.1). Taxonomy (NCBI): domain Eukaryota; kingdom Metazoa; phylum Chordata; class Chondrichthyes; order Carcharhiniformes; family Carcharhinidae; genus Sphyrna; species Sphyrna mokarran. The sequence goes on from JAGIQG010000025.1 coordinate 14,690,238, forward strand.
GTGCTAATCTTTAAGATCAAATCATTTAAGCTGGGAGTTAATCATTTATCCTGCTTTGCAATAGAGGTTTTGTTTCAAAATTTTAATTTTTTTTGTTCGCAAACTGGATATGCATGCTGTGCTGTACTTGAGATAATATGAAGTGTAATGCATTATTTTATTCTGCAACATTATAATTTGAAACCACATGTTATGATCCTGGACCAGACCCAAGTTACTAATATGATCTTGAGGATCAATAATTCTGATTAAAGTAGACAAAGTTTAAGATTCAAGATAACTACTAAGAAAATGAAGCCATATTCTGCAGCTTTTGAGCAAATAAAATGCACTTCATACAAAGTCAAACATAAAACTACAGTATTTATGCTGTATTAACCCTGAATCTTAGAGTATTAGTACATGTGAATTTACAGCAATTTGTGGACAAACACAGCACAATAAATGGCAAATGTGACCAAGATGCTTTCCACAAATCTTTCAACCTACCCAGTATACACTGAGTCAACTAATCTTGTTGAAATGCTCTCACATGAGGGATTGTAGTCTTTACCTTTGAAAATCTAAACACTGAATTTACTTCAAACCTGGTCTGCTTCAATGACTGCACACCTCGCAAGGTTTTGGTCTCCCTGGATTCCTGTACTCCAGCACCCATTCAGGAGAACTGTACAGCTTTTTGGTAGAGCAGAACTCTATTGCTGCAAAGGATACCTTTTGTTCAGCAGCCTCAGTATGGAATTGCCAATCTCCTGCTGCCTTTAATTTCCAGGGCTTCTCCCTTGAGCCCTTATTACTTAGTAGCCCCTTTATATTTGGTACCTCTTTCTCTGCTGCTTTCTCTTCCTTCTCAGGTTAGGACCTCTTCCTGTCCTTTATATGGGATTCTTCTCTGTGCTGTAGTGTCCTTGGTTACATGGTTGGAATTTTTGCATCTTTTTATGCATATGCATTAGATATATGGCTTTGGTATGAAGAACTAATGCTGGTCTGCATATCAGTAGATACTCATGAGGTCTGTAGTTCCTTACCCCTGCTCCAATGAGAAGATAATTCTTTGGATTACGTACCACATGTGAATAGAATGTTGGAAGTGAGTAAATTTTAAGGAGGTTAGATTTAGCTTTGTTTAAAAGCATAATTGTCTGCATTGTTTGGGGAATCTTTGCCTTCTCAAAATGAAAATTATCTTTTGGAAAATGCTGACAGTTAATGATTTCTGACATTGTAGTCAATGGTTGATCACCTTTGATTAATTATTCATGAATATCCCATATCTTAAAATGCAACAGAGGAATAGCAATTGGGTTTACTTAATGCATAGTGCTTCATTCAAAAAGTGTTACTTTCTATTGTCATTACCCCACAGAGATTTAAGATAATTTCAGTTTAAAATCGTGTTTGACTATTCCCTCACTAGGCATGTAAACATTAAAACTGTATTTGTCTTTATAATAGCATGATTGAAGAGGCAGCACGGCAAGCTCATCTTTTTTGAGTACATTGTCAGTATCTATATCTGCTTACACAATGGCAACAACTACTTGTCTGGTGCTTTTAATGCAATAAGTCCCAAACTACTTCACAGGAGTATTATAAAACCAAATTAAAAATATTGGGAAAGATGGTCAAAAGCTTGGTCAAAGATATTGAGGTTTTAAGGACACTCTTGAAACAGGTTTAGGTGGGGAATTCTAGGGCTTGGCAGTCTTGGCAACCAGATGCGTGGTCATCAGTGGTTGAGCAATTAAAATTGTGGATATTCAAGAGGCTAGAATTGGAAGAGTATGTGTATCCCTGAGGATTATGGGATTGCAAGAGGTTACAGAGATGGTGATAAGTGAAGCCATGGAAGGATTTGAAACTGATCAGAATTTTAAAATTGAGGTATTGATTAACCATGAGCACATGGAAGATGAGTGAACAGGACTTGGTAATGGTGTGGATATGTGGTAAGAAACTTACCTCTGGGTTAAATGACACGTGCACGTATATTTATACAGATCAGAAGTGAGAAATGGATTATAAGTTTTAAAAATAGATATACAAATGAAATAAACGTTCTGACTGTTGTGATTTGGGTAGCACTGGTGAATGGGATTGAGATTCCAATGTTCTGCAATTTGGTTGAGAAGCTACACTGTTTCCCTTTTTCAGATTTAGCTTGGCTGACTTGGCTTACTTCAATAATCAGAGAGCATCTCCAAATCTTTACAAGGGCCTGCTGCTGCTGCTATCTTTTCTCTGGTGTTCCACATGCTGACACACCGGTACTAGCTGACACTTGATCAAGCTTTGCAGCTGGCTTTTCTCCCAGTCTTTGTGTATTCCTGGCAGGCACAAACCACCTGTCTGGGCCATTGCACACAGGATATGTTCTTGCTGAGATACTCCTCTCTCAGTGTCGCTGTAGGAGATGGTGATTAGTTTCAGGATGGTATTTGTGCTTTTGCTGTATCTTTGTCTGGGAACAGGGTGAGAATCCACTGTCTGTCTTAATACCACCTATCAGCAGTTTAGCCAGTGATTGAATTTACATTTTAGGCTATCTTTGGCTGATACATCACTTATAAAAATCCACAAGTCTTATTTAAAGCTCACTATTTCATGTGTAATTTTGGTGTTTTTTCTCTCCCAACATTGTGACAAGGAACTGGGTTAGTCTGTAGACAAAAATTTCAGTCATTCCAATTAAGTGGGAACATTTTGTTCATTCAGTGCTGGATGTCTGACAAGCAGTCAAACAGTAGATTTAGACAGCAGTAGGTTGAGAAAAAATGGGTTGATGTTGATATTGGTGTCTCCTGTATACATGTAAAACGTGACATGGTGGGCCATAACTTGTAGTGGCAATCAGTATCGGACTGCCAATCTGTACCTACTTACTCGTGCTAAAATTCTGAAGTACCTTTCTCGTCCAACTGTCCTGACTTGGACTGCATGAGATGCAGGCAGCAAATAGTCCCCAGCACCAGCATCAAAGTCCAAAAGCAGCAGAGCAAAGGAAAACCTTACTGGTACACATTCAACTGTTTTTCGTAGATTGCTAGCTTTAGTAAGCTGGCACTATACCTGAGTATTCTAGATTCATAGCTGCACAGAGATGAATGGATTCCAGGGCTTCTCTGAGGCCTAACTGCCTGGAATGGAACCAGTGACCTTCTGCCACCTTCTCAATGCCACCTTCAAGGGTCCCAAGGACTTCTGAGTCCTAATTGCCTGGAGTCTGCTAAAAGCAGTACCCTTTTCAGTATGGTGCCCTTTCTCCTGCTGCTAAATACTCTTGATAAATTGAAACCAAAGAACTTTCTAAAGCTGCATTCATCTCCATAGTACTGTAGCCTCTCAGGATTTACTGCTGTAAAACCAGTTCAGCTGTGACTTACTAAACATCTCTCTGGACTGCATTCTTTGCAAGCGGTGTAAACATTGTGTCAAATACAGAATTTTAAGTGTATGTTTAATTTTAATTCTCCAGCTAAGATTTCCACCTGCTGTTTATGATAGCATCTCTTCAATTGTGCTTCTTATTAAATAAACACAGGTTACCTTTTGAACTATTTTCTTCTGGTTGCTGTAGTAGTCTTTAGAGTCCAGCATTTTAGTTACCTTGCTTTCACAACAATAATTTCCCAGAAACTAAATATTACCTCTAAAATAGCAACATGACTAGATATTTGTCATAATACAGTGCTTTCGAAATGTTTTCCTATATTTTAATACTTTTTAAATTGATGTGAGCCTTGGGAGTGGAGATAGGAATTGTGCAAGCTATTAGGAGGAGGGAAGAGTTGTATAACTTGCTTGTTGTTACTTACAATCAATGTAATGTAGCTGAAATCTTGTGAAAGCCTCATGTGATACTGGTGTTAGGATTTGAGAAATTGGGTATATCTAGCCCAAAATAAGGTAGTTGTGATTGTTCCAGGTCTATCATTTCAGTCCTAAGATATCATTGTCAGAGTTCCTCAGGGTTGCACCCTAGGCTTAATCATCTTCAGCTGTTTCATCAATGACCTTACTTCAAGTGAAGATGTTCATTGTACAATGCTCAACACTATCATGACTCCTCAAATACTAAAGGTGTCCATGTCCAAATGCAGTAAGGCCTGAACAATATCCAAGCATGGGCTGACGAGTAATATTCATGCTATCCAGAAGAGAGAACTTAATTATGGACTTTGATGTTAAGATCGCTGAACACCTTGCTCTATCAATACCTTTGGGGTTATTGTTGAGTAGAAACTGAACTGGATCCACCACATTAAATACTATGGCATGAATACTACAAGATCAGATCAGGGGCTGTCAATCCTGTGATGGATAATTTGTCTCCTGATTTTTCCCAAAGCCTTCCTACTGTCTGGAAGAGACAAGTCAGGACTGTGGTGGAATACTCTTCCCCTTGTATGGATGAGTGCAGCTCCAACAACAGCAGAAATTCACTAGCCGTTCCTGCCAGTGGGATTCTCTGGTCCTGCTGCTATGAATGGAGATTTGGCTGAGGGCCAAATTCTGTCCTCGCTGGCATGGGGACATGAATGGCTGGAGAATTTCAGCCAACATTTTAGAAGCTTGATACCATCCAGGACAAAGCCTGTGTAATTGGCTCCCCATCCACAAGCATTCACCACTGACGCATAGTGCACACAGCAGGCACTATCTGGAACGCTCTTTAGACAGCACTTTCCAAACCCATGACTGCTGCCATCAAGGAGGACAAGAGCAGCAGGTACATGGGGGCACCACCACCTGCAATTTCCCTTCAAGCCATTCATGACCCTGAATTGGAAATACTTTGCTGGATCAAAATCCTGGAACTTGCTCCCTAATAGCATTGTGGATGTAGCTACTGTGTGGACTGCAGCAATTCAAGGAGACAGCTTTTGTGGGCAATTGGGATAGGCTGGCCTAGCCAGTGAGGCCCATGGCTTGTGAATGAATGGGAAGAAAACAGGTTGGTGCAGATTCCCTAGCAGCAGGTCTTGGTGTTTTAAATTACCTTTACATTCAAATTGTAATGTGGTTGTGTTATTTTAAGGTAAATATTGTACAGTTGGCTCTGATATCTCTAACTTTTTTGAGAGATCCTTTTTTAGCGAACAACAAACTTGTTGGCTTTTAGTTTCCATTTTAAATAAATAGGCATAGTGTTGCAAAAAGCTGGAAAATCGTGGGTTGCTTCAGTATGGATTGATTTGAATAAAAATTGGCAAGGCAGCGATAAGATCTGTAATTCATGATGCCTGCTCCTGGCTTTTGTAGTTTCCACTTGTCCATTTCATTGGCTGGATTTTCCAATTCATAAAGGCACAAATAGATGTTTGGCTGGCCACTAATATGATATGATATTAACCATTTGGTGCTTCATCTATCTATAATTATGTGAAACTGCTTGTGGGGTAATATGCATAGCTGGAGCAAATAAGGCAGTAATTCATTCAAGAGATTCTGCTGTAAACCTCATGAAGCTCAAACAATTTATAAATGTCAGCTGACTCCATGGTTAATATATTGCCATTGAATTTTATTACTAAACATAATGTCCATTCATACTATTTAAGATGCTCAGATTACTGTAGCAACTGTAATAAAGGTACAGAATGTTAAAGATAATGTAAGCGCTAAGGTTTTGTGCCTGATCTTATTTTCCTTTGGTCGACTAAAAAATACATAACATTTTCATTTGGACATAGTTGAAAGCTGCAAATAAGCAATCATCTATCCTTTTATCATTTAACCTAAAGATGGCAGGATTATGGTGAATACAGGCTTTTCATAATGTGACTCTAATTCCAATATGCATGAACAGCACAATAGTCAAACTGTGATACCAGCAGATATTTGCATAGAGAGGATTGTAGAAGTTATTTTTTCTTTGTCATGTGATTTACTTGACTAAGATTTTGGGAAAATGTGGTGACCATGTCAAATGTTGCATTATCTTTTCTTCCTTTGCCAAAGATTACGTTGAAATGGTCCCCTCAGCATTTTCTGGTTGAACCTATCTGACAACCTCCTCAAGAAAGAGGAGCAAAAAATTGCCTGTAAAATATTCAGCATAATGGCAAAGAAATGGTGTATGAAATCCGAATTTCAGGTTCTGCTATAAATATTGAACTTCTGGTTTTACTTAAATTTTGTTCCTTTGGGAATCCCTTGACACAAAGAATAGCCACACAGACAAGATAATCTGTAATAAATATATTTTAATTGAATAAGGAAAAAGCATTTTAACTTGTTTTGCCAGGCTTAGATGTTCGGCTGGAAATGTCACTGTACCCTTCAGCGAGCTGCTCAGGATGAGTCAGTCACTACATAAATGTATTTGTTGTCTTTCCAGTTACCTCTCCCTGTAGGTTCCATTTGTACATCTTGATTGTGAATTTTTAAAAAAAGGACAAACAGTGCATAAGCTGGCATCTTTATTTATTCACAAGTTATGGTTGTTCTGAGAAAGGGGAGATAAATCTTGTCGAACTATTGCTGTTCATATGCTGATATGCACTCTGGGCAGGAGGGTTTATCATGGTTTGATGCAATTAAGTGATTTGATTTGCTTGGTCACTTTTGAGGGTAGTTCAGTGTCAACTACATTGATGTGGGGACTGATATTACATTTGGGTGAACCAAGTTGAGAGGGGCAGATTGCCAAGGTGAATTTGCATTTGTTCTCTGGATATTGGTCCATGCCTCTGGATCAATATTCCAATGACAAAACCACTACAGTTACTTGCAGTATTATATCTGCTCAAGTCATTAAATTCTGTACAGGCCACGATAATTGGAGATTCAAACAAATGCTCACGACTGAAGGATCTAAACCACTCCACTTTTTCCTGCAACCTTAAAGTTTCCACTCTTCAAATTTAGCTTTTGATCACCTTTCCTTGTCTTTTGCTCTATGCTCCTTCTCTATTCCCAAAATAATGACATTGTCTAGGAGCAATTTGTTCTTGGAAAACAAAAAAAAATTGGAATGATCCCTGAGTAATCTGTAATGTCCCAAAGCATGGTACATGGGGGAGACCATGCAGACGCTATGTCAACGGATGAATGATGTACAGATGCCAACGTTGGATTGGGGTGGTAAGAACTCAGTAAGAATTTAGCAACACCAATTTATAATCCAACCGATTTATTTGATAGTAAAAAAGCGAGCTTTCGACTCTGTGTCTTCGTCAGGCAAGTGCAGTGTTGAATGAACATGGATGAATGAACATCACTCGACAATGACTAGGCAAGACTGTTTCTTTCCTGATGGTGAACACTTCAGCAGTCACAGGCATTTGACCTCTGACCGTTGGGTAAGCGTTCTCCAAGACAGCCTTCATGATACACAGCGCAGAGTCGCTGAGCAGACACTGGTAGCCAAGTTCTGCACACGTGAGGACGGTTTCAACCAGGATCTTGGGCTCATGTCGTTCTATCTGTAACCCCCATAACTTGCCTGGGTTTGCAAAACCTCACTTACTATACTGTCTGGAGACAATACGCATCTCTTTAACCTATGCCTAATGTTCTTTCCATTCACATTGTCTGCATCTTTAAGACTCGAATAGCAGGTTAGTTGTAAAGACTTTGTAAACTGTGTGTGCTGTTGTATGCTCTGTCTGAGGCCAGAACTCTCCATTCACCTGACGAAGGGGCAAGTCCCAAAAGCTTGAGTTTACTATCAAATTGGTTGGACTTTAACATGCTATTGAGAGGCTTCTTACTGTGTTAACCCCAGTGCAATGCCGCTATCTCTGCATCTTGAGTGGGATTCCACAGGAGTTGATGCTGGGGCCCCTGCTAATTGTGGTGTATGTTAATGATTTAGAATTGATGGGTATGATCAAGAAATCTGCGGATGACTGGTAGAATGGTAAATGTGGACGAGGATAGCTTTAGACTGCAGGAGCTTTTATCAGTGTATTGGTCAGATGGGCAGTGTAGTGGCAAATGGCATTCAGCCTAGAACAACGAGGTAATGATTATACTATGAATGGTAGAACCCTGGAAAAGTACTGAACATGAGAAATCGTTGAGTACGTATCCACATACCCCTGAAAGGTAACAGGACAGTTGGACAATATAGTCAACTGTCTATATTGACTATATCATGTCAATAAAGTATCATGGGATACTTTATTAGCTGAAGCATAGAATACAAGAGGAAGGAGGTCATACTGGGACTGTTTAAAATGTTGGATAAGCCACAGTTGAGTAGTGTGCAGTTCTGGTCACCATGTTGTACTTGGGTGGGTGCAGAGGAGGTTTACCAAATGTTGGCTGGGCTGGAGAGAGTGAGCTGTGAGGAAAGATTGAATAGACTGGGGCTGTTTTCCTTGGAGCAATGAAGGTTGAGAGGGACCTGATAGAGGTGATTGAGGGGCATGGGGTGGTAAAACATTTTTTCTATTTGCAGAGGGGTTAATAATCAGGGGGCAGAGGTTTAAGGTAAGAGATAGAAGGCTAAGAGGAGAATTGAGAAGAAATTTTTTTTGTCTGCAGGGTTGGTGGTAATTTGGAACTCTACAATTGTTGTGTTTATTTAGATATTAACTTATACTATTGTAATATCCAGAGCTCTGGCCATGCACTGGAAAATGTAGTTAGATCTTTGAGTGGCATGGACATGATTGACTGCCTCCTTCTGTGCTGTAAGCGTCAATGAATCTTTGCATTAATGTGGACCTTGGATAAACAGTAACAATTGCAAAATCCTATCCAAACAAGTTGTAATTTGTTGTCACTTATAAAACAGCTCAATTATTTGTTTTCACAAAGTATTTAATGTAAATTTTATTAATAAAATTGAGCAATGACAAATTTATTCAAAGCAAGCTGTGTTTTAGGATTCAATTTTTTATTAAAATTAAAATGCTTCGCAATTGCATGGTTGCAGTTGCATTTACTATTGGATTTAATACTTGAACCTTTTTATTTGAAACCGCAGCCTGTTTCAACTTGTGCTTTGATTTGATATTTTAACCCAATGTCATTTGAGTCACATTTTCAACTATATCTGTGCATTCTGAGCATGGCCAGCTTGTAGAATCTCCAAGAATGTAAGTTATATACTTTGAATAGTTTGTAGAGCTTTGAGCAGGAATCTGAATCCACTGCACTTGACCTCCATATACTCTCTGATTTGAAGTTTTATTTGATTTTTTTCCAAAAGTCATATTGAGACAAATGATATTCATTAGCACTTGCACTATGATCCTCAGACAGCAATAGTGCTCAGCCACTGCGGTAATTGTGATGTCTATTGCTTTCTATTAGAAAATGACATTGTTTATCAGAAACATTTTTTTAGTTGCTCTGTTCATATGGAATATAATTTGGACAAATGATTTTGTACATTGTTCTTTTAGGCATTCTGTAAAGGTTCAATGGTAACTTTCAAAAGAAATTGAATAAACATTTTACAAGCTGATGTAGAAAGGGCATAGTGGTGGACTAACTGGATAGCAAAGAATCTCTCGTGGCCTGGATGGCTTCCCACAAGGTAACTGTCTGATGCTATGGAACAATTGTTTAACAAGGCAGTAACTAAGCCATCAAATGTACTCTCCTGAATCAGGAGAAACTTGCAAGAACATGAAAAGTGTTACCAGAAGAGCAAGCGTACTTCAAAACCATTCCATCATCACTGAGCCTGGATGGGATTGTGGTTGGTGCAGACTCTATGGATCAAATGGCCTCCTCTTGCATTGTAGGGTTTCTATGATTCTGTGATTCGAAATGATGTCTTATTTATGCACTAGTCCTGTAAGCTGAATTTTCAATAAAAAAGTGCAGCTTTGTGCTTCTAGTTCCAATTCTGTGAAAGATGAAAAAATTATCAATACGTGAATGGTTAATTTATTGAATTTGGTAAACGTTGTGTAGTACTTCCTTTTCATCCACTGGTCTGTTTCCTGGATTTCAGGAATAACCTATTGTGCTAGTGGACATAAACCTTTATGATATGTTCTATAAATGACATGTTCTCCACTTAATTTTCCCTACTATTTTAGGAAGCCCCCATCCCTTGTCCTGCCAGACAATAACTGGAATATAGTTTAACATGAGAACATGTGGAGAAATGTTCACTAAGTTTGTGTTATCAATGGGCTAGGTCTGTTTTTACTTCTGAGCTCATGAACCTGTAGTGCTGTGTGCTGTTGAAAGCCAGTGATCGTGGAATGGTTTTGAAGTAAGTATGCTCTTCTGGTAACACTGTTTCATGTTATGAAGTAATGCATCAGTAAATTTTGAATAATTAGCATTAAATTTTAAGCTGAACAGAAGATGAGAAGCAAGGTGTTGTGTGTATTGAATAAAGAACTGACAGCTTTTTACTTGTTCTGCCTTTTCTTATTCCCAAAAAGAATAGGCAGATGATATTGTTCCAGGACATTGCCAACCAACAGATAGAAAAAGATGTTTGATTGGCTTGGGATAAATTGCCTGCCAACATTCCATTCTTTCACAGTATCTGCTACCTTGGCAGCATAGCTGAAATTGTGATTCATTGCATAAAAGTGCAGCTAAAGGATCAGTATTAAACAGCATGCACATGTTGCAGAATGCTTTGAACAATTAAATCTTTTAATAACAGTTTATTCCTCTTAAACTTTAACACTTTTTCTGCTTGCCTCCTCTGTCCCTTGTAGAAGTGCATCTCTTATAGGTCTATCAGTGTCATCCTTGGCTGGTCACCTCTGCCTGACAACTTCCTAAAATGGTATAATGTGGTTTAGCTGAACACATCACACCTGGACCCCTTATGTTGCCAGGTGTTTTCTGAGAGGCAAATATTCAAAATCATTCCTGTTCTAAGGGTTTAGCTTTATCTTGACAAAAACAAAATGGACTCTGGAAATGGGCTGTTTCATGTTGATTGAGGCACTTGCAGTACCATGGCACAAAATTGATCAGAATGCTGGTGTTAAAGCCTTTGGCAGCTTAATACTGCCTCATGTTGCCTTAGTGCTGCAATAGGATAGAATAAAGCTTAGTTTATATGTAGGTTGACAAGGTTTTGTTTCTCATGTTAGAGACACCCTCGCATTGAGTGAAACTAATAGCAGTTTGGAAGTATGGATTGAAAAAAGGGGTAAGACTATTGTTGCTGTTCAATTTGCAGACAACTTGAACACGTAATATATTTGTAGTTCTAAAGTGCAAAAGACTAATGTTTGTTTTGTTATCGAAATCTCCGAGTGCAATAATTATTGAGCTGAAAAATCAGTTATTGTCTTATTTCTGCAAAGATTAATCTTTATTTGTCAAATATGGGGATGTGGGGTTGATTTTGCTGCTAATCTACATTCATATCAGAGATAGTTGTTAAAGGCAGCTTAGCACTTGGAGACACAATTTCAGTTTGTTTATTTTCCTCTGTCTGGTACTTTTTTAAATTATTGCTTTCCAGCAAATGGAATGTGAAATAAAAACAAAGAAAAGTGTAGCACAGGAACAGGCCGTTTGGCTCTCCAAGTCTGTGCCAATCATGATGTCTGCCTTAATTAAAACTGTATGCACTTATGGAGTCCATATCCTTCCATTTCCATCCTATTCATGTATTCGTCTAATTGCCCCTTAAATGCTGTATTCCAGTCATTCACCAACGTGTTTTTTTAAAAAAAATTGCCTCGCACATCTCCTCTGAACTTTCCCTATGTCCCCTATGATTTGACTTTTCTATGCAGGAAAGAGCACCTGACTATCCACTGTGCCTATACCATGCATCTTATAAACCTCTGTCAGGTCACCACCACCACCACCACCACCACACAACACAAAACCCCCCCCCCCCCCCCCCCCCCCCCCCCGGTGAACAAATTGAGTTTATCCAACCTCTTTTCATAATTAATACCCTCCAGATCAGGCAACATCATAAACATCTTCTGTACCCTCCCCAAAGCATCCATATCCTTGGTAGCGTGGCAGCCAGAATTGTCCACAGTATTCTAAATGAGGTCTAATCAATCTTCTGTACAGCTGCGACATGGCAACCTACAAATTTTTACTCAATTCCCTTACTGATGAAGGCAAGCATGCCGCATGCCTTCTTGACTACTTTGTTCACTGCATTGCCACTTTCAGTGATCGATGGAAATGTACGCGCAGATCTCTGTTTGTAAATACTCCTAAGAGTTCTAACGTTTTATTGTACAATTCCTACCTGCATTGGATCTTCCAAAATGCACTTATCTGGATTAAACTCCATCTGCTATTTCTCTACCTAAGTTTCCAAGCAGTCTATATCTTGTTGTATCCTCTGATGACCTTTTCACTATCTGCAACTCTACCAATTTTTGTCGTCGGTGAACTTACTAATCAGATCAGCTACATTATATACAATCTGCTAGTTACTGCCTTTCTTTCAGAAAAGCATCTCTCTATTGCTATTGTCTTCTAAGGCCAAGCCACTTCTGCATGCATCTTGCTATCTCTCCACTGATCTCGTGTGACTTCACCTTTGATACCAGTCTACCTGAGATATCTTGTCAAAGGCTTTACTGAAGTCCATGTAAACAACATCCAATACCTTTGTTTCATCTATCATCTTCGTTACTTCCTCAAAAAACTCAATCAAGTTAGTGAGACACAACTTCCCTTTCACAAAACAATGCTGTCTATCACTAAGTCCATTTGTTTCTAAATGTGAATAAATCCTGTCCCTAAGAATCTTTTCCAATAATTTCCCTACCACTGACATAAGGCTCACTGACCTATAATTTCCTGCATTATCCCTGCTGCTGCCTTAAACAATGAAACAACATTGGTGAAGATCCAGAGGACAACCAGTGAGGATACAAAAATTTCTTTCAAAAGCCTAGCAATTTCCACTCTTGCCTCCCTCATTCTGGGGTAGATCCCATCATGCCCTGGGAACATCTACTTCAGTGCTTTTTAAGATGCCCAATATCATTTTTTGATATTGACATGACCCTTAGTGAATACTGAGGTACAGTATTCATCTAGTGTCTTGCCCATTTCCTCTGCTTCCATGCATAGTTTCCTTCCATTACCCTTGAGTGGACCAACCCTTTCCCTGGCTAACATCTTGCTCTTTACATACATATAAAATGCTGTAGGATTTTCCTTAATCCTGTTTGCAAGGACTTTTCATAACCCCTTTTAGCTCTCCTAACTCCTGTCTTAAGTTCCTTCCTAAGTTCTTTATATCCTCAAGGACTTCATCTGTTCTAAGCCATTTAGACCTTATGAATGCTTCCTTTTTCTTTTTGATAAGGCTCATAATATCCCTTCTTATCCAGGATTCCCATTCTTGTCACATTTCTCCTTCATCCTCACAGCTAAATGCTGGTTCTGAATTCAAATCAACTGACATTTGAAAAACACCACCTACATGTTGGATGTTGTGTTACCCTCAAGCAGCCTTCCCCAATCTACACACTCTAGATCTTGCCTAATGTTGTAGTTAGTTTTTCCCCAATTCAACACCTTCACCTGAGGACTGCTCGTGTCCTTATCCACAAACATCTTAAAATTTATGGAATTATGATCTCTGTTCCTAAATGTGCTCCTACTGAAACTTTGATCACCTGGCTGGGCTCATTCCCAATACAAGGTCTAATATGGCTTCCTTGAGTTAGGCTATTTACATACTGTTTCAAGAAACTCCCCTGGATGATCCTTATCTCATTTTTTGGTTAGGTCTTGTTAGTGAGGTGAGGAGGTTCTTTATTCTTTCTTGAACGTGGACATTTGTCATCATCTCTGTTTGCCCTTGAACTGAGTGTCATGCCATACCATTTCAGAGAGCAGTTAAGAGTCAATCACATTGTTGTGGGTCTGGAGTAAGCCAGACTGGTAAGGATGGCAGATTTCCTTTCTTAAAGCTCAATATTGTAGTGTACTGAGGTGAAGCCTGAATTCTGGTCAGTGAACTAACAAAGATTTATTATCAGAATAAGTATACACATTACAGACAAAAAAGGTCTTAAATCCACTGGCCCAAAACTCTCAAGTCTGGATGAGTTCCCAACTCAGCTCCTGATTGAATGACCCCTTCCCCCATCCCTCTTCTTCGAGGGCCACTACATCACAAATAGACAATTATTTCATGGTCAATTCAGCTGCAGTGGGATCCCAGGGCTGGCACTATAGCATAGTGGTTAGCACTGCAGCTTCACAGTGCCAGGGACCTGCGTTCACTTCCTGTTTGGGCCATTGTCTGTGTGGAGTTTGCATGTTCTCCATGTGTCTGCCTGGGTTTCCTCAGAGTGCTCCAGTTTCCTCCCACTTTCTGAAAAATGTGCTCACTAGGTGCATTGACCCAAACAGGCACTGGACTGTGGTGACTAGAGGAATTTCATGTAACTTCATTGTGGTGTTAATGTAAGCCTTACTTATGACTAATAAATAAACTTTAACGTTACTTTTATTTGAACCCTTGTTCCCAGAACATTAACCTGGGCCTTGCTGGTAAATTGCTATAATGCCACCAACTTCCTTGTGTCTCAGTAGTAAGCAATGAACCTGTTGGTGGCATGATGTACTTAATTGCTGTAAAGGAATTAAAAAATCAAACATGAAAGTTTGCATGTACAAAAAGACCCAAGTTGATCAATGCCAACAATACAAGTGATGTGCACATTTTTTATTATTTGAATTTTTAATTTACTTTTGTTTCAGATTTTAAAATTGGAACAATTGATCACATACATACAAGCAAATAATTTGGCTCTAATGCCATAAATTGCAAAAATGGCTATGTATGTGAATTAGATGTTGACACTCAATGCTCTGCTGAAGTCCCTACAGTCACAACAGACTTAACATTTTAAGTGGTACTTGAGAAGCATGAAATGATCATGGCTAAGTCCCAATTGCCTTGATTGATTTTGGTAAAGATGACATCCCCTAAAACTAACTTGCCCAGTGAGAAATTTAAGTAATCAACAATGTTAAGACCAGGATGGGAGAATGCACAGTTTATCTAATCCCTCTCTTTTACAGATTGCAACATTGGTTTGACAGGTTTCATTCATTGTTCACAGTATCAATTATTTACCTTTTTGTTACAATTAGACTCAGAATAAAAGACTTTAACATGGCTTATTCTAACAAACTCAATGATTTTATTATTTAAAAAAAAATGAGTTTCAAAAACTGGTAAACACAACTGCAATTGAGTAGGATAACTATCTGTTTTAAAATTCCCCAATGCATGAACACATTGACACAAGACAGACAGGTGTCCCTGCGGAGATGGGCAGTTAAAGAATAAACTTGTTGGAGGAGTGGCGGGGTAGATATTTATAGTTTAGTGATTTTGTTGCTGTTGATCTGGAGAATCCTTATGTGAAGATAAATTGTTAGTACTGGTAGAGGCCTGGAGGATCTTATTAATATAGCTAAGCAAATGGAGCCAGAACAATCCTTGCTATCTTGGCCTCCTTAGCTTTCCAAAGATGGGTAAGTTATGCTGAGATGAGGATTCCCAGTTGGATGCTGACAATTACATGGCATCAAGCAAAGCAAAGTGTGAGCTGGACAGCTTTTCGTTTTCTTGGTTTAGTCGCGGTTGAATTAAAATTCAAAACCCAAAACTCATCTGTCATGTGATTTCCAGTAAACCATTAGCTTTGCCTTTATCTTTTCTCCCCCCAACAATTTAAAAAAAAAAAAATTGCAGTACAAACAGCTCTTCCCCATCAAGTACCATGCTGGTTAGCTATTTCTTGGAAAATGTATGCTTGCCCCAGTTGAAAGATGAACTTATGATCTTTTGGGGAAAAACATCTAGGTTAGCTTCCAAGTGCCCAGATAATGCCATGTCCTTCCAAATTTAAAAAAAAACTGTCGTTCGTGAAGACATGATTTTCCCAACAGCCTTCCAGTTGTAAAGGCTTTTTCTTTCTGAAAGTGGAAACTATTCCTTTTATAACCCTAAAAAGTATCTTATGTTTTTTAAAAAGCTCATTTCCAAGAAATGAGAAAATCTTTTGAAACTATAGATGATCTTTTAAAGCATCAGGATGGGATTTCATGGAGGTGGATTGGATGGGCATTCTTCTGTCTGCTGTGTGCCAGGAGCCATGACAAGAACCTTCTGCTTTCTGGGATAGCTTTTGAGGTGGCATCTTTAACGAATGAAGGAGCCCATCATTGGGGGTGAAATGTAGTGATTAAGAGAAAAATACCTGACTGTGGCATATCTTCTAATTTTCTGCTGTAGTTGATTCAGGTATATTATAGGATAAAATTTCAGTTTACGAATGCTGTCTCTACTGTATTTTGTTACTGTAACTTTTCTCCTTTTACAAGGTGCATATTGTAACTGAGCACCACAGTGTGGGTGAGGGGATTTAATTTTCCACTCATCTCTTGAGCCTTTGATCTTTGCTGTCAGCATGTAATAGAGGCAAATCTTTAACAATAAAGATGGAGGTCTGGGAAAAGTTCTCCAATCTCTCCTCTTGGCTGGAAGAGGCGTTACATATAGTTTTCGCAAACCTAGGCAAAAAAGGAAAGACAAGAAGGGATAGTTAGCAGAAAATTAATGTTTTTGAAAAGCAGTCATTTGCTAATGAGCAAGAATCTGCCAGAAATGTTGGACCATGCTTTCTATCTTTAGCACTTGTACTGTTAGCTTCACTTCTGACTTGGTTGTTGTATAATGCAATGTTTTGCAGCTGTCTGGTCTCGTACCTTGAAGTGGATTACAGTTCTCACGCTATAACATTTGATGACCAAGAAATGTATAAACTTATGAGCAATTATTTAATTGCTTATAATACACCCTCTGTCAAATGTTAAAATTCAATCATACATTTTGGAGTTCATTTTTTAAATTGAAGTCCATTGTGCTGTTTTGATAATCCTTGCTAAAGTCACAGTATCCCAGTATGTTGAGGGAGATTAAGGTAAGGATGTGTGTAATGGTTTTGATGAAGGGCCATATTCTCTTAGCAGGTTCTGCCTCCGCTTAATATTTCTAGCATTTTTTTTTCAGAATTTGAGAATCTATGGTATTTTGCCTTTGTGCATGTTGGTTGTCTGCTGATCTATGTGCCTTTGCATCCACAGCTGGAATATATTGAATTAAGGAGCAACTTGATCAACATGCTAAATTACTTCATTTGCAAGAGGAAGTTTATTACTTGTCAGCCCAGTTAAAGATGTAGTGTTTGAATCAAATTCAGTGGCAAGGTATTACCACTTTAGGATGAGGGGCTGTATTTATTACTGAACTTGTCTTCTGCGTTCTTAACCAAAGAGACCTTTGGTAATTGGCCCATCATTTCTCATTAACTGTTTGAAGGTGGAATAAAAGATACTATTGAGTACGAAACTTATTTAACAAATATGCACTAACTGTTTCCTTTATATTCTAACACACTAAAGGAGACCACCAATGCACCAGCATCTCAGTCCATGTGCCCACTCTGTGCTCTCCTGTATTCCATCTCATTTGGGGTCCTCCCCTAACTCCTCTGCAAAAGTACTAGTCTGTTTCCTCTGGTGAGCTGACAAATGAACTACTCTTTCTCTGATCTGTTGACAGCTTGTCTGTACTTGGTGTCTTACCACATGCTGATCCCAACTCTAGGATGTCTTCAGTGCTGTGCTGTTGCTCTCTTTCCATTGCCTGGGGTTCCTGTGCTTGGCCAGTTGGCAGTTCTTGGGTGTCTAAAAGCAAAAGCAGAGGGACAGGAAGTGAGGTTCATGATCACACTATTAGCTGCTTGCCATCATACCAGATATCCCTGTCAGGATGTGCTGGGATTTGAGAAGAGATATAAGGCAAGAACATACCATCATCTTCCATGCTCTCAGCTATCTTACACGATGTGAGCTCTGTTGCAGCTGGCACATGATCAGTGAACAATTTCCTTGGTAGTGCTCTGGAAATGCAGGCTTCCTTGCATATGCTGTGCTCTTATTGTGTCCTGCAAGAGAGAGGCAAGTATGTCAGCAGTTGTGTAGCATTGTTGGGAGATGTCTTTGGTAACTGGAGGTATATGGAGGCAGCAAGAATTTGCAGGTGAGGATGAAGTAAAGTATCTGGATATTGGTTATTAACGAGTGCCAGCAACTGGATGAAGAATTGAGCAGTATGCAAGGTTAATATTGTGGTAGGTTTGGATGTTCTGTAAAGATGCATGCGCTGGCATTGATTACCCAATTCTTCTGCTATAGCTGCCAATTCCACTGCTCCAGACCCCAGAAATTGACCTACCTGGCACAAGCAGTGTGTGTTCTAAAGGTGGTCCTTGAGGCTCCCAATAAAACCATTGCATCATTCCCCTTGCCCACCTGCATCCAGTGCTACCTCTGGATCCCTCTGTCTACCCTGTTCAGTTTGCAAGATTTTCTGTTAACCTTCTTCACTGAGTCACTGCTTTCTCTCTTTGTGCACTTTTTATGTGTGCAAATTGAAAGCAAAAGTTTTTATGCTCTGTGTTGCTACCCATCCCAACCTCACTCAAGTCCCGTTGATAGCGTACTACTTCTGCTGCAACTGGTATCATTGGGCTCAATTCCTATTATCCATAAACTGATCCTTTTACACCATATTTAAATAAAACCCAAATTTTATAATCTAAACTTGTTTTCTTTGCTGGATGCAAAAGTTGCAAGTCTGATTTTTTTTTTTGTGTGCTGCTTTATAATTCCATTTAGTTCACGAGTTACAATAGTGTGTAACATGTACCACTATTATTTTATAGTAACTGGCTTCTGTTATTTTCCAGACTATTTATTACAACAGCTCCCTCTATTGACTGTATGGCACAGCAACATGTATGACCTGAATATTTTTTTGATTTAGTGTGAGATGTTGGAATTTGGAGAGTCCTTTGTATTGGGCCAAGTCAAACCTGTCTATGGTTTGCCACTCTGCTATTTTATTTGCAGCAGAGCTCTGTTTTTTGCCTGAGTTTCTGAACTGGGAGCCCTTCCTCGTAGGATAGAATTGTTTGAGAGTGCCACTCAAAGGCACTTTGAGAAACTAAAAGGAGAGAGTGTGTGCATCAGGGTTAGGGTGGATTGCTGGTAATCAAACGTTCGAAGGAGAGTAGTTTGGGTCAGATTCAGTAGTACAGTTAGTTACTGAGGAACGAAAACTTTTTAGTCATAGTTTTTGTTTGAGTAACTATTCTGGCAAGAGTATTGGAACCATCTGGCATCTGTGACTTCGTTTTGGAGAGTTCTAAATGCAGGTGATTTGCCCATCCGAAGTCCAAATTTCCCAGCCAGTTCTGTGTAGTCAGTGTGTGGTGACCTACAAGAGGTTCCCCACTACATCTTTCGGGGTGGTGCATTTGGGGCATGTCAATCTGGAAATTGGAAGCTCTAGGCTATTGACGTATAAAATTGGGCCTGGTTTATTACTTGCAAGTAATAAACTTGCAAGTTTATTGCAAGTTTGCTTAATTCACAATCAGTGATGAATGATCATTGCTTCAATTCCAAGCTAGCTTCATTTTTGGAATATTAAGCAAAAATGTCAGTGACCATTGAGCAACATTGGAATGGGTAAAAGAAATGCACTTAATCTACTTTGCAAGAAATTTCAAATGCATCTTGTGTCCACTTATGCCTGATAATCTGCATTTTGAAATGCAACTTAAAATGTGTGCACCTTACCTAATTTTAAGGATGATTGACCTGTATGACTGACATTGCTGTAAAGAATAAGGTGTGCTGTGAACAGTATGTATGTTACTTCATGTCAAACTGATTATGTACTACTAAAATACTTGTTCATCAGTATTTTTCTCTTCTGCCTATCTTTATGTTCAAATATTTTAAATGCATTGTGTGAGGAACATGGTTGAATGATTCTTTTCCTTTGTTCCTTGCATGTAGCAACTGATTTTTGTTTTTCCTACAAGTGTATAAAGATGGACATTAACATTTTTGTTCGTTTTATTCAAAATGTATTTGTTTGTTTTGCTTTTTGAACAGATTTTTTGTTTTTATTCTAATTCAATCCAATTAAGTCCAATTCAGAGTCTCAAGAAGTTGAGACATTCCCGATCCAAGCTGACAAGACAGGCTTCTCACCTCCTGTCCTGGGCTTGATCTACATCATCCAAACTGATTGGAGTAGGCATAGCTTGTTCTTTAAGATTTGATGTTATTTGCATCTTAGCCAAAAGTCCAAGATGCCACTTTTAAAAATTATTTCAAATGAAGCTAAAATGCAGCATGTTGATACTACACTTGATCTTAGCCAAAAGGCTGAGGGCTGAAACCACAATTTATTTCTGTTGCTCTGTTGTGGTCCAGTATGTCTTCACATTTAGGATAACAGTTTGATAAAGTCACAGTTTGGATTTGATATAGTTTTAAAAAAAAAATATTTTGGCATTAGCTAACAGTTTAAGCATCCAGATACTTGTAATATATTTTAAATAGGCTGGTAATATGTTTTTAATAGGTTGGAAGATCTTCTGTGATGCTGATCACATTACATTTATCGTAATAATTTTATAAGGAACTGGGTGCAGTGCTAAACAGTATTGCTAGGGATGCTGACATTGAATTGGTTGAAGCCTGGAATGAGGAAGTACTGGGAAAGGAGCCTAGAATCTCGCAGAAAAGGATGGGTTCCTCAAATCTCGTGTCATTTTGAATCCTAGAGTCAGTTGGAGGCAGGCAAATAGAATCAGGAAGCACTACAAATCCAGTCATGGTATCTGTGAGCACTGGAGAGCTGTAGCATCCCAGGATCTACAGTTTAGAAGGAATTTAAGGTGGTGTTGAGGGGTGGTTCTGATTGTTTGCAATCTAGCTGTAATGGTTGTTTATGGAATTGTTAACCAATTGGAGGGAACAGTGGCAAATGACCTTGTAAAATGAGCGTCAGAAGAATTGACCAGAAAAAGCATCTCACCCCTTCATATATTCCTATTGCTCAGTGTATTTATTATGGCTAACTCAACTATATATCCCTAGATTGTGGAGGAAACTGGAGCACCCACTGCAAACCCAGGTAGAGATGGGACAAATGTGCAAACTTCACACTGGCACCCAAGACTAGAATTAAATCCAGGTCCCTCACCTAGTATACTGCATCCCGTTCTGGTACTTGAGGATGGATGAAGGCGGAGATTTCACAAGAATGATTGCAGAGATGAAGAACGGTAGCTGTGATAATAGATGGAGAGGTTGGTACTGTTTTCTTTGGAGAAATATTCTATGTTCTAAAAGGCTGAGAGAAGACTTGACAGAAGTATTCAAGATCCTGAGGGGTATGGACAGGATAATGAGAAACTTTTCACTCGAGAGCATCAGGAATTGGAAGGCACAGATTCAAAATTTGCAAAAGGAGTAAACGTGATATGAAGAAACACTTTTTTCACCCAGAGGATGTTTGGAGTCAGGAACAAATGTCTTGAGAGGGTGGTGGAGGCAGATTTGATTTGAGGTATTAAAAACTGAGTTATTTGCTATCTGAAAAAAAAATGCAAGGTCAAGGGGTAATGCAGGAGAGTGGAACTAGTTAGAATGCTCAGAGCCAATACGTGATAGATCGTACGGCCTCCTGCACTGTAAAGATTCTGAGAGTTAATTACAATAACTGTACTCAGGAACATGAATCTATTGAGCTTGCCAACCATGCAGTTTTTAAAAAGACTTAAGTTTATCTCTTATTCAAGCTTTCTATTAATACAATATCAATTTGTATACAGAAAAGTCTTTACAATTCAAAATGAGGTTCAGAAGAAAGATTTCTAACTGAATATTCTACCACAAAGATGATGGTTGAAAAAAGTTATGTTCCCATAAATAATTCTTCCAATCAAAGCATGATTTTAGATACTATTTGGCATTTGTTTTATTTCTCTGGCTGATTTTATATTGTATGAAAAATTTAGAAATTCTACAAACTGCACATGGTCTGAATGCATAACTTTTAAGTTAAAGAATCCATTTAAAGTCAAGGCTTTTAATATGGGCAGAGATATTAAAGTAAAAATTTTAAGATGGAAAAGGCAATTGAATGGGTAAATTTAATATTATTGCTTTGAAGTATGCCATTGAAAATTGTTTTAAAATTTTATTTTGGTCATAGAAATTTCAGTTGCTAAAATATATATTTTTTAAAAAAGAGTGATTTGGTTAATCAAGAAACATAAAGGTGAAATATTTTCATAGTGTTTTACTTTCTAAATTCTATAATCCATTATCTGTAATGATATAAAGTGTGATTCAAAATTGTTTTGACAGGATACAGGTTTTTGTCATGATGGAGTACTCAAGTTTTTTATGTTAGCTTAGTAATAAATTGGTCAGATTTTGTATAAACTGTAGAGCTGCAAAGCAGTAATAGATAATTAACATTTGACTGATTTGTAAATAGCCACTGGAAGCTTCAGGAATCTCCTTATGCAGAACATGTGATTGTTGATTTACATTAATGGATAGATTGGTGGGGATGGGGGTAAGTATCATCAGTCTGCAATGAAACCTCCAAATTAAGTACATCTTATGGACAGACATCTGTCTTTTTGGCAGGTGCTCCTATTTTGAAAATGGTCATCGATTACACTGTTTTAAAAATAGAATGATGAGCTGTTTACCAAGCATTCAGACCCAGAAATTTGTTTTTCCTGATGCTGTGCATGCCATCCTCACATTTCTCTTGCTAAACAAGCTGCTCCCTTATGTTGAATGACATACACTGACCTCAGCAGATTCCATCCCGTGCTTTAGATGTAAAGTGCTTGGTTTCTGTAACTTGTGAATGTCCATGATTTTAGAGTGCCTTTAGAAGTATAGCTAGAAAAGTGGAAGGTATACAAGTTATTTGAGTTTCTCAATTGTCTCTTTTTTGGAAAGAGTGCTGTATTATAGGTCTAATGGTAAATATATAAATAATGGCATATCATTTGCTAAAACTTGGCATATTAGAGTCTTTTTGTAGGTAACAAATCTTCTAATTTTTCAGGAAAGGATAAATTTTGTTTGAAGTAGGAATGTTCTTTGGCCTAATTAATATTTGAAAATAAGTTGGATTGAGAACAAACTATTATGGAATTTGAGAACATACAAGCATCCTGGCACCTGACCTATGTGGTTTGGCTGACATAAAGTGCTCAAAAAAAAAACTGTTAGGGTCTGATGGCATTTGTAGAGAGAGGAATGGAGTTTTGAATCCAAAATGACTTATTTGGAACTGAGCTGTGAACTTGATTCTGCAAATTATGGGTCATCCTAAAATGTACAGTCAATGCTAGAAAATGCAAATTATTTTTATTTCCAGTGCAAGTAACAGTTATTTATTCCCATACTTCAGGCTTTCCTTTAATTTAATTTATTTTAATACAATGAAACTACCATTAGAAAATAAAATGTTTCAGCATGAAATCTTGTTGATGTCTGTTCAGCTAGTGAAATGAAATGCTTTATTTGCAATATTTTGAGGCATAATGAACAAAAAAAATTTGAATGAGATTCATTTCGCAATCAGGATGCAGTGACATCTAAGTTTATAATAATTTGCTAGTAGAAATTAGACTGTTAAATGAAGCAAACTATTTTCAATGAATTGAATAAAAACTAAAGTTCAAACAGGGAAATAAATGTTCAACTTGTATAGGTTAATGACACTTGAATCCCAGTCAAGATCTCAATATTGAAGAAAGGGTATTGCAGTACTAGAAGAAGTGCAGAAAAAATTTGCAAGGATTATACCAAGATTGAAAGAATGAAACAATAGGGAAAAGTTGACAGCCTGGGTGCTCTTTCTGGAAAAGATGAAGATTTCAGAGTCCTGTAAAAATTGTGATGGGGTTCAGCAGCAGCTGTTATTGAAGACAGCTGCAAACAGATCAAATGAAGTATTTAGGAGAAATTTATTTTTGAGTGGTGAAAATGTATGGAACCTGCTGCCATGTGGAATGGTTGAAGCAGATAACATTGATGTTGTCTATATGGATTTTAGTAAGGCGTTTGTCAAAGTCCCTCATGGGAGGTTAGTCGAGAAGGTCAAGGCAAATGGGATACAAGGACAGGTAGCTAGATGGGTAAGCAACTGGCTTGGTAATAGGAGACAGAGTAATAGCGGAAGGGTGTTTCTCTAGCTGGAGGGCGGTCACTAGTGGTGTGCCGCAGGGCTTGGTACTGGGACCACTTCTATTTGTAATATATATAAATGACTTGGAAGAGGGAGTAAGTGGAGTGATCAAGTTTGCAGATGATACAAAGATGGCTGGACTTGCAGATAGTGAGGAGCATTGTCAGGCGATGCAGCAGGACGTAGGCTGGTAGCTTGGGCAGACAGATGGCAGATGGAATTCAATCCTGATAAATGTGAAATGATGCATTTCGGGAGAAAAAATGTAGCGGGGAGGTATATGATAAAGGGTAGACCTATTAAGAGTATAGAAATGCAAAGGGACCTGAGGGTGCAGGTGAACAAGTCTCTGAAGGTGGCAGAGCAAGTGGAGAGGGCTGTGCAAGAGGGCCGTGCAGTACAAGAGCTGGCCTTTAATGTTGCAGTTGTATAAAACGCTGGTTAGACCTCATTTGGAATACTGTGTCCAGTTCTGGTCGTCTTACTAACGGAAGGACGTGGAGGCTCTGGAGAGAGTGCAGAGGAGGTTTACCAGGATGCTGCCTGGTATGGAAGGTCTGAGTTACAAGGAGAGGTTAGGCAAATTGGGACTGTTTTCCTTAGAAAGATGTAGACTTAGAGGAGATCTGGTAGAGGTGTACAAAATTTTGAAGGGGATAGATGGAGTAAACAGGGCTAAGCTTTTTCCTAGGATGGACTCAAATAGCATGAGGGGTCATGGGCTTAGGGTGAGGGGGGTAAGGTATAATTTGGATGCTAGAGGGAGTTTTTTCACTCACAGGGTGGTGGGGGTATGGAATGCGCTGCCAAGTAAAGTGGTGGAGGCAGGTACACTGGAGATATTTAAGAAATACTTAGATGGGCACATGAACAGAATGGGAATAGAGAGGTATAGAAAACTGATTTAAAATAGGGATCATGAGCCTTGGGAGTCCCTGGGAAGTGTGTAAATAGATGATATTGATGTACTTGTTTTTATCCTACAGGTGCTTTGTTCCACCTTGTTGTCTAACGAGGGGCATACACACGATGGGTCATGAGAGGGCTGCTCTTGGACCTTTTTTTGCGAGTATCCTAGTGCTTCACGTCATTAGTGTATGCTTGACCTGGACCATCTGATGGGCAACACGACAGCACAGTGACTATAGCTATGCTGTGCAGATACATGGATTTGGGCCTGTGTCTGTGGGAGTTTGCGCATTCTCCCCGTGCTTGCGTGGGTTTTCTCCGGGAGCTCCGGTTTCCTCCCACATCCCAAAGATGTGCTCTTAGGCTAATTGGCAAAACAAATTCTCCCTAAATTGTCTCAAATTTGGTTTCTAATCCATAGATCTATAAACATGGACAGGGATTGCGTGTAGAAGTGGGAACATCAAGGTGGTGGCGCGGGCTCGTTGGGCCGAAGGGCCTGTTTTCCCTTGTTCTTTTTTGTTGTTTTTTTTTTGTTGTTAAGTGATGGTTTAATGCTTGCATGAGGGTGAAAGCTAGAAAAAGGAAATTAGTGAAAAGATGTGTTTGTGGAATATAAATGCTGGCATTGACCTCTTGGACCCAATGACTTGTTTCCTTACTGTAGACTGTATTATATAATAGTGTGTTACTGCGTTGGACAAAGTTATCATTAACCTGAATTAAAATCTATGCAAGATTAATGGTACTGCTGATCTTATGAATAAAATCATGTATTAAAGTCTGAATTTAGGAACTTGAGATCATTCAAATGAAGAAAAAGGCTAAAAAGTACTATATGCACTTCATTAATCTTTTTTCATTTTTCAACTTGGGTGCACAATTCTCAAAAGAATGCTTTTTTTAGGTGTTACACAAAATCACTTTTGGAAATTCTGTATTTGAATTTTTGATCCTTTGAGCAAAAAGAATTTTCACATTTATCTCAAGCCCAGTCATCACTTCCTATATCCTCAAATCTATATTGCAGATATCA
Source organism: Sphyrna mokarran (assembly GCA_024679065.1). Lineage (NCBI taxonomy): Eukaryota > Metazoa > Chordata > Chondrichthyes > Carcharhiniformes > Carcharhinidae > Sphyrna > Sphyrna mokarran. Next base: position 14,716,220 of record JAGIQG010000025.1, read on the forward strand.
TTAAAAAAGGGAGAAGAGAGCCAACATTTCGAGCCCAGCTGACCCTTTTTATGAGAGCCTTGACAGAGCTCTGACAAGGGATCATCTAGACTTGAAACGTTGGCTCTATTCTCTCCCCACAAATGCTGTCAGGCCTACTGAGATTTTACAACAATTTCTGTTTTTATTTCAGATTCCAGCATCCGCAGTATCTTAACTTTTATAATTAATTTTCTGTTTTTATTCAAAAAATTGGTTGGTCAGTTGGGGATAGGTTTAGTGGTTGTTGGGGGTGGTGGAATGTCCCAAGGGGGTCAAGGCAGTTCAGCACTATAGTTGTCCAGGAGTTAAAGGTTTTAATTTTAAAACTCTTTGGTAAATATTTTGCTCAGTTTGAGCCCACGAAAGTTTATAATTTGAATTGTACTGTTGGATGATTCTGATTGCGAGACAGTTGTCCATTGGAAGTTTGAACATTGCAGGCAGTCCTTACCTGGGACTCCTGGAAAGGGGGAAAAGTTTCCCAGAACATTTTTGGAATACTCCCAGCTGACACCCTGAAACTCAGAAGTTACAGCTCTATTTTCCCAAGTCAGGTTGATTTGTGACTTTTAGGGGAACATGTACCTCATAGATCATAAAACCCTACAGTGCAGAAAGAGGCCGTTCGGCCCACCGAGTCTGCACCGAACACAATCCCACGTAGGCCCTACCTCCATATCCCTACGTGTTATACTCACTAATCCCTCTAACCTCCCCCTACCCTGGACACTAAGGGGCAATTTCTTAGCATGGCCAATCAACCTAAATTGCACATCTTTGGACTGTGGGAGGAAACCAGAGCACCCGGAGGAAACCCATACAGACACAAGAATATGCAAACTCCACACAGACAGTGACCCAAGCTGAGAATCGAACTCAGGACCGTGGAGCTGTGAAGCAGCAGTGCTAACCAAACCTGCTACTTTTGTACTTCCAGGTATTGAAGATTGCGAATTTTGGAGGTGCTAATGAAGAAGCCTTAGCAAATTGCTATAGTGCATCTCATAAGTGAGCATTAAAGGGAGTGAATGCTTAAGGTACTGGATGCTGTGGCAATCAAGAGGACCATTTTGCCTTGAATAGGGCCTAGTTACTTGTTTGTATTCATCCCAGTAAATGGAGAGTATTCCAGCACATTTTTGTGCCTAGATGGTGGAAAGGCTTTGGGAAGTTGGGAGGTGAATCACTTGCTGAAGAATACCCAGCCTCTGATCTGCTTCTGTGTCCACGGTGTTTTGTGTCCGATCTATTTAAGCTTTAAAGAGGTTCTGTATATAGTTATTGGGGGTTTTGATTATAAAACAATGAAAGATAAGGAGCAATAATTAATTTTCTTGTTGGAGATGGTCATTGACCCTTCTGAATTGTACTTGCCATATATAAGCCTAAGCCTGAATAATTTCACATCTGAATACTGAAGGTCTTGTTGTTTGAGGAGTTATGGATAGAAGTGGACATAAGCAAACATCATTTCTGATCTTGGATGGAGGGAAGGTCATTGATAAAGCAGCTGAGGATACTGAAAAATAATTTCATCAAGCCTTGATGCTAAGATGATTGGTCTCCAAATAAACACAACCGTTTTTTTGTCCTTTATCATTCCAGCCAGTTGAGAACTTTCCACCTGATTCCCATTAATTTCAATTTCTTTAGGACTCCTTGATGCCACACTTGATCAAATAATATCTTAATGTCAAGGTAATGTCCTACTGCCAGAGTTCAGCTTTCTCCTCCTGTGGAGATCAGGTGGAAATCTCTCAATGCCAAGTTAAAGTCCCAGCTTTTGGAGTGTCACTTTTTCTTCAGGTGAGTCTCACCTGAATTGAGGGCATTGTGAAAAAACATCTGGAGTACTTTATATGGTAGTGTTCTTATTGGTCTTTTAAGGGAAGGTGTAAATGCATTGTAAGCAATCCAGAGAAGGTTTACTAGATTAATACCTGGAATGAACAGTCTGTTTTATGGGGAATGCTTGGGCTGGCTAGGCTTGTATCTATTGAAATTTAGTGGAGTAAGAGGTCAGTGACTTGATTGAAACATATATGGCAGGATTCTTTGACCTCATACGCTTGCTTCTCAGCGCTACCAATGAGAATAGAGAATTTGCCGCTGAACCAAACTTACATTCATTGCAACAGTACTGTAGAATCCCAGCTGCATATGAGGTTGGAAGTTTTCAGTAATAAGATCCTAGTGGATTGACAGCCTGGATGTGGAAAGTTCTAATGAGAGCATCTAGAACTAGGGACCACTGCTTAAAAATAAGGGGCCTTTGAGAAATTGTTCCTTTTGTTTTTCAAAAGGTGACTGCAGCAGAGTTTATGAATATCATTAAAGCAGAAAAAAATTGCTTCTTGATAAGCAAGTGGGTAAAAGGTTAAGTGAGCTGGCCAGGACAGTGAAGTTGAGGTTAATCTGATTTTGCAACTGATTATATGAAACTGCACTGATTATTACTGTGTAACGTTTTAAAGAAAATAAAATCATGATTTTCTTTTGTATTCTGGGGGGGCACCATAGTGTGCAGGAACAATTTGCCAAATTGATTTTAATCTGCTTTTTAGTTTAGAAGCATTTATCAACTGCTCCCTTAACAGAATGGGTTTGATGACTTTGCCTTGCAATATGAATATTGTACCTTTGAAGAATGGTGACTGCAGTAACCAAAAGCTGAGTCCAAGTAACCTGAATGGTGCAGTTTATCAAATCATTTACTTTATGCTACAAGCAAAGATTTATTGCTGTGTAATTAAAAAATCATGTTGTGGTTAGCACTGCTGCCTACAGTGTTAGGAATCCAGGTTTGATTCCAGATTTCAGTGACTGTAGAGTTTGCACATTTTCTCCATGTCTGTGTAGATTTCCCCTGGGTATTCTGTTTCCTCCTCCTGTCCAAAGATGTGCATGTTGGGTAGATTGGTCATGTTTGGTGTCCAAAGATGTGTAGATTAAGGGTATTAGTGGGGTTACAGAACTAGAGTGGGCCTTGAAAAGATGCTCTTTAAGAGTTTGTGCAGACTTGATGGACTGAATGGCTTCCTTCTGTACTTGTAGGGGTTGTGTGCACTCTTACGTTAATAAAACCTGATTGGAAGAAACTGACTAATTTTTAATGGGTAATATAAATAGACAGGGCAGTAATTGGCTGGCTGTCATTTAACTGATGAGCTGAGTTTAACCCTTACTAGACATTGTATATCCTCCATAAAATTAACTACTAATTAATTTCAAGGGTGACTAATTTACATTTCATTTTCTGTCAACTTCTCTTGGGAATATAACATGGAAGAAAGAGACCAGCTGTGAACAGATTAGTAGTCATTTACAGAGCCAATCAGAGGGCTGCACATATTGCTTTGAGGCCTTTATAGCCATACTGCCAAGTTAATGAGATAGTAGATTAAGTATGAATGCATCTATAGTATATTGTAACACATCTAATATTTGCTTTTTAAACTAAGAAAGCTAAACTAGTATAGCAGTAAACTGTAGCTGATGTTCCCAGAATGATAGGCTAAAGACTAATGTGCGCATCTGTTAATAAAATCTGAGGGAAAACTCTTGATGAGCACAAATTGTGCTTAACTACCTTTGAATTTTGGCACAGAGCTAAAAGTAACTGTGCTGCCTGATGCTAGTTGTTGCTCCAGTTACACAATGAACAGATGGTTGAACTATACTTTCAACTGTCATCATTGAAGGGACTTGATGTTTCATTAGTCAATAAATATTTTAGAGGGAATAGATTTTTAAATTATATTGCATGATTTGTACGATTTCTTTCAAAAATGATGTCTTGGCTGTTAGTTGAACAAGTAGTATATAAATAATACATTTTGAAAGTAGCAACTTTTATTTTTAAACATGTTCAAAATGCATAATTTCATGGTTGGAAAAACCCAGTTTCTGCCATTTGGTTTCTTGTGTAACTGCAACTCCTGTACTCATCACTTTCATGGCTCTCTGCATCACCCCCATAACATTTGAATGTTGTCTTTATTTCTTGAGATGGTGTTGATGGCTCCTGGATTTGAACAACAGAGAACTGAAGATTATCTGCCCTCCATGAACAAATGCTCTCGTTTTTGTTCTGCACAATTCCAGCAGAGTGGGATCCATTGAATATGGAATCATTTCTATTTATGCCTGTTAGTAGCATGCAACCAGATACTTTATCCAATCCATGCAATTACTGTTTTACAAGCAGCTACAAAAAGATAAAGATAATTTAAGGGAATGGGCAAAGATCTGGCAAATGTGAAATTGTTCATTTTGGCAGGAAGAACAAAGAAACATTAAGTAGTGAGAAATTGCAGAGATCTGAAGTGTAGAGGGGTCTAGGTGTCTTTGTGCATTAATCACAAAAAGCCAAAATGCAGGTGCAACTGCTAGGAAAGGAAATAGAATATCATTTATTGCAAGGAAAATTGACTACAAAAGTAGGGAGGCTATGCTAAAGTTGATACTCCAGTTGTGGTCTCACTATGCCCTGTGTGTCTACAGTATTGGTCACCTTTAAGGAAGGATGTAAATATTTTCAAAATAGTTTAGAGAAGTTTATCAGACTAATATCTGGAGTGGGAGGATTGTCTTGAGAATGTTAGACAGTCTATTCTGGTATCTGCTAGATTGAAGAGTAAGAGTGACTTGATTGAAACATATGTTGTTGATACCCTCAGGATATATGGAGAGGATGTTTTCTCTTGAGAATCTAGAACTAGTGGTCACTGTTTAAAAATAAGGGGTTGTTCATTTAGACTTGAGTGGAGCAATTTTTTTGAGCTGCATTTTTCAAACTCTGGAGAAAATGGTGGAAACAGAGTCTTTGAATATTTTCAAGGTAGAAGTGGATAGATTTTTGGTAAGCAAAGAGGTAATAGATAATCAGGGGTAGGTAGGATACAGATTTGGGACTACAATCAGATCAGCCTCAAGGGATTGAATGGTCTACTCCTGCTCTATTTTCGTATGTTTAAAGCTTTTATAGGTAAAATTGCCATAGCTCCAGGTAAAAAGCTGTTCCCTCCTTTTTGAGGGGGAGAGCTGACTGGTGGTGATGTAACCTGAGGGGCAAAGTTGAGAAGGCTTAGTCATGAATAACCTTCGCCGGTACAGAAATTGAGTCTGTGGTATTGGTGTTGTTCCACATCGCAAACCAATATAACTCCTATTTGAAATGTATTTTTACAGACAAAATATTTTGAAAAGATTTTGTCCAGTGTTAGTTATTTCTCTGCATTTTTATCCTATTTGAGATTTTCAGATGAAGAAATAACATTTGATTAAAAATGTGACAATGAATGATTTCTCAGCCCATAATTTAGTGTGGCCAATTGTCTATACAACTAGAGCAACCAATGAACAAAATCTGAAGCAGGAGTTTAATTTCAGTCTGTTTTTCTTATTTCCATCGTACTGCAATAGTTCAAGATTATTTGCGTATTTAAGAGGATTCGATTCAAATCCTGATGCTTTTTTAATCAACAGTGAAACAGCAGATGATTGCACAGTGAGAGATTAATTAAGGTAGTTAATTTACTACTTTGGCTCACTGAAGAAGTCAGGTGACTCATCTTGTATATATTGACGGATGCAAAGCCATACATAAAATGTTATCATATTACCCAGTTCATGTTGAGTTGCAGTCTGTGAAGTTGAATCATGGTTCATTGAGTCTCAACACAAGATAGTGTCAACGTGTATTTCTGTCTTTGATATTTCCATATGATGTACATAGAACATTACAGTGCAGTACAGGCTCTTTGGCCCTCAGTATTGCGCCGACCTGCGGAATCAACCTAATGATCCTCTAACCTGAACAATTCCAGTGTTATCCATATGCCTATCCACTGACAATTTGAATGTCTTCAAAATTGGTGAGTCCACAACTGCTGCAGATAGGGCATTCTACACCCTTGCTACCTTGAGTAAAGAACCTATGTCTGATATTTGTCCTATATCTACCACCCCTTAATTTAAAGCTATGCCCCCTCATGTTAGCCATTACCATCCGAGAAAAAAGGCTCTCGCTGTCCATCCAGCTAACCCTCTGATCATGTATGCCTCAAATAGGTCACCTCTTAACCTCCTTAATGAAAATAACCTCAAGTCCCTCAGCCTTTCCTCATAAGACCTTCCCACCATACCAGGCAACATCCTGGTAAACCTCCTCTGCACTCTTTTCAATGCCTCCACGTTTTCTTATAATGCGGTGACCAGAACTGTACGCAATACTCCCAAGTGTGGCCGCAGCAGAATTTTGTACAGTTGCAACATGACTCATGGCTCTGAAATTCAATCTCTCTACCAATAAAAGCTAACACTGTATATTTTCTTAACGACCAACAGAACTGTGCAGGTGCACCTTTTTAGAAAAGACATTCTCTCAACTTGGTGTATGTCTGTTATATTTCCTTGTATTTGATCAGAGTGCATTGGGAGATGCCTGGGAACAGGGTGCCTGCCTTTCTTTTTTCCAAAACTAGCACTAAATTGGATCTTTGCATACAAATTAGGAGCAAGTGTGGCTTCTCAGCCCTGTTCACTGAGATCATGCCTGAACTGATTTGTGGTCTCAGCTCCACATTTTGCTAATCTTCCTAATCTATTTTTGTTGAAATATATTAATTTCCCCAAAAAATCGTGGAGGCAATGTCAAGGAGTTCCGAAAATTCATGACCCTCAGGTGAAAATAAGTTCTCTTTTTGTCTTGAATAGGTGACTTCATGTTTTTAAATTGTTTCACCCGCTAGTTCTAATATCTCTCAAGATCACCAGCATCTACCCTGTCAAGACCCCTCAGGATCATCTTTGTTTTGACAAGATAACCTCTCAATTTTTTAAATTCCAATAACCGTAGCACTATGTAAGATATCAGTCAACTGAGCCTTCATTGCATTATTTCTAACACATTTCTATCCTTCAGGATGTTAGATGTGGTCTCACCAATGTCTTGTGCAAAATATCCCTACTTTTATATTCCATTCCTCTTGCAATAAACAGCATTCCATCTGCTAGACTGCTCCTCTAATGGCTGTGATTCTTGGGGCCCATTTGCTGTGGGTGCAAATCCTATTATAGTCGCTAAATCCTGCGAGAGGGCTGTAATGAGAATTGCACTGTCAAAGTATCAGAGAATGCAATGTCCCCAAACTACTTCCAATGAAGTGATCCTGTGAATCTGGTTTGCATAAATCTTAATAAATTTAAATGTCGTTAAATGGTTTTATGCCATTGCTTTGGGCCACGTCAGGTGCTCCCGTCAGCAGGAATCACTACCAGTTAGTGTGTGTGTGTGGGGCATGGTGGAGTTTATCCTCTGTGTTTGAAGCTGTTCTCTGTGTGTGTGTGGGGTGAAAGAACTGGCCTTGCCAGTGTGTTTACATTCTGCCCCTCAAAATGGTGATGGAAAATCTGCATCCCTGCTTTTTTTGATAATATTTCAGACGGTCTGGTGAGAAAACATAACTGTTTCTCTAGGAAGAAACACTAGTTTTCAGTCAGAACCTGATGCTGACATATTTTATCCACTAGCTTAACCTATTCATGTTCCTTTTGTAGCCTCCTAATCTTTTCATGCCTCCTTATTATTTCACAACTTATTTTCTCACTTATCTTTCTGTCACTAGCAAACTTAGTAATTATATGTTCAGTCTCTTCATCCAACTCACTAATGTAACTTATCATTAGTGGAGGTCTCAGCACGGATCCCTGTGACACTCCACTTGATCTTTTTAGTTTGATCTTTGTTTCCTGTTAGCATAGAAGATTGGTTAGTTAATACATTACCCTGTACACCATGAGCTTTTATTTTGGACACTAAGTTTTTGATGTGGTACCTTGTCAAATGTGTTTTGGGAATCTTAAATACTGAACATACACTGGTTCCCCTTTATCCACATCACTTGTAACTTCTCAACTCCTCAAACATAATTTTGCAAAACCACATTCACTCTGTTTGATTGCATTTTTCTAAAGGTGTGAAATAATTTCTTTAGAATAGATGTCAGTAATTTCCCTATGACTGATGTTAGGCTAACTGACATATAAATCCTTGCTTCTGTCTCCCTCCTTTCTTGGACAGAGGAGTCACATTCGCTATTTTCCAAACTGGTGGGACCTTTCCAGAATCAAAGAAATTTTGGAAAATTTAAACTCATTTATCTACAGTCTCAGTAGTCACAACTTTTAAGACACTAAAATGAATTCCACCAGGTTGTGGAAACTTTTCAGACTTGAGTGGCAATTTTCTTAGTAACCAATCCCCAGTGATTGTAATTTAAGTTCCTTCCTTTACCTCCAGATTTGTAATTATTTCTGGGATGATACTAGTGTCCTCTTAGTGAAGACAGACACAAAATATCTGTTCATATTATCCATTTCCTCGTTTACTCCAAATTCTCCATCCTTGCTGCCTGTAGATAATCTTTTTAAAAACCAGGAGGAACTCTTATGATCTATTTTATATTTCTAGCTAGCTTTCCTTATTAATTGTTTAGACATACATTGTTGTTCTTTATATTTCGTCTAATCTTCTGACTTGCCACTCATCATTGCAGAATTGTACACTTTTTCTTTCAAATTGACACTCTAACTTTAACTATGGAGGGTATGTCCTTCCCTTTGAGTGTCATCAAATACCTCCTTAAATCTATGCCACCTCTAATGATTGATCCTTTAACCTAATTTTCCAATTTGTTTTAGTCAGCTGTGTTCATGCCTTCACAATTGATTTTATTTAAGTTTAAAACTCTATTCTTAGATCCACTTCTCTTTCTCCTTCAAACTGAATATGAAATTCAATCATATTAGAATCACACTGACCAACCTTTACTATGAGGTCATTAGTTAATCTGCCTCAATGCACATCCCTAGATGTGCATAGCCTGTCTCAGGTTGATGCTAAAATGTGTTGCTCAAATAAACTGTCCCAAAAACGCTATGAATTTATCATTATCTACTGTTGCCATCATTTGTCCATTGATAGTCTTTATCTAGATTAAAATCAGCCATTTTTGGCAAGCCCTCACTATGGGGGCTTATAAACTACTCCCAAAAGTGACTTCTTTCTTCGACTATTTCTCATCTCTACCCAAACTAGATCCCCAGAACTGAATCGCTCGCGCTCGCGCTCTCGCTCTCGCGCTCGCGCTCTCGCTCTCGCGCTCTCGCTCGCTCTCGCGCTCTCGCTCGCTCTCGCGCTCTCGCGCGCCAATGTCATCCTTAATTAACAGAACTACCCCTTCACCTCTTTCCCTAGTTTCCTGTCCTTCCCATGTGTCACGTACCCTTGAATATTCAGACCCCAGTCTTTGTCATTCTGCAGCCATTTCTCTAATGGCTGTCATATAACATTTATTTATATCTGTATTATCAGTTCATCTGTTTTTGTCATGAACACTGATATACACAGCCTTAAGTTCTGTTTTTTGTAGTGTCAAGCCTTATCTGTTGCTACACACTATATCCTTTCATACAATACTCTGATCATTTCCCTAGTTCCTACCTTGTTGTTTTGCTTGTCTTCTTTAGTTATACATTTCTAAACTTTATCCCTTGGCCTCACTATTTAGTTTATGCCCTCCCTAATGCCTTGATTACAAAACTTGCTAGAACACTCATTCTAGTATAGATTAAGTCAAAATTGTCCTGAAGCTACCGCATCCACTTTCCTCAGTATTGGTGCCAGTGCCCTATAAATCAAATTTTTTTTCCCATACTGCTCTTTGAGACATGCATTTGACACTAATCTGATTTACACTGTGCCAATTTGCTTATGGCTCAATTCGTAATCTAGAGATTATTACTTTTTTTTGAGGTTCTACTTTGTAATTCAGTTGTAAAGCTTTTTCTTAGTTCTACCTAAGTCTTTTGTACCTCTGGATCACGTAGAATCCACCCCCCACCCCAAACCAACAAATTCCCCATCAGACCAAGGTAGATGTCCCAAACCCTGGCACTAGGCAGGTAATATTGCTGTCTTGGCTGCAGCGAATGGTTGTTATCCCTTTGTACTGTCCCCAACCGCTATTCCACTCATATTAACTCTTCACATGCTGCCACATAAAATGGCTTGTCTCTATTCCATGGTAAATTTGTTCATCCATCCTGCAGCCACCACTTGCGTTCTTGCAGGTGGCAAGAGCCTTGAACCTCTTGGACAATTGCAGCTACCTTTGTGGGTTCAGTACTTGCCTGAATCGCATTCATGCTTTCTGACCAGAGGATCCCATCCCAAGAGATACGACCACCTCTTGGTGCAAACTGTTCAGGTAAATTTCCCCTTCCCTGATACATCAGTGTTTGCAAGTTGGCCTCCAGATCAGAGGTGCTGAGCCAAAACTCCTCGAACTGCAGACATTGCATTGGATCACCATGATGTCCAGAAGTTCCCATTCTGCTGTCACAACATTTTATTTACTCTGATGTCTTTATTATGTGTAATTTTAATTAAAAAAAAATTTATACTTGTTAAACATTGTTATTCCCAATAATCTTTTTACTATTGCTAGTAAACCTTGCTACAACTAATAAAATCCTGCAATTACTAATAAATTATTTGGGTTTTGAAGACAAAAGGGCAAAATATTCACCAGTCACTTATTTATTTTCCTGTGATCCTAGACTTGATTTCTCTCAATTTGGCTGCTGCTCTTGAGCTGCAGACCAGACTGTGTTAGTAGCTTTTCTAGGTGCTGTTGACTGCCTTCAGATTATCTTGTACTATATAAAAGGGAAGCAAAATCTGCTCAGATAAATTATTGGCAAGAAACATGAATTCTCTTTCCACATGTGCTGCCTGACTGGCTGGGTTTTATTTTAAGCATTTTCTGTTTATTTTTGTCTTAAGCTGTACTTGAACTTTATTTCTCTTCAGTTAAGGAATTCCCATGTAAGTAGACTAGTGTTCGAAATAATCAGATTTATTGAGTAAGATTCACTGATGCTATTTATTTGTATGTTTCTCGGTGTGTAGTCCCAGCCTTGGAATGTGCAACAGTCAATGGTTGATGACTTTCCAATGGAAGACCAGCAGATTTTGGGCAGGGCAAAGAGCTTCTTTCCAGCAGCAGTTGATGTTTACCTTGATGAGTCACTGGGAATAGCCAGCAGAGCGCACAGTCCTGTACTCTAACCAAAAATCATTGCATACCTCAAGATGCATGAGTATGGACGTGGTGAGAATCAAGGCCTTCTGACAGGGCGGGCCCTTCTCATCACTAGTCAAGCTAGTTATTATGCTTGTCTAAAAGTTCTGGTGATGAGATATTAATGTCATATTACTTTGACAGTGTGCTCAGGGAACCATCCATCAACATCTACCATCTACTTTTCCCACAGGCCTTTAGATAATTACATGCAGATCACTGCTTGTTGGGCTTGTGGTTTTTACGTACGAACATTTAAAGTACATGTGATAGTCTTTCAGTTGCAATGTGATCTGACCCAACCTCCTCAATACTAAGGACCAGTAGAACCATGGTATGTAATAATGATGTTTTTGTGCCAAGCTTGATACAAAGATGATCATCAGGATGTTTTTCTCCCTTTTTTTTATTTAGAGGTGCCCACATCATATCACTATGGACGAGGTCCATTTTCAATCCCCAAATAAAGGCTGAGGGCCTCACTGCCATAACACAAGATGGGAAATGGGCAGACCCGTGCCATGTATATCTCCCTCTTTGCAAATGTTTAACAGCACTTTCTGACAGTGTAACATTTTGGACTTGCCATTTTGGCCTTTTTAATTCACTTACGAGATATGGGCATTGCTGGCAAGGGCAGCATTTTATTACTGATCCATAGCTACCCTTCAGGTGGTGGCGGTGAACTGCCTTCTTGAACTGTTGCAGTCTGTGAGAGAGTCTACCCAGAGTGCTGTTAGAAAGTGAATTCCAGGATTTTGACGCAGTGACAGTGAAGGAATGGCAGTATATTTCCAAGTCTGGATGATGAGTGACTTGGATGGGAGCTTCAAGGTGGTGGTGTTTCTAGGGATCTGCTGCTTTTGTCCATCTAAATGGTAGTGGTTGTGGATTTGGGAGTTGCTGGTGAAGGAAAGTTGGTGAGTTCCTGTAGTGCACTTTTTGAATGCTACTACTGTTTGGTGATCGAAGGATTGAATGTTTGTGGAAGGGATAGCATTCAAGTGAGTGGCTTTGTCCTGGTGGTGTTTCTTGAGCATTGGCACTCATCCAGGCAAGTGGAGAGTATTCCATCACGCTTCTGACTTGTGCCTCATAGATGATGGAGGGCTTTGGGAAGTGAGTTACTTGCTGCAAGATTTCGAGCCTTTGACCTGCTCTTGTACCTGCAGTATTTATACGGCTAGTCCAGTTCAGTTTTGGGTCAATGATAATCCCCAGGTGGTGGTTACTAGGAGATTGTAATAGCATTGAATGTCAAGGGCTAATGGTTAGATTATCTCTTGTTGGAGATAATTATTGATTGGTAATTATGTGGCACAAATGTTACTTGCCACTTGTTGGCCCAAGACTTGAAATTGTCCAGGTTTTGCTGCATTTGGACATGGACTACTTCAATATCTAAGAAGTGGAGGATTTTTAAGGAGATCTTTTTCAATGCTCAGTAGAAACATATTCCGATGGCGAAGAAGGACCGTAAGACAAGAGATAACCAGGTTTTTGAAGGAAATAAAGGAAGTATTAAATTAAAAGCTAATGCATACAGAGCAGCTAAAAAAGTGGGGAAATTAGAAGATTGGCAAAGATTTAAAAAAAACAAAGAATGACTAAGAAAGCAATAAAGGAAGGAAAGACAGATTATAAGGCTAAACTAGCTTTAAATATAAAAAATGATAGTAAAAGTTTTTACAAATATATAAGGAAGAGGAGACCGGCTAGAGTGAATGTTGGACCCATGGAGGATGAGAGGGAAAATTTAGCAGTGAGTAACGAGGAACTGGCTGAGGCTTTAAATATGTGTTTTTTTTTTGTCAGCCTTCACAGAGGAGGACACAATGTTAAAGATAGAGGGATGGTAGGAATGAGGACTCGAAGATGAGTGGAAAAGCAAATTGTGTGGAGGGAGCGGAAAGTCTGTAGAGATCTGGATAGGCTGGGTGAGGGGGCGATGGAGCATAATGTTAGCAAATGTGAGGTTATCCACTTTAGTAGAAATAATATTAGGAGGGATTATTACTTAAAGGGTGAAAAGCTGCAGTATGCTACAGTGCAGAGGGACTTGGGGGTCCTTGTGCATGAATCACAAAAACTCAGTCTGCAGGTGCAGCAGACGAGCAAGAAGGCGCATGGAATATTGGCCTTCGTAGCGAGAGAGAGAATATAAAAGTAGGAAGATCTTGCTGCAACTATACAGGGCACCGGGGAGGCTGCAGTTGGAGTACTGCATGTAGTTTTGGTCCCCTTATTTGCAGAAGGATATATTGGACTTGAAGGAAGTACAGAGAAGGTTCACTAGGCTGATACCAGAGATTAAGGGGTTAGCTTATGAGGAGAGATTGAATAGACTGGATCTGTACTTATTGGAGTTTAGAAGGCTGAGGGGGGATCTTAGAGACATATAAGATAACAAAAGGACTAGATAGGGTAGAAGTAGAGAGATTCTTCCTGCTTAGAAAGGAAGAACTTACAGAACTAGAGGGCACGGCCTCAAAATAACTTTTGAACGGAGTTGAGGAGGAACTTCTTCACTCAAAGGGTGGTGAATCTCTGGAATTCTCTACCCATTGATGTGGTGGAGGCTTCCTCGTTAAATATATTTTAAGTCACAGGTCGATAGATTTCTGATGGACAAGGGAATTAAGGGTTATGGGGGAAAAAGCAGGAAAGTGGAACTGATCCACTTCAGATCAACCATGATCTTTTTGAATGGTGGGGCAGGCTTGAAGGGCTAGATGGTGTACTCTTGCTCCTATTTATTATGTTCTAAAGCGTGAATGGTGCTGAATGTTATGCGGTCATCAGTGCACATCTCCATTTCAGATCTTATGATGGAAGGAAGGCCTTTGATGAAGCAGCTGAAGATTGTTGAGCCTAGGAAATTACCCTGAGGAACTCCTGCAGTGAAATTTTGGATCTGAGATGATTGACCTCCAACTATCTTCTAAGCCAGATATTACTCCATCCAGTGGAGGGTTCTCCCTGATTCTCACTGACTCCAGTTTTGTTCAGACTCTTTAAGGCCACACTCAATCAAACGCTGCTTTGATGTCATGAGCAATTGCTCTGATCTTATCTCTGGCATTCAGCCTTGTGTTAAGGCCCAGGGCAGAAACTCCAAGGTATTTTGTAAAGCTAACCTAAACCCACTCACTTCCCCTGACAACGGAGCAGCACTCCGAAACCTTGTTATTTCAGTTAAACCTGCTAGACTATAATCTGGTTTGTGACCTCTTATCTTGCCAATTTGTAGAAATATTGCTTTTTTACGTAGTTATTTTATTAGCAATGGCAGTTGTAGTATTACGTTTGCTTGACACTCCATAACTTTGGAAAGATTAATGGTTATGATGCTGCAATTTAATTGAAGAATAAATCCATAGGTGACTATAAGGAACCTTCACAGTGCTTCATATTTTTGGGAAAGTTTAGTAATGTGAATCAGTTTTTTGATAGCATACTGCATCAAAGGTCATTGTGAAAAATAAAAGTTCATGGTGTTGGGAGTAATTTATTGGCATGGATGGAGAAAATCAGAGTTGATATAAATGGGTCTTTTCTTGGTTGATGGGATGTGATGAGTGGTGTGCCGCAGCAGGAATCAGTGCTGGAACCTCACCTTTTTTCAATTTATATAAATGACATGAATGAAGGGACGCAAGTTGCTAAGTTTGAAGACAATGATGGATAGGAAAGTAAATTGTGACAGTAAGACTTCCACAAAGGGATGCAAGTTAAATGAGTGAGTAAAGATCTGGCAAATGGTATCATGGAATTCTCCATTTTGGCAGGAAGAATAAAAAACATGCTTATTATCCAATTGAATCTCAGAGCTGCAGTCCCTCATCAGAACACAAGAGTCATAAAAGGCTGGTCAGTGCTGGGACCACAACATTACATTACTTTAAATGAATGATTTGGAAGAAGGAACTGAAGGCACTATTGGCCAAGTTTGCAGATGATACAAAGATTTGTAGAGGGACAGGTAGTATTGAGGAAGCAGGGGGGTTGCGGAGAAACTTGGATAGGTTAGGAGAGTGGAAAAGAAGTGGCAGATGGAATACAATGTGGAAAAGTGTGAGGTTTTGCACTTGGGAAGGAGGACAGGCTAATTTCTAAAATGGGGAAGTGCTTAGGAAATAGAAACAAAGGGAGTCCTTGTTCAGGATTCTTTTAAGGTTAATGTGTAGTTCAGTCAGCAGTAAGGAAGGCAAATGCAATGTTAGCATTCATATCGACAGGATTAGAATACAAGAGCAGGGATGTACTTTTGAGACTGTATGAGGCCCCATTTGGAATATTGTGAGCAGTTTAGGACCCCATACCTAAGGTAGGAATTTGCTGGCCTTAGAAGGGATCCAAAGGAGTTCACGAAAATAATTCCTTGAATGAACTTGTCATATAAGGAACGGTTGAGGACTCTAGGTTTGTACTCATAGATCATAGAACCTGCAGTGCAGAAGGAGGCCCTTCGGCCCATTGAGTCTGCACTGACCACAGTCCCACCCAGGTTCTAACCCCATATCCCTACGTTTTACCCGCTAATCCCTCTAACTTAAGCATCCCAGGATAGTAAGGGGCAATTTTGGCATGGTCAATCAACCTAACCCACATACCTTTGGACTGTGGGAAGAAACAGACATGTCTGTCTGGAGTTTGCACAGTGACCTGAGCCGGGAATTGAATGCAAGTCCCTGGAGCTGTGAAGCAGTAGTGCTAACCACTGTGCTACTGTACCACTCGTTGGGAGTTTAGAAGGATGAAGAAGGGATCTTATTGAAACTTGCAGGATACTGCGAGGTCTGGATAGAGTGGACCTGGAGAGGATATTTCCACTAATAGGAAAAAGTAGAACCGGAGGGCACAACCTCAGGCTAAAGGGATAATCCTTTAAAAAAGAGGTGAGGAATTTCTTCAGGCAGAGTGGTGAATCTGTGGAATATTTTGCCACCAAAAGCTGTGGAGACCAAGTCATTGAGTGTCTTTAAGACCGAGATAGATGGGCTCTTGGTTAAGAAGGTCAGAAGTTATGGGGGAAAAAACAGGAGAATGGGCATGAGAAAAATGTCAGCCATGATTGAATGGTGGATCAGTCCCAATGGCTCCTATATCTTATGGTATTATTGTCTTATTTCCACTTGCACATGAAATCTGGCAAGGATTTTGCCACATGGAATCAGCCATCTTCTTTTTCTTTGATTCCCTGGTTTTTCACAATGCCCCATGCCCTTTCTGTTAGCCTTATACTCCAAAAATTCACTGCTAGTCAGCCAATGAATTGATCAGAAATCTGATTGCATCATTCCATTAGGCCATTTAAATAGAGCCAGGACAAAGGCACTGGTCCTTTCAGACTCCATGGTTCAGCTTCAACTGTGTATAGCTCATATTCCAATACTCATAAGGTACACTGGCGTCAAAAGTCTTTCAGCTGGGGACAGGTTTGGCATTTAACATGTCCTTTTGATAAGTTACAGGTCAGCTTGGCCACATGAAACCCTCAGTATAACAAAAAAAAAACATTGACCAAAGATTAGGTTTGCTTGATGAAAGGTCTTTCAGCATATTAAAAATTAAATATCTGTAGGCTGTTCAGACACACCATGGAAGAATATATCATGGAATTTAAGAAAAGCAGTAACAGACTGATAAGATTTGGATCAGAGTTTCCAGATGTGGTGTTGGACTATGTCTATCTGTCTGAGATGGATAGTCTTCTGGTAAGAAAGGAGTACAACTTAAGGTAATAGAACTCTTCTTTGGTCAAATGGTAACATTTAAAAAGTTTATTTGGGAAACAATTGTTCTTTGCCACTTCAATTCAAATGGAATACCATAGCAGCCAGAGTGGAGAATTCAATGGTAGCTTGGCTATGTGTTGATCAAATGGTACATGAAGGCCCCTACGCAAAGGCAGTTACACTAATAATAGACCTGACTTTGAAACCAGCTATAATTGATTTGATAATGGAGATAGAAGATACACGTGGGAGGGCGATAAAGGATGTACAAACCAAAGAAATGGTAAAGGGATATTGAATCACTGTTTTCACTATGATTTCCCCATATCACTAAAAGTGAATTGTCCAGGAAGAAGAAACAATGTCTTTGAAGCCCCACACAGAATGATGGAGAAACCAAGAGTAATGGGGATAAGTGCCATGAAGGCTTTGTTTTGGTCACAGAAAATTTGAACCCAATAATGTGTGCTGATGATGGACCCTTGTAACTGTGTAAATGTTGGATAGTGGATGTATATCAACTGTATGTGTTAAAAATTGATTAAATTGTTATTTATGGTTCCTTAATCTGAAAGACTGAAAGAAAGTTAAAGGATGTGACAAGCTCCATCTTTCTTTCTTTGGAAATGTACTTTAACTTCCAAAAGGGTGGTATTCCCCTGTAGAATTGCAGAAATCAGCTTGTTCATAAATAGGGATGTTGTTTCAAGTGACGTAACTTTGTTATAAAGTAAGTGTATCATGAAAAGAGCCCAGGTGACAAGAGATTTGAAGCATGACAAAGTTGTACTTTTTGGAAGATGTGTAGATCTACATTTTGAACTCAGACCATTATCTCTTCCCTTTAGTGAACTGAAAATATCTAATCAGAGGATTCATGTAATTGAATTCTCAGCATTTGGAAAACTGGAAGACATAAAGTTTAATTTTTGTGATGTTTCACATGCCATTCTCCCAGATGGACATTCAAGCAGTGCTGATTTTATTATAATTATAGTTGTAAGAAAGGAAAGTGTTGCCCCTTGGCCTGGGAAGCAAAAAAATAAAAAGGGTGGTCGAGTACATTGGCTGAAACCCTGGTGTTTGTGGAGATGGGAGAGGGGGAATGTATCTGTGTGACAGATTAACAGAATTATCTTTTAAAATGACATCAGGAAAGAAGATACCAGTTGAGTATTTATGTGGACAATTGGTCCTGGTGAGACAATATTCACTGTACAGAAAGGGTAACAGAAAAATGATTGGGAATTGATTTGGCCAGCATTAGACAAATGTTGGAAAATAAGGACGTTTCCTAGTTAAACTGGGCTTGTGTGAATCTCCAGTTAGCCAATTTTTTTACTAAAGGGGTGCAGGTGCCGGAAAATTGTGAATACTGAGGATGGTTACCTAAAATTAATTTGGGGAAAGAAAGGCGAATTTGACCACTGGCAAAATGCTGTGATCAGCTGACTTGGTAGAAATAGGAAGCAGATGGAGATTGGGGAAGTATTTGTGGCCCAGGGTGTGGCTCATATGGTTGTGCAACAAAAGATCTTTATTAAATCTTATGAATGTTTTTGTTACTCCTGGAGGATGCTTAGTGCCGGAATAACAACGGAGACAAAACATTGATTTAAAACCTTTCCCACAGCCTCTGCATCTACACAAGTTTCCTTCTTCATCTCTTGATAGGACCCACTTTTCCTTAACTAATGTTTTACCATTAATATTTTGGTAAAAACATAATTATGTTTTTAACTCTACTTGCTAATCTTTTTTCATGCACTGTCTTTGATTCCCTTGTTTCCTTCTTCACTTTCATGCCTGCACTACTTACATTCATCCAGGCTATCTGCAGTGCTTGGTTCCCTGTGCCTATCATACACTTTTTGTCTGTTTGATCACTCTTTACGTTTGTCTACACAACCAGGGGGCTTTAAATTTGACAGTGGCACTCTTTTTTTTTGGAGGGCACATGTCTACTTTGTACGTTTTAGAATCTCTTGCTTTTCAAAGCTGTCCTTTTTCATGGTAATGCTAAATCTAACTGAATTGTAATCACTATCTCCAATATGAACACCAACCATCACTTCACCTACTTACTCTTATTTGTTCCCCAAGACTAGGCCTAGAATTGTATCTTGTTGGGTTTGTCACTTATCGGTTGAAAAATATTCCTGGACATACTGCATGAATTCTTTGCCCTCAGTGTCCCATATATTGTTTGAATCAAGGAGTTGATATTTGGATAGTTAAGTCTCCTTCTTTTTTGTTCTTACAGGCAGAAATTTGCCTGCTCGTTTGTTCCTCTAACTTCCTTTCACTATTTGGGGAACTATAGTATACTCCCAGTAGTGTGATTGCCCTTTTCCTGTTTCTAAGCTCATAAAGCCTAGTTTGTTGATTCATTCAAAATGTCATCCCATCTCATAACTGGAATTGATTCTTCTAACCTTTAGTGTGACTTCCCCGCCTTTGTTATCTTCCAGCCTATCATGCCTGAAGACACTAACCAGTGATATTTAGCTGCCAATTTTGCCCCGTCTTTAGCCAGGTTTTCAGTATGGCAATGACATCACGCTGCCCTTAATTCGTCAAGGTCTCGCATAGTGGATTACGATGTAAATTTTGGTAAGGTTTCACAAAACGGTCTATATGTAAAGTTAAAGCCTATGTAATGGATTGAAAGCTGGTTAGCAGTTCTACTTTTGGCAGACTGTAGACCGCGTTGCACTGTATGGGAACGTTGAGGAATTGGCTCAGCAGCAAAATTGAAGGTCACTACCCTCCTGTATGCCTATGAAATGTGGACTGTATCTAAGGCATGCAAGACAGCTCAATCATTTCCACATGACTTGTCTTTGAAGACTATTATGCATCGGATGGCAAGATGAAGTACCAATCATTGAAGCTGTCTCTAGAGCAAGTCTACTAAGAGTCACAGTGCTGATGAGAGGACAGACCTGGTAGACAGGTCATGTCATCTGTAGGCAAGGTGAGCGCATACCCAGGCAGCTCCTTTTTGGGAACACTCTGCTGGAAGAAGCTCGCATGGAGGGCAGACATTGACACGACTACCTGAGAAAAGCTGGCACAAAACCACCCTATCTTGCGCAGCCTCATCCACAAGGGCTATCAAGCTTACGAAGCAAGCTGCAATCCTGAAGCACAAATTAAGTGCGAACAGTACAAGTCGAGAGCCACCAGCGCAACAATTAGTGCCTATACAAGCCTGCCCAATATGTGCCAGGGCATTCTGTGCCTGAATTGGCCTGATCAGTCATCTTTGGGTACACTGCATCCAGCCTCAAAATGACTAATGTGTCAAGGTCATCATTGATGATGATGGATGAACAACAACTACGTAAACTTTTGATAAGGTTTCACTAAACGGACTACTGTGTAAAGTTAAAACATAAATAATGTCTTGAAATAGATTGAAAGCTGGTTAGCAGATAGGAAGCAGAGTTGGTATAAATGGATCTTTTCTGATTGGTGGTCAGTGACTACTGGGATTCCACAGAGATCTGTGCTAGAACCCCTACACATTAATGATTTGGAAGAGGGAGCTAAATGTATTACCTCCAGATTTGCAGATAATTTGAGTGGGAGGGTGAGGAAGACGCAGAAATGCTTCAGTGTAATTTGGATAGGCTGTGTGTGTGGGCATGTGCATGGCAGATGCAGTGTAAAGTGGATAAATGTGAGAGAGCAATAATACGAAGACCTTATTACTTGAATGGGTGTAAATTTAATATTAGTATAGTTAGAATTTGGATTTGAAATTGCATTAAATGGTGGAGCAGCTTGAGGGGCCAGCTGGCCTATTCCTACTCATTTTTATGTATGATAAATTTTAAAATAAATCACTAGAGACTGATTATTTTGAGATTCAAACACATGAATAAATGACGAGTTTTTACTGTAACAAATGTCTAAAAACATAATTGACTAAATACTATTTGCTTTTTGCAAGCAATGTTTAGAGAGTAACATTTCCCTTTTTATATTTATCACACTTCCCATGAATTACAGCCCTCATAGCAAACCGTTCAGTTATGGTTCCCAAGTTTTTACTGGCATATGACTATGTCCAAGTATTTCCTCTTTTATGGAGAGCTTTTTAAATCCAACCACCAATAGTAAAACTCTGTTTTGATAATTCCCCTTCTTCTGGCCATGCGAATCTCCTGCAATACTTAGGATGTCTTTAACTAGAGACCATTTCCTGCCCACATCCAGCTAAGTAAGGTAGCTTGAAAAGCTAAGCGGCCTTAGCCAAGATTCAGATGGTTTTTGCTGACTCTAGTATTTATTGATTTGTATGGATGTCTGTAACCAAATCTTGGCTTCCTCTGAACTCCTTCCCGTAGCACCATGACACACACTTACTATCCTTGATTACAACTCCCTTTCATATTGCAAGTAAAAGGACAGTCTACAATACAACTGATTGCAATCCAAAACTACCAAGCCTTTCCTAGGACTGTGGGACACTAAAACCCAGTCATTTGCAGACTGCTGCCATTGCCTCAAGGTAAATACCTTGCACCTTTTCAGTAACACAAATTTAGAGATGATGCTCTCTAGTGTGACCACTGTATCTTTAAGAAATGCATTTTTAATCATGTTCTCTGTAGTTATAAGCAGGCATCAAGCTGTTTGCTTAGATTCCCTTTAATTGCTGCTTAAATTGTTTAATTGGAGTTTTGTTTATGTTTAATCTGAGCCTAATATCTTCTCTGGGAGTTTACGATCTTTTGAAGAGTTGTAGGAAGATTGATTGACAGATTAGGTAGGACAGTTTTTTTTCCTCTCTTCCAAGAGTACTTTCAGTTTTGATTGCTGGCTGTTTTTAGTTAAAAACTGTGTGGAATCCAGACTGACGAGTGCATTTCTTGCCCCTTCCTCTGGAGTGAAAATTCTGTTGGTGGTTTATTAGCTAGTAACTTGAGGCAAAGATCGCCTCTATCACTTGCAGTGGTTTTCTGGCTACAAGCTGGAGGTCAGCAGTGGCATTATCTCAAGTCAAACTGCTGGGAATCTCCAGATAGGAGGAGCCAGAGTTTCAGCTCTCCTATCAAAAGACTAAACTCTAGCATCATGTGAGCATGCTTATTTTTTGTGATAAGCCTGTGGCAGGTGTAAGTTTATAAGGAGATTTGTCGTCTCATATTGGATGAGAGGTTTTAGTGGGTAAACCTGAAAATTAATTTTGCCTTGGGCAAAATTAAAATAAGTCCTTTCTGTGAACAGTTAGTGATTTTTTTTTTCAAACAATCTGTTTCACCATCACTTCCTCAGTCAAAAGATTTCAATAAAATAACAATTTATGTTGCTTTCAAAATATATATTTTCAATAGACGATTGAACTTTTGTTGTGTATGCTAAGACTAAGTACTATAACTTCAGCTGTTTCATGGATTTGCAACTTCCTTCTCACTTCTTGGCCACACTTGATTTTCATCCCCATTGAATTACATATTGGCAGTTAGGCTTGACTGTAACCTCCCAATGAGCACAGGGTATTATCATATTTTTGTTGCCTTCTATTTCTAAAGTTATCAGTAATATATAAAAACAGAATTCTGCAAATGTTGAAAATATGGAAACGCTCAGATTAGGTAGCAGTTGTGAAAGTAGAAAAAGTTAACATTGATCATTTTTAATCTGAGTTCTGAAACCTTTAATCCTCATCTCTCCATACGTGTTCCTGACTGCTAAATAAATATTTCCATCATTTTCTGTTTTTATTTTACATCTCTCTTTAAGTAGTTCTGTGTAGTTGATATTGACCTTGAAGGACAAACAGCTTCAAGTATCAGATTGCAATGATCATGCCTCTGATCTTGATGTGAAACTCGTCCATTTTCCATAAGGTATCAATCCTTGTTTGAGACCACTTTGGGCCTCAGATCTCCTTCTGTGCTTGTCACTTCATTTGACTCTCCTGTGACTCAAACATTGAGTGTAAAATGATTGTTAACCCTTTAGAGACAATGAGTTGGCAACCTGTTTAGATCCAAATGATTTTCTTATGCTCTTATTATTGTTATTTGTCCAAACCTTTGCATACTTTGTCATTGGCAATGGCTCTAGAAATGTACATGGTATTTTATGTTGTAGCTATTAAGTTAACATTTTCAATGTCCACTGAATGGGGTTAAATTGTGTAAAACTGGTGCACTTTTAAATGAGAAATATACCACTGCATTGTTTAACCAGGAGAGTGCATCGTAAGATGAAGGCAAAATACTGTGCATGCTGGAATCTGAAACACAAACAGAAAATGCTGGAAAAATTCAGCATTTCTAATTGCATCTGTGGAGAGAGAATAGAGCCATGTTTTGGGTCAGAGCTGGAGACAAAAAAAATCAGACCAGATTTATACTGTGTGTGTATGGGGGTGGAGTTGTAATTGATAGAAATGACATAGGGAATTTAAAGGATAGTGGTAAAGGCTGAGAATGGTGCTGAGAGCATCCATTAAATGATTGGAATGAGTGAATGGCACAACAACTATGTAGATTGTCAAAGGACAATCTGAGGAATGTGACAGTTGACTGGGATAGGGGGAGAAAGAAGACATGATGGAAGATGTGATTTCAGAAGTGAAAAAAATAAGAACATGAACTAATTAAAAAATAGATGAATAAGATGAAATGAAGTGCATCATATTGGTTTTGGAATGGTAGATCAATAAGTGGAAATGAAGTATGAAGGGTGTATGTGTGCCTTTTAAATCTTTGTAAATTTATTGTAATGGTCTGACTTGCTTGGTTTGCATGTAATGTGTATTGATTTGTACCTGAAGCGCATTGCTTTCATTAAAATTGTATTGATAGGGGTTTTCACAATGGATCATAATTGGTTTACTGTAGGTAACGAGACCTCTCAATGGAAACACAGACAACCAAAATGCATCTTAAATTTATCACCATAAATATCACCGTGCAATCTAGCCAAAGTGCTCTGAATGCTGCATTAGTCGTGATGTAGAGATGGCAGCGTTGGACTGGGGTAAACTCAGTAAGAGGTCCGACACCAGTTTTAAATCCAACCGATTTATTTGATAGTAAACTTGCTAGCTTTATGCCTTTGTAACCCTCGTCAGGCGAATGAGGTGTTCTGGTCTGCAATGGCACACGTCACAGACAGTTTACAGATCGCTGATTAGAATACAAGTCCTTACACCTAACCTGCTATTCAAGTCTTAAAGTGGCTAACAACGTGAGTGGAAGGAGCGCTGAGCACGGGTTAGAGAGATATGTATTGTCTCCAGACAGCACAGTAAGTGAGGTTTTTTGCTAACCCAGGCAAGTCATGGGGGTTACAGATAGTGTGACATGAAGCCAAGATCCCTGTTAAGACTGTCCTCATGTGCAGAACTTGGCTATCAGTCTCTGCTCAGCAGCTCCATGCTGTTGTGTGTTGTGAAGGCCCCCTTGAAGAAGGTTGGAGGCCAAATGCCCATGACTGCTGAAGTGTTCGCCCACAGGAAGGGACCTGTTTTGCCTAGTGATTGTCGAGCGATGTTCATTCATCGGCTATCGTAGTGTCTGCATGGTCTCCCCAATGTACCATGCTTTGGGACATCCTTTCTTGCAACGTATTAGGTAGACAACGTTGGCCGAGTTGCAAGAATATGTACCGTGTACCTGGTGAATGGTATTCTCACGTTTGATCCAGCATGTCTTGCAGAGGTTGCTGTGGCAGGGTTGTGTGGTATTGTGGTCACTGTTCTCCTGAAGGTTGGGTAGTTTGCTGCGAACAATGATCTGTTTGAGGTTGCGCAATTGTCTGAAGG
Source organism: Sphyrna mokarran (assembly GCA_024679065.1). Classification (NCBI taxonomy): domain Eukaryota; kingdom Metazoa; phylum Chordata; class Chondrichthyes; order Carcharhiniformes; family Carcharhinidae; genus Sphyrna; species Sphyrna mokarran. The sequence continues at coordinate 14,740,915 of JAGIQG010000025.1, forward strand.
CAATAAGTGGGGGGGTGGGGATGGCCCTAGCGAGATGTTCATCGTCATCGATGATATATTGAAGACTCCGGAGAAGATGTTGTAGCTTCTCCGCTCCGGGGAAGTACTGGACGACAAAGGGTACTCTGTCCACCGTGTTCGTCTTTTGAGGAAATCTGTAAACTGTCTGTGCTGATATGTGTGCTATTGCAGACCAGAACACCTCATTTGCCTGACGAAGGCTAAAAAGGCCGAAAGCTAGCAAGTTTACTATCAAATAAATCGGTTGGATTTAAAATTGTTGTTGTCAGACCTCTTGCTGCATTAGTGTCAGCCTAATCACTGGCTGTTCAGAGGTGTCCAAAGTGTCAAACTTTCAGACTTTATTTTGGAAGGGATTGGGCTCATGGAATAAATGAATGAATGTATATTTTGGATGGCAGTGCCCATTGATGATGTGAGAAAGCCGAGCTGAAAACCAGTGAATCAGGTGTCCCTGCCCATTTGAAGGTTCTGCATTGCAGCCTTGATGTCATTTCTGCCTGGCTGTATGTCATCAGCAGTTGAGTCCATGTAGGTATCTAGTTAAAACATCATTGATCTTCTGTTCGATGTTCCCCCCCTGGAGAGATTGTGAAGAGTGCAGCAGACCACTATAATTAGCTGCATTTGTTTGGGCAGGCACTGCATAGCAGCTTCTGATCAGTTGAGACATCTGAACAGCAGCCTACTGGCCCTTTCGTTGATCACTTCTGTGGATATATAACAGTGGTTGCATAATGACGAGCAAGACATCATCTGCTACCTTTTTAGCTGATGACCTTTGTTGCCAACCTGCCTCAAAGAGCCTGGGCACTGAATGACTGAAGAATATATGCATTGAGTGAATTTCAGGTACCTTGAACAGACACCCAGAACCTGGATCTTGTGGTCACATATAATCTGAACGAACATTGAGTGAAACCACTTCCTGTTCACAAAGGCACTTTGCTGGCCAGCTGGCACCTTGATGACTACTTGAATGCAATAAATGGCACCTTAGATGCAGGAGAAACCCTGCAATGGCTGCAAGTTATCTTGTCTGCTCAGCTTGGCTGAACTGATCCAGCCTGAAACCAATGAATCTGTTCACATATCTTAATGGAGTGTCAGTGTGTGATAATATTGTACAATGTTTGGGAGAGAGGGAGCTGGTTTAAGAGGCAGTTTTGTTACAAGCAGTTGGTTTGGCCAGAATTCAGTAGATGCTGAGAGGATAATTACTCATTTTGACCATGTGTTTATTTTATAGAAGGCTTAATATGGTGTTTTCTTATTAAAATAATAATGAGTCAGGTGTATGGGGACCAAGTCATGTGATACTGGCAATAAGAAAAGCTAGGCTTGAAGGAAAAAGTTTAATTTTAAGATGGAGGTTGTTGCCTAGAGCTGGTAAACAGAAGAGGCTCTCACTCTTGCTCTCGAGGCCATTCAGGTCATTGAGCATGCATTGACAACAATCCAACCCAGGTTCTATCCCATAATGCCATGTATTCATGCTGCTAATCCCTCTGACATGAAGGGGCAATTTAACATGGCCAAGCAACCTAGTCTATACATTTTTGGACTGAGAAAACTAGAGCACCCAGAGGAAACTTGCACAGACGTGGGAAGAATGTATAAACTCCACAGAGACAGTCACCCGCAGCCAGAATCGGAAGCAGTGAGGCACACTGCTTTCTGAATGCTCCAGCACTGTTAAGCCAAATCAAAGCAAGTATGCCTGGATTTGTTAGCTATTTTTGCGAACCACTTTTAAAGAAGGGTTTAAGTCTAAGAAAAATTTGCTTAATGGAACGGAATAATGTTAAGTTAAGAGTTTGTTCCTTTGCATGTTTAAGATTCTTCAGCTGCTAAAAGTTAAATTGAATTACTTGGTTAGAGGTATATTAAACTGTTATGGATAAAGCTTCTTGGATCAAAAAGATTCCGAAATTTGTCAGTGGAATCAGTTCTGGTGTGAAGCATTCTTTCCTTATTAATCAAATCAAATTACAAAGATTGTTGGGGTCTAGTTTGGCTTCATAGTATAGAACATAGAACATTACAGCGCAGAACAGGCCCTTCGGCCTTCGATGTTGCGCTGACCAATTCTGAAAAAAAAAAGCAATGACCCTCCAAACTAAACCATTCCTTTCTCTTCCATAAACTTATCAACTAACCTCTTAAACGCCACCAAATTTGGCACATCTACAACTGCCGCAGGCAGGGCATTCCACTCCCTAACCACCCTCTGGGTAAAGATAGTATATCTTGAGGTTTCTAATATGGTATCCAAACAAGTGGCTGACTCGACACCATTGTGTGCAGCTGACTGAGACTCCACATAGATCACCCTTAGGTCCTTGAAAGAGGTATAAAGGTTTAGTGCCACTGTGACTTTCAGTTGCATGGGCATTGGGTGTCCTTCCACACAATTGGAGACCGTCAGGCTCAGTTATTTGGTAGATACGTGTCATGGTTTACCTTGAAAGCTGAATTTTTTATTTTATATATTTAAAAACCATGAGTAACCAGCCAAAACTCTTCAATCATTTGAGAGTACATCTGGGTGGTCTTATGTATACAAATACATTGCAACAAAGTCAAAATCCATTCAAATTATTTCTTCCTTGTTCAATTTTCTAGCCAAAGTCTCTTTCCTCCAATTATCCTGCTTTGCAGACTGCAAGTATGGTTTTACAGTGGCAATAGGATCCAATCCTCCAATACTTTGATCAGCCAAGAGCATTCAATATCAGTAGCCTATTGAACTTCTGTAATCATCAAAACTGACCCTTTTCCTCTCTTTGCCGTTTGTCTATAAACGCATGCCACCAAAGAAAGATGAATGATATCAGAGGTGAATTATATATCTCATCATTTCTTCTGTATAAGACCAGTTAGCTCTGTTCAGATGTTTTTTCCAGGTCTTTGGATCAATGCCATAGCCGATATATAGTGCACTGTATATATAAATAAAATTTGTTTAACACAAATGGTTTAAAGTTTATGTACCTGGTAATTGTACTGTGTATGAGTAGGCTTTAAGAAATTAAAAATTTGAATACTAGTTTAAAATTTTGATAACTTTTATAATGATCTGTTTTCTTGAACTAACATGCTAAATACCAAAGAAGTTCAATTGTATGTGTTACATGGGCACTTTAATACAACAGAAGCAAATTAAAATCAATTATTAACTTTGTACATTTATCTCCATTATATTGTTAGACATGATAAAATCAGAAATCTTCGTCAATAATCTGAATAAAAAGACAAAAATCAAGTTGATTACTATTAATATTCTTTATAATGAAGATATTTTGATGTTGCTATCAATAAACTGTTTGCGAACATACATCATATAGTTGAGTCATGCATACAATTTACACATCAGTTTTAAATTTGTACCAGAATTATTTGTAAGTCTTTTTATTCAAATTCCTTCCAACAAATTTTACTAAGTTGTATTTTACACTGATTTTTTTTATTTTAGACATTTAAGTTTATTTTTCAAGAATTGTCTCACTCAATGTCCTCATTGTTCAAGGGTTTCTAATTAGAGCCTAATGCCACAGTAGCACTGCAAGGCAAGAAGATGGGTCCCATTTAACTACATTAATCAGATTTGTTCTTGCTGCTAGTAGTATTATAGCAATTTAGAGATGCTAGGCTGTGGATCTAACACATCTTTCAATTTCTATAAAACATTAGAGAAATAAATTTAATAAAAATAAAATTTCTCAAGGGAGTTTTGGATGGTATCAACTGGTCTAACAATTTTTCACATGGACTTAGCTCACTAGTGGTAGCCTTAGTTCTCTGAAATAGCTATGGGGATTGCAATATTCACTAATAGCTGTAAGGAATTCAGGTCTAGCATAGCTACTTTTGGGTTTAAATGATGTCAATGACTCCTATAAATGCTTTGAATCTCTTTTATGGGAATTAACTAGCACTGTTTTTATAGCTATCTACATTTACAATATTGTAACTTAAACAAGGTATTTGTCTTTTGTATATGCACTGCTTCAGTCTCTCGATGCAGATTGAGTAAAGATATGGTAAGACTACAAGATATGAGTCATTTAAGCTATTTTATTCATTGTGAGATGAATGTACAGAAGTGTCATTGTGATCTGTGCAAATTACTTCTTCTGCATGTGGAACATCAAATCTAGCTCTGCTGTCACCTTGCGGCAACTATGGAATGTTTTGACACCAGCTTTGGCTCAGTTGGTACTATCCTCACCACTGAGTTCCACTTCAAAGATTTGAACATTAGTCTGAACTGGCACTCCACTGTAGTACTAAGGAAATATTGCTCTGCTGGATTTGTCATTTTTCAGGTTATTTTCATACCAGAAGGCCTGGTACGTGCTTTCAAGTGGACATAAGATCTGTTGCAGTACTTTAAAAAAGAACAAAGGGTAATGTACTTGTTTTATTTCTAGTGTTTCCTCATTAGTAGCTTTGTGATGCAACAGTGTCATTTTAAGAGCCTGATCGTGTAACTGATGATTTCACTGTTTGCACAGGCTTAAGTCTAACCGATTTATTTGATAATAAACTTGCAAGCTTTTGAGGTTTGCCCCTTTGTCATGCGAAGGGGCAAACCCCAAAAGCTTGCAAGTTTACTATCAAGTAAATCGGTTGGACTTAAACCTGGTGTTGTCAGATTTCTTACTATGTTTATCCCAGTCCAATGCTGGCATCTCCACATCATGTTTGCACAGGCAAACAAGTAGTTCATCTTGATACTAACATCCTTTCAATAGAGCCCTTCATTTGTTTAAACTATCAAGGCTTGAAACTTCAGAAAAAGCTTTTCATGTGCTTTGTAACAGTACAAGGAGCACTGAGTCACAAATACTATGCAACTATAAATTTAGATTCCTTAGAGAGGTGTTGTAAAACATAAAGGAAAGCAAGCTGAGTTTGGGATTGCCCTGTTCTGGGGGGAGAAAAGAAGCAAGGTTGTGCTGAAAATTCATGGCACATCATGCTCACAGGTCCTTTTTTTATCATAAACTGGTGGGTGTTTTTGGCGATATGGAACCATTCACAGGAATTACAGAGTGATGGAGCTTGTCCAAGCAAACAAGATAGCATTAGGCACAGTAGTCCCAACTTTCCTGAGCATGATGGAGGTGGGGGAAGAAGCCAGAGAAGTCTAGTACAGCCAGAAAGGCCAGGCGTGAAAACCTACAATGAAATAATAGAAATATTGCAGGACCACTATTCACAGAAACCTTTAGTTATCATTGATAGATTTGCGTTCCATAAACTTAACCAACTAGAAGGTGAATCAAGAAGTTTATAGGTACCTTGAGACTAACTGGCCATTAAATTTGGGAATGTCATGAATACCGTTCCAGAGAGATTAGCCTATGGCTTAAGGAGCAAGGCTATTCGAAAGTGGTAGTTAACAGTAAAGAACCTAATGCTAAAGAAAATTTTTAAAGTTGCTTTATTCAGGGAATTAGTAGCCAAAGAATCTCAACAGTTGAATTCAAGCATAAGCATTTGTAAGATATTAGCTGAAAATCGGACGCGGACGCAGACACAGGCTAGCAGTTAACTGTGCAAAAACCAGGCAGTCAGCAGCAGATTGTTAGTGCAAAGACATGCAGTATTTGTAACAAAATAGACCACATTGAATGTGCTTGTTGAAAAAACAAACATTACAGGCCAGGATTACAAAAGGTAAATAAAAGAAAAAGCATTCACATGGTGGGAAAAGGGCGTGATAAAGGATTTGAGTCCGATGATGAATTATCATTAAATGTAATGGCTCTTGTTGGTGCAACAACCTGTTACTGGATCACTCCTTTACTGGACAAATAGCTGGTAAAAATGGATGTTGCTACTGGAGCCACAGATGCTGCATTCTGCAGATTTGTTGGTACCAGAAACTACCAAGAATAATTTAAACTCTCGATGGTACAGTTTAAAAACCTATACTGGAGAAGTGGTTTTGTTAAGAGTCCGTATTGACGTTGACGAGACCACATTTGTGTTCGGTTCTAGTCACCTCACTACAAGAAGGATGTGGAAGTATTGGAGAGAGTGCAGAGGAGATTTTCCAGGATGCTGCCTGGTTTGGAGGGTAGGTCTTATGAGAGGTTGAGGGAGCTGGGGCTTTTCTCTTTGGAACAGAGGAGGATGAGAAGCGACTTAATCAAGGTTTATAAGATGATGAGAGGGATTGATAGTCTCTGCCCACCCACTCTATTTCCTTGAGTGGATATAGCTGTTACTAGAGGGCATAACTATAAGGCTCATGGTGGGAGATATAGGAGGGATGTCCGAGGTAGATTTTTACTCGGTAGTTGGGGTGTGGAATAGACTGCCTGCTGTAATAGTGGAGTCTGACACTTTAGGAACTTTCAAGCGGTTATTAGGCACATGGAGCACACCAGAATGATAGGGAGGGGATAGTTCGATCTTGGGATTGGATATTGCTTGGCACAGCATTGAGCGCCAAAGAGTCTGTACTGTGCTGTAATATTCTATGATGTAACTGTGCATATTTGTCTATGCACGTCGTTAAAGGAAACTGACAGGAAGAACCTGACTGGAAAAATTCACATTTAAATTGGGCTGGAGTAGATCTCGTGACAGATTCTGAAGCAGGTCTACGGAAGAGACATGCTATTGTCTTCGATGGTGAGTTTGGAAGCATGAAGAGTATGTTAGGTTAAAGATTTACTGGGGCACCTATACCTTAAAATGTCAATCAACTTCAATCTTTTTTTTTGGACCTACTAAATTATTATGGAAGATAGTCCCTAATCTAGTCTCAATTTATTGTGTCAAAACAGAAAATGGAAATGAATGAATCAGTGCAAGAAAGCCTTTGTGCAAGCTGTGGAGGCATTACTAAAGTCAAGTCTTGACACAGTTTAATCCAAATTTACCCTTGCTGAATGAACTCATTCAGCCCACCAACTCTCCAGAGCATCTAACTTGGGCCAATTCCTTTAACCTTATGTATTTTCCCTGCTAATCCCCCTAACCCACACATCTTTGGAATATGGGAGGGAACTGGAACGCCTGGAGGAAACCCAACAGAGGGGATGCCCACAGGTGAAGAGACGTCAATAGTTTTCACATCAAGATCCTTGAATAAAGCAAAATCAATTATGCATAGAGAAAAGTCCTAGGAATTATTTTAGGAATAAAACTTTTTTTTTACCAATTCCTGTATGGGAGGAAATTTACTGACGGACTATCACCCTTTGAAAATGATGTTTGGATACCCTTGATGGCAGCATGCAGAGGTGGGCATTGCTGTTGTTAACAAATGCATGCATAAATTGTCAGTCAGACCTACATAGGAATGCTGATGGATTCTCCTGACTACCCTTACCCAGTGATTCATAGAACATTACAGCGCAGTACAGGCCCTTCAGCCCCCGATGTTGCGCCCATCTAATCTACACTACTCCAATATCATCCATGTGTTTATCCAATGACTGTTTAAATGCCCTCAATGTTGGTGAGTCCATTACTGTTGCAAGCAGGGCATTCCACACTCCTCCTACTCAATAAAGAATGTACCTTACCCTGAACAACTTGAGCGATTTAAAATTTGCAGATAATACAAAATTGGTTGTGACAGTGAGCTGTGAGGAGGATAGAGATGCTTCGGTGTGATTTGGACAGGCTGAATTTGTGAGCAGATGCAGTATAATGTGGATAATTGTGAGGTTATTCATGTTGATAGCAATAAAAGGAAGATATTATTACTTGAATGGATGTACATTTGAGAGAGGTGGCTACGCAGCGAGACCTTGATGAAAGTACGTGCCCAGGTAACAGCAGGCAGTAAAGAAGGCAAATGGAATTTGGACTTTGTAACGAGAGGATTTGAGTATAGGGATAGCGATGTTTGCTGCAATTGTATAGTGCAGTGGAAGCCACATCTGGAGTATTGTTTCCGTTTTAGTGTCCTTGTCTGAGGAAGGATGCCCTTGCAATAGAGGGAGTACAAAAAGGTTTACCAAGTTGATTCCTGGGATGGTAGGTCTGTCATGTGATGAGATCCTAAATCAGTTAGGATTATATTCACTGGAGTTTAGAAGATCTCATCGAAACTTATAAAATTCTAACAGAGTAAACAGGGTAGATTCGAAGAATGTTCCCAGTGGTGAGGAAGTGCTTAGAGATAGGGAGCAAACCTTTTAGAACTGAGGTGAGGAGAAATTTCTCCTATCAGAGGGTGGTGAATGTGTGAAATTCACTACCACTGAATGTAATTGAGACCAAAACATCTGATTTCAAGAAGGAATTAGATAAAGCTCTTGGGGCTAAAGGGATTGAAGGAGGGTAATATAAAAATATTAGTTCAAAAGGCCTTTGTTTTAAATTTACTATAGTAAGTAAATTAGGTTAAGGTAAAGATTGCAAGGTGCCTTGTATAGAGAAAAAGGATTCACCATTTGTCAAATGCAATATATGCAAAGATATTATTTGTATAACTGACAAGTTATCCAAGTATTATGAAATAAACTGTTCTTAATGTGTACCTTGATCTAGCTGCTCAGCATGATAGGAAGTAGGCAGTAGCAGACAAACCACATTCTTTGGAAGAATGGGACATAGAGTAGTTCTCCTTACTAGCTTGAATCAGGCAGCTGTAAGTTAATCAGGGTTTGCAATGTTCGGGAGTACGTTCCCTCCTGATTAGCGAGGCTGGTACAGTTTCTCATGCTGATAAAGGGGACCAGATTCTGGTTAGAGAACTGATTCCCTTTACCAATTAATATTTGTAGATGCCAGAGAATATTCTTGAATCTACTGGATTTATGTAGTTAGGTTTCTTAGTAACGAAGGGGGACCTTTCAAGTGCAGTAGACTATTGAGCTCCTGATCTTCCTAATAGGTGGAGCATTATTGGCTAAGATAATGGGTAATATTGTAATTGGACCCTCTAGTTTGAGTGACAAGCTGGCTGGGAGATAGATATATATCCAGAAAAAATACATCTCATATATTATGTCAGAGAGAATAGTTGATATTCACTGTCTGTCTTTCCCAATGCGTGCATTAGCAGTAAACTTTTTTAATCTTTAATTATATGCTATCTTTTGTGGTCTCTATATTGCTTGAGTGAGGTCAGCTGAATACCAGACTCCCCAGAGGGACACCCTGGAAAACTCTACTTACAGGGAGGGAGGGATCAGGATATTGAAGTTGATCAGCTATGGTCAGAACAGACTTGAAGCCTACTCCTTCTATTTTCTATGAATTGATAAACTATGTGAAGAATAAAGATTCAACATGTTCGATTCAATCCGGTCCTTATCATTCCCTCTCACCATAAATGGGCTGGCAGTACGTTTTGAACATATGATTAAACATGTGTCAGAAGTAACAAGAGAGCAAGATTCAGTGTCTAAATGATTGAATCAATTCCTGCTGATGTACAGAAATGCTGCTGTGATGATACTGATACTTTAAAAACTGTATTTTAATCCTGCTTTTCCCTGGGATTTTGGTCAGCACCATGTTGTCTGTAACTTTTATTGTTTCTGAAGCAATATAATTAATATGCTGGTTGTTTGAATTTGAACTAATACAGTATTCTGTGCTTTTAATGTTCCCCTGAGTTTGCTGAGTAGAGCTTGTCTGCAACTGATTGACTGACAGGTCATGCCATTTACTGAGGCTAATTATTTTCACAGACCATTCCAGTATTAGTTTTGTTTACAGAATTTCCTCTTTGGGGTTAGAATTTCTGCTGTTTATACATTGCTGTGAGGCTAGTATTATCACTGAGGTTTTGCTGTTTCAGGGATATGTCCTGCTGAGGACTAGTATTGGGTTCACTATCCAGAAGTGTTAAATGCTGGATATCTAGCATCGTGTAAACATTTGTTTTTGTGCTAACTAACATTGAAGAAGGTTGCATGTCTGTGCAATTTTGCTTTACATTAGAACAACAAAGGTAACTAGCTGTTCAGACTTGTACTGTCATGTTTAAGCCTTGTAATTGGTAAAAGTTATGCTAATTATTTTGTTATATTTTAACTGTTTAATAAACATGTTTAATTAAAGCTCCCTAGTGGGTCATTTGAAACACCTTATGCTCATCTATGTAAAATAATGTAAAACTTAGGGTCTAGGCAAACTTCACAGTGCCTTGGAGTTTCTGGCCTGGGTCTTAACACTACATATTCAACAAACCAGGTTTCTCTGGGATTGCTAATGGTTGAATGTCAACTATGTGTAGCACTTGGTTATGCCACCCAAGATGAGTAAAATTGTCTTGGGTGGCAAAGAAACAGCAAAATCAGGTTATATAATGAGAGCACAAGGCAAAACTTTTTTTTTTGTCAGGGTCAGGAATTCTCAAGTGAAAAGTGGATACCCGCTATCTTGGCACAAACGGGACTGGTTTCCTATCCAATATGATGTAATAGGAAAAGACATAGACATCAACTTTTGACAACAAGAATCAATCTACCAGGCACTGAGCCAAGAAAAGACCTTGGACCTTCTGAGAACTTAGCATTATCCGAACTAATTGGAGAAGTTGAACATTCAACACTGATCCTTGGAACACTGCATTGTTTCCATTTACAGCAATCACAGATGATGTCCAAACCAAAGATAACCAGAGGTTGCAGTAAATATTAAAATGCAGACACCTTGAGGTTTGTTGACAACCACACAAAGAGCAAAGAAAATGGGAACAGGCCCTTCAGTTTTCAAGCCTGCACCAACCATGGTATCTGACTGAACTAAAACTCCCTATCCTTCCAGGAACCATATTCTTCTATTCCCAGCATATTCATGTATTTGTCAAAATGCCACTTAAAAATTCGCTGTCGACTTTGTTTCCTCTGTATCAGCATAATTTGGGTGGGTGGGAGGAGGGTGCAGGGATAGGGGAAATTACAATCTGGAGTAAAGGAAAAGGTACTTGTGCAGGTGAATGTTCAAGATGTTCTGCTTTTTAGAGGAGCAGGGAGCATGAGAGAGACTAATAGCGTTTCAGCAAATAAGGTCCAGGCAAAGGCAGGTATAAAGGCACTTTACCTGAATGCACGAAGCATTCAGAACAAAGTGAATGAGCTGACGGCGCAAATTGGTGCAAATGGGTATGATCCACTGGCCGTTGTGGATATGTGGTTGTGGGGGAAAAGGAACTGGGAACTGAATGTCCAGGGCTATTAGGTGTTTAGAAAGGATAGACAGGAAAAAAAAAGGAGGCGGGATGGATCTGCTGATTAAGAATAGTATTAGGGCAGTTGTAAGAGAGGATATAGGCCCCAAGGAGCAAAATGATGTGGGTGGAGATAAAGAATAGTAAGGGGAAGAAGATGCTGGTAGGTGTGGTCTATAGGCTCCCAAATGACACCTTTTGAGGTGGGGCAGGCTATAGACAAACAAATAAGAGATGCGTGCAAAAATGGAATGGCGTCAGTAATGGAGATTTTAATCTGCATGTTGACTGGGCAACACAAGTCGGACACGATGGGCTGGAGGAAGAGTTCTTGGAATGCTGTCGAGATGAGTTCCTTGAACAGTATGTTACAGAACTGATGAGAGAGCGAGCTATCTTGGATCTGGTACTATGTAATGAGGCAGGTAGAATTAGGGATGCTCATGTGAGGGACGAGTGATCATAGTATGGTAGAATTCATGATGCAGATGGAGGATGAGGTAATAGCGTCCTGGACTTGTGTACTACGTTTGAACAGAAGGGACTATGATAGGATGAGAGAGGAACTGGCGACTGTGGATTGAAGGAGTACATTGGTTGGTAGGACGGCTGAGGAACAGTGGAGGATTTTTAAAGAGGTCTTTTTCCGTACTCAGCAGAAATATATTCCAATGGTGAAAAAGGACTGTAGGAGAAGGGAAAATCAGCCGTGGTTCTCAAAGGAAATTAAGGAGAGTATTAAATCAAAAGCTGAAGCATTCAGAGTGGCTAAAAATAGTGGGCGATCAGAGGATTGGGAAAGTTTTAAACAACAGCAAAGAATGACTAAGGTGATTAAAAAAGGAAAAATAGAGTACGAGGCTAAACTAGCTCAAAATATCAAAAAGGACTGTAAAAGTTTTTATAAATATACAAAGAGTAGGAGGATGGCCAGAGTTAATGTTGGACCTTTGGAGGATGAGAGGAGGGATTTACTGGTGGATGATAAGGATATTGTGGAGACCTTGAATAAGTTTTTTTTTGTCTGCCTTTATGGAGGAGGACGTAAATAGCTTGCCCGAAATTAAGGATAGAAGGGTGTAGGAGATGAGGTCCTTGATGAGATTACAGTCACTAGAGAAGTGGTGCTTGATAGGGTAGATAAGTCCCTAGGACTGGATGGAATGCATCCCACGGTTCTTGTGGAAATGGCAGAGGTGATAGTGGATGCCCTAGTAATTATCTTTTGGAATTCGCTGGAGTCCGGAAATGTGCTGGAAGATTGGAAAACGGCTAATGTTACTCCGCTGTTTAAAAAAGGTAGCAGACAGAAGGCAGGGAATTATAGACCGGTTAGTTTAATGTCTGTAGTTGGAAAAATGCTTGAATCTGTCGTCAAAGCAAAAGTAATGAGGCACCTGGATACAAACTGATCAAGCAGACGCAGCACGGATTCGTGAAAGGGAAGTCATGCTTGACGAATTTATTGGAGTTCCATGAGGAAGTGACTAGTGCGGTCGATAGAGGGGAACCGGTGGATGTGGTGTTTTTGGGTTTCCAAAAGGCGTTTGATAAGGTGCCTCGAGATTTGCTGCAGAAGGTTAGGGTATAGAGAGTTGGGGGTAGGATATTAGACTGGACAGAGGGTTGGTTATCTAATAGGAAATAGAGATCGGTGCTGGGGTCTCAACTATTTACCATTTACATAGATGATCTGCAGGGTGACGAAATTTGCTGATGAAGATGAGTGGAAAAGCAAATTGTGGGGAAGGTGTGGAAAGCCTGCAGAGGGATCTGGATAGGTTGAGTGAGTGGGCAAGGACCTGGCAGATGGAGTATAATGTTAGCAAGTGTAAGATTATCCACTTTGGTAGAAATAACGTTAAGAAGGATTACTATTTAAATGGAGAAAAGCTACAGCATGCGACGGTAGAGGAATCTGGGAGCCCTTGTGCACAAATCGCAAAAACAGTGAGCAGGTGATCAAGAAGGTGAATGTAATGTTGGCCTTTATAGCTAAGGGGATAGAATATAAAAGTAGGGAGGTACTTTTGCAGCTGTATAGGGTACTGGTGAGGGTGCAGCTGGAATACTGTGTGCAGTTTTGGTTGCCACATTTGTGGAAGGATATATTGGCCTTGGTGGGGGTGCAGAGAAGGTTCACTAGGCTGATACTGGAGATGAGGGTGTTGGATTATGAGGAGAGACTAAATAGGTTAGGTTTGTAGTCTTTCGAGTTTAGAAGGTTGAGAGGGGATCTTATAGAGACATATAAAATAATGAAGGGGATGGATAGGGTAGAAGTTGAGACTCTTCCTGCTTAACAAAGATAACAGGACTAGAGGGCACAGCCTCAAGATTGGGTGGGGGGTGTTGCGGTTCAGATCAGAGTTGAGGAGGAATTTCTTCACGCAAAGAGTGGTGAATCTTTGAATTCTCTGCTTGTTGAAGTGGTGGAGGCTTCCTTGCTGAATATATTTAAGTCAAGAGTGGATAGGGTTTTTGATTGACAAGGGAATTAAGGGTTACGGGGGAGAAAGCAGGAAAGTGGTACTGAACCACTACAGATCAGCCATAATATTGAATGGTGGGGCAGGCTCGAGGGGCTGTATGGCCTTCTTCTAGTTCTTATGTTCCCACCTTGGAGCCATCCTTTGCCTTGCATGCTACCCGACTAAAACTCAGTGATGGTTTCCAGAACACTACCTGACCTATTGACTGTTGTTTATTGTTCATATTGCTAATTTTGATATAGTTATGCTTGGTATCAGCTGTTCCTCCTTCGGGATGTCAGTGGTTCCCTGAGCAGCTGGCCTGAGCTCTAGAAGCTCCAGCATCCCCTAGGATCTGCCAATCCTGGAGGCCCAACTGCGTTTGCCCCACATTGTGCAAGCCCTTGGTAATGGTCCTCCAGTCTAAGCGCTCAAAGCCTGCAATAAGAGCCTTTTGGGGACTGGGCCAAGCTCTGGAGCCCAAAATGATGGTCTGCTGTGACTGGGAAATCCTCTCTAAGCTTACAACCATGGCTGGTTGTGTCTTGGGCATGCTTTGGACCCTGCCAGCTATGGTGACCACTTCTTGATATAGGCTTCCCATTGCAGTGTTGACCTGGGTACCTTGCAATGCTGGCAACAAATCCAGTAGGATTCTATAGAACTCTTCGCAACAAGATAACACTGCAGCTTCTGTAGTGTTGTCGTGAACCCCTCCTGCATTCCTTGGCTTTGGTACTGCATCTTCAGCTTAGGGAGAGCTAATTCAAGTGGCCCAGTAACTGGCTTCGGACCAACTGATTCTTTGCCTCTGGCAGATCTCCATACCCAAGGCCTTGGATGTTCCTGTCTCCACCTGCTCTACATCAGCAGTGACCCAGAAGCCTCACTACTAACTTGTCCCATCACGTTGGTAATATTTGCAGTGCTGGATTTTGTGGTGGAAGCTTAAGTCGATTGACTGATGCTGACCTTGGAGGATTCTTTGGGGTCTTCCTCCAAGGTTCCCAGAGTTGTTGTGGGGTGTCTCAGGAGCAGCAGGGAATGTGGGGTATTGTGAGACAGGCCGGGTGCGTTGGAAACATCTTCTTTGACAGTGTGGAAGGGAGAGACAAGTATTGGGCAGCATGCCAAGTATCATATGAAGGATTTGTGGATGCTCACTTCTTTGTTTCTGTTTGACCTGGCTGTCATTCATGATCTTGCCTTCCTCCACCCCCACTAGATAAAGGGCTGTCTCCTCAAAGGGAGTGAGGATCTGCAGTTGGGGACTCAACTTTTCTCCTGCTCTGTCCTGTTATGGGCCATCTTCTGTCAGAACAAAAGAGAAGGTTGAAAGCCTGATGACTGGGAGGGGGATGGATACTCACCCTTGCTGCCCAAGTGAGGTCATTACGTTTCTTATGGAACTGGCAGCCAGTCCTTCATACTACTGCATGGGCGCTGATTTCCGCTGCCACTGTATTCCAGGCCGTCTTGATGGTGTGATCACCGGCTTGTTGCCTCGTCTGAGTGGAAGAAAATGTCTTTTCTGGACTCCGTCCAGCAGATGGCCCAGCTCTCCCTCAATAAATCTTGGGGCAATTCTTCTGGGTACCATCTTCCTGGTGTGACTGCTTGTGTCCATCGTTAGCACTTGTTTGCATCTCTGTTATTAATGCCATGCAGTTGCGGCCATTTTGGGTGACTCGCGTTTGGAGCATCCATGGTGGTGAAAATTGCATTGAGCCTCTGTTGTTGTAGCACTAGGTTTCGTAAGATTGTTACTTGCAACTCACAAACACCTGGTGCAATTCACTCCCTTTTTTTGCTCATTTGGTATTTAGAATTTTTTTGGAAGATCGCACCCTTAAAATTATTTTGGGGAAATTCCACCGCATGACTTCTACACCACAACTTTACACTTTCTAAAGTGTTCAGATGATTTTGAAATGTGACAACAGACATGCATGATGATTGAGGCATGGTGAAAGCAGAGCTGTTTTGGATAATGAGGCGTATATTAATCACATAAATTGTGTTTAAGAATAGACAACAGAGGGAAAAGCACATTCATATTAATGTGTAAATTTATCCTCCAAATATAGAAAACCAAGCATAGTTAGGAAAAATGTATGTTGTGCCTTTTGGACTTGGTGTGAAATTAAATTAAAGAGAACTTATTCAAAATGTTGGTTATGGATTTTAGTGCCGTTATAGGGCTATAAGTGGAAATACAACTTCCAGTAACCATTGTGTTTGCATACTTTTTAATTTAGCATTGTACAAATGTGGCAGAGGCAGGCACATTAGCACCATTTAAGAGGCATCTGGATAGATACATGAATAGGGAAGGGACAGAGAGTACAGACTGAGTAAGGGCAGAAGATTTTTTAGGTTAATTAGGGCATCATTAGCATAAGCTTGGAGGGCTGAAGAGCCTGTTGCTGTGTTATACTTTGTTTTCTTTGTTCTAAGCTGGGAAAAATGAACATCTGGTTGTAACCTTGCATGAAGAAATGCAACTGTCTTATATTCTGTGGCAGCACAGGCGTGAGCACTGCTGTCTCAGTGCCAGGAACCTGCGTTTAATTCCTAGCTTGGCTCACTGTCTGTGGCAATATGCACATTCTCCCTGTGTCTGCATGGGTTTCCTCTGTGTATTCTGGCTTCAATGTAAAGATGCTGGCATTGGACTGGGGTAAACACAGTAAGAAGTGTGACAACACCAGGTTTGAGTCCAACCGATTTATTTGATAGTAAACTCACAAGCTTTCGAGGCTGTCCTCTTCGTCAGGTGAATGAAGTGTTCTGGTCTCAAACAGTACATAGCACAGACTGTTTACAAATTACTGATTAGAACGCGAATCTTCACACCTAACCTGCTATTCAAGTCTTAAAGTGGCCGACAGCGTGAGTGGACGGAGCACTGAACACAGGTTAAAGAGATGTGTATTGTCTCCAGACAGCACAATGAGGTTTTTTGCTAACCCAGGCAAGTCATGGGGATTACAGATAGTGTGGCTGAGCAGACTGATTAGCCACGTTCTGCACACACGAGGATGGTCTCAACAGGGATGTTGGGTTCATGTCATACTATTTGTAACCCCCCTGACTTGCCTGGGTTAGCAAAAAATCTCACTGTGCTGTCTGGGGACAGCACAATCTCTTTAACCTATGCTCACTGCTCTGTCCACTCTCATTCTCGGCCACTTTAAGACTTGAATAGCATGTTAGGTGTGAAGATTTGCATTGTAATCAGTAAACAATCTGTGCTGTTATATGTGCTGTTTGAGACCAGAACAACTCGTTCACCTGACAGAGGACAGCCTCGAAAGCTTGAGTTTACTATCAAAGAAATCGGTTGGACTCAAACCTGGTGTTGTCAGGCTTCTTAGTGTATTCTGGCTTCCCCCCGCCCACAGTCCAAAAGACATGCTGGTTAGATGTATTGGCCATTCTCCCTCAGTGTACCTGAGCAGACGCTGGAATGTGGTGACTAGGTGATTTTCACAACTTTTTTGCTGTGTTAATGAAAGCCTACTTGTGACACACAAATTAAATAATTTTGTGTGTGTACAGACAGTGACATTTAGTTGTGCACAATAGAAATATCCATAGATTGCTTAATGGAAATTAAATTTTATAAACTATTGCATGTATTTAAATCAAAAGCAATGCTCTTCTGAATTTGTAGCAAATCTAATGACTCATTAGTTACCCAAAATGTTGAAGGGCTTGACTGCATTCCTGGGAGATTGTAATATTGCTTCCAAGAAAGAAAAAATTTGAAAGTTGAAGTGATTTCTGGTTGTGTTGAGTTAGGTTAGGCAGTGTAGTAGGCACCCTGGCTTCCTTGGGACCAAAATAATGTGCAGCAATATTGTGGATACTTGGAGTCAAAAGTGTGCTGCCTCTCTCATTGCACAAGTATAAACAAAGAAATTCATTACCCAGATTTGAAGCATATGCAAATAAGGGGCACATTTCTGCTACAATCATGGTTTTCTCTAAGACAAGAGCCAGGAAAATATTTATAAACATTTGCTTTTTTTTTCAAAAAAGTACCTTTTTAATACTATGACCAGCTTAGTTGTTAGTATGGCTAGGTGCCAGGATTGCATGACATCCTCCACACACCAATCCTCACCAGCCATCTGACTTCTGATACCAGTCTGATCTCCAAGGCCCTAATTACCTCCGATTCTTGATGTCTCAGTGACATCTAAGCCTTGATCTTCCTCCTTTCTGATCACAATCTCTCCCAAACACCAGTATCTCCTCTCCTGACTTCACTGCCATTTGCTGCAAGCCATTTGAAACCTATGAATGCAACACCATCTTGCTTGTGGGCTGGTTTTGTTGTAGCAACTTACTGCAGCACTGTTTTCAGTAATGATCCCAAGGTCTATACCTCGGATTTTTCAGACCTGACCATTTTTGCACAGGGTAAAAAGACTGAGTTTGGAAGTGTTGTCAACAAATTGGTGCACTTCAATTTCTTCTTTTGGACAGGGCTAATTTTCTTGGTTGTACAAATCTTTTACATGAGCAACTTGACAATGTATTCAGTTTTTTAAATATGAATTGATAAAACTAAATATTATGAGCAAAGTCAAAACTTCTCTATAGATTTAATATTGCATTTCTATGACAAAGGAATTTTGAAAAGCCATTGAGTGACATGGGAAGGCACTTCCACATGTGCAAAAGATTTCATTTTCATCCCGAGCTTTGCTTTATCTCCACAGCAACTTTCAAATTTGAAATAAACTCTTGAATGCTGCTTTCATCTTCGAGCGTCTTTTGTACAGCATACATGGAAAAGTTTTGTTTTCAGGACCCCATTTCTCTCCTTCAGCCTTGATCCTATTTGGCATTCTTATCTTCCATGAATGCCATCTCTCGTTCTCACATATATAGTCTGTCTTGCCTGTCTTACTGATACAAGTGCTGTTATGTTCAATGTTCCTCTGAGTTTGTTCTTTAAACTCTCTACAAATATCATTATACAAGCATTTGCTTAAATGTATCGAACCATTACATTTTTAAAAATCTTTCTTGGCTTAAATTCAAGAAATCACTGAGACTTGATTTACCTTGATTTTACTCTTTACAATAGTTATCCAATACTATGAGTATTATCTATTCAACTTTGCTTAATCAAATAGATGCTGGTGGTAGATGGTACAGATGTGAATTGATCTTATTGTACCCTCAACTTGTTTCAATCCCTATTTAAAATTATAAGTTTGGCTAAAGTGAAAGCAAATAAGGACCTCTAATGAATAATTTAAATTTTTCTGTCAGATCAATTTGCTTACGTATATCCATCTCCTCATAATGTTGAGAATGTTCAATTTGTGTTTCAGATGTAAGCGGTCCACCTACACACAGAATATCTTGTGGAAAATCGCAGTATGAACGGGCAATATGGAATACCAAATTTTGTGTCGTCACGAATGGTCAGTTGCTTTTGCTGGATAAAGAGGAGGTATGTGAAAGATTAATTTGGAAAATTGATTTATTATTGTAAATATTATGCTTTACAAATGATACATTTGCATTGAGTTAACATGTTGTGAAAGGAGGATGAGCACTAATTGGGTGTACGTGTTAGCTCACTTTAGCAGGACAGCTCTATTGGATACCACTGATTTCTATTCTTGGGTTAGGGCATATAAGTCAAACAGATTTCCCGTGATCCCTGTTGAAAGATATGGATTATGAAAAGTTCTAATAATTTGTGGTGTGCTATATGCTATGTCTTGCATCTGTTGTAATCTTAAAAAATTCACTTGCAATTAGATGGCTTAATCAGTTTGGAACTTGCTGTCATATTTCTGTTGTGTAAGTATCAAAAAGTATATTTCACTTCCTGAAGACTTGTTGAATAGTTCCTGTATAAGCTTAGAAAGATATTGTATCCTATTCCTATTATATATTGCATTTAAGTAAGTTATACAATACATTGGTATCATTACTCGAGGGAAATACCAAGTATTTTTGGATGGTAAAAAGAACAATAACAGATATGTTGCACAAGTTAAAATATCCATAAATAACACTCATAAACCACACCAAAAAACCATATTGATCTTGTAGGCAGAGTTATAATCTGGTGGGAGACTGTTAATGTTATACTTGAGCGTGTGTGTCTGCGCAGAAAGTAAGAACTAGGAGCAGGATTCGCCCATCTGGCCCTCGAGCCTGCTCCGCTATTCAGAAAAATCATGGCTGATCTTTTTGTGGATTCAGCTTCACTTGCCCACCCACTCACCATAATCCTTAATTCCTTTACTGTTCAAAAATTTATCTTTGCCTTGAAAACATTCAACGAGCCAGCCTCAACTGCTTCACTGGGTAGGGAATTCTCTTTGGGTAAAGAAGTTCCTTCTCAACGCAATCCTAAATCTGCTCTCCCTTATTTAGAGGTTTTGCCGCCCCCTGCCAGTGGAAACAACCTTCCTGTTTCTGTCTTATCTATTCCCTTCATGATTTTGTTTTTGTAAGCCTCCCTCATTCTTCTAAATTCCAATGAGTATAGTTCCAGTCTACTTGGTTTTTCTAATAAGCTAACTTTCTCAACTCCAGAATCAACTGAGTGAATCACCTCTGCAGTCCCTCCAATGCTAGAGTCTCCTTTTTTAAATAAGACCAAAACTGCACATGCTACTCTAGGTGTGGCCTCACCAACACCTTACACAGCTGCAAAATATCCTCCCTGTTTTTAAACTTATCCCTGTAGCAATGAAGGACAAAATTCCATTTATCTTTTAAGTTACATGCATGAACAAGGACATCCAGGTCCCTCCTGCACAGTGGCATGCTGCAACTGTTTACTATTTAAGTAAAAGGAGTCCATTTTTGCTGTTGTCCCTACCAAAATGGATGACCTCTCATATCACCATTGTTCTCCATCTGTCAGATCCTTGCCCACTCACTCAAACTATCTGTATCCCTTTGCAGCCATTCAGTATCCTCTGCACAGTTCGCTCTACCACTCGTCTTAGTGTTATCTGAGAACTTTGACACACTACACTTGGTCCCCAACTCCAAATCATCTGTGTAAATTATAAACAATTGTCTCAACACTGATGTGAGGCATATCAGTCACTGATCGCCAAGCAAAAAAGCATCTGTTTATTCCCAGTTGTTGTTTTGCTGGTTAACGCAGCAGCCTTTTGTGTGGCACCTTGTCAAATGCCTTCTGGAAATCCAGATATACCGCACTTATCGGTTTCTGTTGTTCACTGCGCACATAATATCCTCAAAGGATTCCACTAAATTTTTTGAACATGATCTGCCTTTCATGAACCTATGCTATTTCTTTCCCTGGGATGCATTCCATCAGGGCCAGGAGACTTGTCTATCTTTAACCTCATTAGCTTATGTAATACTGTTGCTGACCTTTTAAAGATTTCCCAATTCTCTCGTTTCCTACTAATCTTTGCCACTTTGTATGCATTTTGATGCCCTCCTTTATTTCCTTAGATATCTCTGGCTGATTATCCCTTTTTCTGCAGTCAGTCCTTATCACTGGTATATATTTTTGTTGAGCACTGTGAAAAATCGTTTTTAAACTCTCCCTTTGTTTCTCAATTGTCCCAGTGTACAATTTAAGAATGTATAAGTATTTTGAGGATTTGTGTGTGTAGAGAAAAATTCCAGGGATATGTGAAGGATATAGATGCGTAAGAACATAAGAAATAGGAGCAGGAGTAGGCCATCAAGCCCTTTGAGCCTGCCCTGCCATTCATGGCTGATCTGAAGTGGATCAGTTCCACTTTCCAGCTTTCTCCTTTATAAATAACCCTAGTTCCCTTGCCTATCTACCTGTAACTTAAATATATTCAGCAAGGTAGCCTCCACTGCTTCAATGGACAGAGAAATCTAAAGACTCACCACCCTGTGAGTGAAGAAGTTCCTCCTCAACTCTGATCTGAACTGCCCCTCCCGTATTTTGAGGCTGTGCCTCTAGTTCTATTTTCCTTTCTAAGCAGGAAGAACCTCTCTACCTCTACCCTATCTAGCCCCTTCGTTATCTTGTGTATATCTCTATAAGATTCCCCCTCAGCCTTCTAAACTCTAACACGTACAGACTCAGTCTATTCAATCTCCCTTCATAGGCTAACCCCCTCGTTTCCAATATCAGCCTAGTGAGCTTTCTCTGCACCCTCATTAAGGGAGCAAGTGTTTTTTTGTCTCTAGCCTGAGACTCATATCTCGAGTTTGAACCTTTGTTGCAAGTCAAGTCATGCACTGAGTATCTCCCTACAAATTGGGCAGATGTTCACAATTAAAGCATCATAAGAGGATATTCCTGTTCAATTTTAACTTGTTTATAGGATGTTTGCAAAAAGGTCAACAAAAAGCCACAATAAAGTTATAAAGAAAAAAAAAGGTAGATTGAGTGTAAAATAGCTCAGAATATAAAAACAGATAGCAAAGGTTTCTACAAATATAATAGAAAAAAATAACTACTGCAAACACTGGTCCTTTAGAGGATGGGAAGGGAAAAATGAGAAAATGGTTGAGGCATTCAACATAATGAGTATCGGTCCTTGCCCACTTGGCCTATCCAGATCTCTTGCAGACTTTCTGTGCCTTCCACACAATTTGCTTTTCCGCTCATCTTCGTGTCATCAGCAAATTTTGTTACTCTACACTCAGCCCCTTCCTCCAGATAGTTCAGGCCAAAATATCCTTTCACAAGGACCAGAACTGCACATGGTACTCCAGTTGCGGCCTCACCAGTGCCCTGAAATGTTGCAGCAAGACCTCCTTGCTTTTATATTCTATCCCCCTCGCTATAAAGGCCAACATTCCATTTGCATTCTTGATCACCTGCAGACTGGGTTTTTGCGATTTGTGCACAAGGATCCCCAGGTCCCTCTGCACCATAGCATGCTGCAGCTTTTCGCTCTTTAAATAAACCAATACTTTTAGGAGGCTACAAAAAGTTTGACTTGTGTGTGTATATATACACAACTCATGCAATATGTACAAAAATCTGCACTTGAAAGTAAATAATGCAACTACATTATACTATCAAGCAAGGCCAGATTCTTTTTCCAGAAGGCGTTTGATAAGGTGCCTCAAAACGTTGTAAAAGATTAGGGTGCATGGAGTTGGGGGCAAGGTATTAGCGTGGATAGAGGATTGGTTGCCTAATAGGAAGCAGAGAGTTGGAAATCAATGGATGCTGTTCTGGTTGGCAGTTGGTGATTAGTGGAGTGCCACAGAGATCGGTACTGGGGCCTCAACTGTTTATCATTTACCACTGCTGTCCAGTGCTCCTGCTGAAAATGCACATTTAAATGTTGCTTTATTCATTCATGAAGTTTAGAGTTCAGTTCCATGATTGGAGCACCTCTGAAATAGTCTCACGTTATTGGAGATATCTTTCACGTGAGATATTAAACTGAGGCCATGCTTACCTGTTTGGTAAACACAAAATGCAATGGCTTTTTTGTTTTGGAAAACAGCAGTGTACGTCACTGAGAAAAATCTACTCATTGTTGAATCTCATTGCTGTTTGTGGGTCCAGTTGTAGTTGCCATATCTGTAAAATAATAGTTACAATGTTTCAAAAACAATGAAGTGGTTTTGATATGCCTGAAAACACTTTTTTAATTTGTGATGTTTGAGTTGTGTATATATACAAGTCAAACTTTTTGTAGCCTCCTAAAAGTATTGGTTTGCAAATGATAAATGGTCACTTACCTTAGAGATACTTAGGGCCATATATTGAAATGAGCCACTTCTTCCACAGGGGAAGAGAGATAATTGGAATCACAGGAAGTTCTCCAGTTGGAGCTGGAGCAACAAGATTAAAAGATTGTCTTCTCCCAGATCCTTTAGGGAAGAAGATTATACTAGATTTTTAAAATCTGAATACTATTAATCAAGTCTCTGGGTTGTCTCCTTAAATTTTTAAATTTGAAGCCATTTACCACCAATACAAAATATAACCCATCTTTGCTTTTGGCAGCTATGCAAAAATAATATTGCAGAGAAAATATTTTACACAACATCTTTAATGAGGGCATATGTACCCATAGCCTGTAGAGTTGTATTATGTGTCACTGAATGCTGATCGTGAACAAATTCCTGTAATAAGTACTGCTGTACTAAAAATAAAACTTGCTGGTCCTCGATGTATTTTTCAGTGCATGAATCATGTTAAAATCTAACCCAGTGACCAATGATTTTTTTAAAATGCTTTTCATGGATTTCTTCACTTTGACTTAAGTAGTAGCTGAGTCAGTACGTGAAATGGAAAGGACTTGGTGTCAGCACAAGCATTCTTAGCACTTTGATCTTATTAATTTTCATCCTGATGGTGATATCGTCTCTTCAAAGGAGCTGATGCTTTCTGAAAGGCTGTGGGTGTATAGTCTTATGTTTGAAGTGCTTCCCGGCACTGATTCTAAGGTGCAGTCTTATCTCGTGCCACCTGTTGTTTGGCATGGCAAGGTGGTAAGATTGCATGCAAAGTGAAATTTGGAAATGCACCCAGTTTCACGCTGGTTTGGATTTTGCGAGCCACTTTCATGAACTACTTTGCGCCCAAAATGGTCAGACATGTATTAGCATGCATTTGAATGCATTCAATATCATTATCAGAGGTCCCAGCAGTTCAGGATATGCATGTTCTTCAGTGAGCTGTTGGATGGTTTGTGCCACAGCGATCACTGGCTCGGTACACGGACCTCATGGGAGAGGGCAACACTGCTCCTGGTAGTGATGAATATTATGGTAGCGCTCAATCAAGGCTGATGACCTTGCTATGCAGCATACTGTGATGCAGCCCCAGTGCCACACAGTGCAGACCTCTGTGTGATTGCCCAGACCTTGATCTGCAGATGAATTTGCAAAGTGACAAATGCCGTGTGTGCCAGGACTGGCCAGCTCCTCAATTTCCATGTGGGCCAGGCCCAACAGGAAGTTGGGGCTGCAGGCTGTGCCCCCCCCCCCCCCCCCCCCCCCCCCAAATCACACAGTCAGACACAGACACACATGGCACTCAGTTCATCAACAGAAACGGGTTCTATTATCTGAACGTGCAGAATACGTGCGCCCACAGAATGATTGTCATGCATGTGTGCACACACCACCCAGGGACATACACAACTTTCATCCTGCGGAGTTCTCACATCACTGCAGCCTTCAAAGACCAGTTGCCAGGATGGTTTGTGGCCAATTGCTATCTGCTAAGAGTTTGATTGATGATGCGGTATGGTGTCCTGAACCTATGCAGATACCCATTATAATGAGGCCCATGCTGCTGTGTGGTGCATCATGCTCATGAAGCGGTTTCATTGCCTGGATTTTGTTGGGGCCCTGTGCTATAGTCCTCTGAGAAACTCCTGCATTGTGGTGGTCTGCTGCACATTCCACAACCTAGTGCTGCAGTGGGGAGACATCCTGGAGGAAGAGGAGCAAGACTAGGCAGATGCTTCTGAAGGGCCACGAGGACATAGAGGAGGAAGAAAAGGCTGCCAAGGAACTGGGAGTTGGAGACCATGCAGTGAAAATGATCTGGTAGGGCAAAGAGGCAGGCCTTAATTGCCACAAGGTCCTCCGACTAGAAGGATGTGTGATTCATTACCTCCGCTCCTCACCGTTTTCCACTCACACAGTCATGGGTCTCATTGATATTACACCCTAGTGATGGATCTCTATTTTAGTTTTGATGAGTTGCTGTTCCAAGTTGGAGGCTGATGACCTTGCTATGCAGCATACTGTGATGCAGCCCCAATGCCACACACAGTCTGACTCCCAGCTGTTCTCTGATCACACACTGGGATTTGGGCCCACATTTTGATTTATTATTGTCACATGTATTGGTATACAGTGAAAAGTATTTTCTTACATGCTACATAGACACAGTATAGCATTCATAGAAAAATGAGAGTGTGCACAATGTAGTCAGAATTGCAGTCAGAAGAAGTAGAGAAAGATCAACTTAGTGCGAGGAAGATTCCTTCAAAAGTCTGGCAGCAGGGAAGAAGCTGCTCTTGAATCAATTGGTAGGGTGACCTCAGACTTTTGTATCGCTTTCTCGATGGAAGAAGGTAGGAGAGAAATTGCATCTCGCCATTGTTAATGGCGTACAGCTGCAGCCATTTTAGGGAGTCATGCGCCTAAAGAGCTCATTCCAGCGAGAATTGCACTGGGGCTTTTTCATTGCACCAGGTGCTTGCCAAGAACCAGTGCTATTGACTCCTGTTTTCAAACTCTTTAGGCGCTTAGATTTTTTTCGTAAGATCGCATATTAAATCTTTAGACCAAAGGTATTTGAACAAAATACATTACGTAAACAAATTTCTGAGAGAAATTTCTTTAAGCAAAACATATCACATCCAACATTCATAAAATTTGTGTACCTTTTCTCCAATTCTGCAATGAATTTAACAATATAAAAGTGTGCAAGACTACTTTGAATTTCAGAATGGCTACTGTAAGTAGTACATACTGAAGCTAAACAAATTGCGGTAATAATCAATTTAATTACTCCGCATTTAATATAGTCTTTCCTAGTAACGTACTCAACGTCTGTTATTAGCCATTGCTACCTTAACATAGTTTGTTTTGATTTCGAGCTATTTGGATAAAATAGTCATTTATGAATCAACTTGATCTTTTATTTAAACCAATCTTTTGTTTAATTTCATTAGCAACATTGTTCTTTTGTTATGGAAGAACTGTATGTGCCATGTATAAATGTTGAATAATTATCACAGATATGCAAGGGTCCACTTTCTAAGTATTTTGCATTGCATTTATTGTCCATTTGTTTACTGGTAATTGTACTGAAATGTCAGTACAATTCTCAGTAGTCTGAAAATCTGCATGTCAAAACTATAAACAGTGAAAGGAGATAATTCTGAAAGTACACCAAGATATTTAGCATCTGTGTGGTTTGTAACTTATTGGGAGTGCATTTATCATTAGGTCTGAAAACCATCAACAGCAGTGTTTTAGTACACAAGGGGGTCGATCTTACCAAAAAAATTTCTAAGCTTAGGATGGACATGAAAACGGGAGACTTTCAGATCTATTTCTTTGCGCAAATTCACATCTGCTATCTTATGCATCCAGTGCATGAAAAATCAGCAGAAATGATTTCTCACCTGTAGGGAAAGATCAGGGCTTGAGTCATCTGAATGCTGGCTGAGAACAGCAGAGGCTGTCAAAGCGCATGTGCAGATGTCTAACAGCAGACCTGTCACTCAGCCTTTGTGCTCTCATCTTGCCTCCAAAGCTTAACCACAGCACCTGCTGTCCGCCAGTCTGCCTGGACCAATTTCCACCTGACCTCCCCTGCCCTGCCCTGCCTAAGATCCCTAATGCTGAATACCAATGAGTGTCTCATCCCCACCAACCCTAACCAACTGCTGCCACACCCTTGGCACTCTGATACCTGGTGGGCAGTGCCAGGATGCCAGGCTGACACTGCCCAAGAGGCATCCTCTTATCACTGACTTCCCCACGAGGCCTCAATGGCCTCTGGCTCTACCAGTGAGGCTATCTGTTGCTGGGGACCAACTATGATTCTCGCTGGAGGGATCAGAGGCAACTGAGCCTAGATGTTTCCCTCCTAGGCTCATTGATTCAATGTAAAACAGGTTTTAAATATATTTGAACAAATTATTCAGCCTCATGCCAGAAACTGAGATCGCCCTCTAGGAGTTACTAGTTTAATGCTGGACTCTCAAAAGTTGTTTCTTTGAGTAGGTGATATCTCAAACATGCCTTATTTAAGAGTGAATGAAGATTTGAGGATGAGAGGCTGAATTTGTTAAGAAACCAAGACTATTCACACTGAATTCTATACTACTGAAGGACAATTAATTTCTTGTCGATAAATTCATTAATATTGTACTTCCAATGATTGGCCATTTTATGCTTCAATTGTCTTCATGCTTTCACAGAGAAGATGCAAAATAATGCCAGAAATAGCGGGGAACCAAAGGATGGAGTGAGGAGCTTCAAATAATCTAATTTAAAAAAAACTGGAGAAATTAATGGGACTAAAAGTGTCAAATCCTCCAGACCTGACGGCCTGTATGCTAAGGATTTAAGAGATGGTTGATTCCTTGATTCTGGTCTTCCAGAATTCCACAGATTCTAGAACAGTCCTCTTAGCTTGGAGGCTTGCAAATACAACAATGCAAGAACAGAGAGTGATGAAAGCATGTAAGCCAAGTTACCCTGACAGTAGGGTAAGACGCATTTTGAAAATCAAATAATTAGGCAGAATCAGCATTGCTTTATGAAGAGGAAATGATGTTTGACAACTGATTTCTCTTCAGGTGGTAACTGTCAGGGTAGAGGAGGGGAAACCTATGATTATAGTATTTTTTTTTATTTTCAAAAAGCATTGTTAAGATACTGCACAAGATTAGGGCTCATTAGATCGGGCTTTGACAGATGGTTGTCTAGATTCAATGTCAGCTCTTTTTTCTTACAATGCTGCCACACCCGTTGAGATTTTCCAGCATTTTCTCTTTTTTGGTTAGGGCTCATAGGATTGCTGTTAATGTATCAGCATAGATTGAGGATTGGTTAAAGGATGGCAAATGAGTTGAAATAAATCAACCGATGAATAGAGTAGATGTGTTGTATTTGGACTTTCAGAAGGCATTTGACAAGGTACTTCACAAAAGGTTAATTTATAGATAAGGTTCATGGTGCTGACTTGAATAGAGAACTGGCTAATCTGCAGGAAATACTGAGTGTGGAAAAGAGTGCTTTTACAGGTTGATCTGTAACCAGTGGGGTTCTAAAGGAAGCAGGGCGGGACTGCAAGAATTTTGATCAGTAAGGAAATCGAGTTAAAGGGAAAGAAGGTGGATGTGAGGAATGTCAATTTAGCCATGATTCTAATTGAATACAGAGCAGGCTCAAGGGTTTTACGGTCATTTTCTTGCTGGCGGATTGTAACTAATGGAGTGTCGTGTCAGTGCTTAGGTTAATTTGCACATCTTCCTTTCAGCTGTAAAGATGGGTGGGAAATTAACTTTTGAGGGCAACACTAAGATCATATTGGGGTATGCCACAGTCTGTAATTGGGAAAGGAGGTTGCAGATGGTACATGAGGAAATGTGAAATAATTCTTTGTTCATAGGAATAGACGAGCAGAAATTTTCTTTGCAGTGTAGATGTTGGTAATCAGAGAATCGCTTGTCCATTTATGTAAAGTACATAGTTAACATGTGTGTCCATTAAGCAATTAGGAAAGCAAATGGTATGGTAATCATTGAAAGGAGCACCAGAATAACGAAAATTTATATTGAGTTTTGGTGAGACCACTTGTGGAGTACTGTGCACGGTTTTGGTCTCCTTGCTGAAGGAAGGATGTACTTTTTGCAGAAGGGTTGCACTGAAAATTTGCCAAATTCTTTCTTGGGTTGAAAAAGTTGTCCTGTGAGGAGGAATTGAGCAGTGTGAGCTTATGATCTGTCAGATTTACAAGAATGAGAGGTTCTCATTAAAATATATAAAATTGTCAGAGACCTAAACAGGATTGTTGCTGATGGGCTGTTTTTCTCTGACCATTGAGACTAAAATGAGTGACCATAGCCTCAGGATAAAGCTGTATGTTATTTAGGACTGAGGTGAAAAGCAATTTCTTCATTACGGGTTGTGAATCTTTAGAATTCTCCAACCCAGGAGGATTGTAAATACGTAATGAATACATCAAACTAGTTAAAATAATATATGCAATACATTCCTTTAATGGCTGAAATACAGAATGAGAGATGGCTAGTCATGCTAGAATTTAGACACTGGAGTACTGGCTTTCTTCAATCCTGTAAATTTCTGTGGTTCTATGGGTGTATTCTGGATGGAGCTCAATCACCTTTTTGAATATAAAAGGTGTCAGGGAGGTAGAAAATCAACTTTATTTTGATTAATGGCATAGCAGGCCTGGCCTGCTCTGTTCTTGTTAGCTACTTTCAGGAAATTTTTTTTTTGTTTTATTAATACATGCAACATGAGGAGCATCTTTATAAATTAAGTGCTTATGGAACCTGACTGTTAAAAGAGCAGAATGGTTTCCAAGTTCTAAAATTGTGACAGTTATTGACAATGTCTTAGAATAAATGACTTGTGGACCATAATGTTGAAAGATTTCAATAGAAATGAAAAATATGCTGTTTCTTTTTCAGGCAGCCGAACTCTAACACCAGTTTACGTCCAGGCAGCAAATTTTTTAAATAAAACTGTCCTATGGTGTGGAAACCATTTTGGGGGGGGGGCAAAGCTTTTCTTTAGACCTCAACATTTTTGCTAGAGCCTCTATTTGTAAGCTGTGCAATAATCTGCATTTAGTTCTGATATATAGGATGGCATTCTCCCCCCAAAAATTCTAAGTGTCGAATTTGTGTGGGAACTGGATAATTCATGCTGTTTTTTTCCTCTAATTTCCCACATTCTGTGCATCAGAGTGCACCAGCAGGAATATCATTAAATTTCAGGTGTGGGGCCTATCCCCATGAGAGAAGCTGAATCAGCCTGCTGAGTGGCTACTGTGTATGCTCCGATCTCTGCATGCGGATTGGCCCTGCACTGATAGCCTCCTGTTTGCTAGCTAGCCGTGCAGTTCTGCCTCCCCTGCTCATCCTGATTGCGATGCAAAGTGACAGTGGGACTTCCCCATTCCCACTGATCATCCCCTCGGCACTGCCTCATGTTTGATGGGCAGTACCAAAGTGCCCTGTGGGTATTGGCACTTTGCCTCTTGGGAAGTGGCAGGGGATGCGGGCTGACATGCAAGGGTGCCAATACCTAGGGGACACTGACTCTGTGGGAGGCCGCAAACGCCCCCTCTTCATTCTACCCAGGTCAGATAGCTAGTTCCCTGAAAATAGCCCTGCAAGGGCTGCTGAACTCCAAACTTCATTAGAACCTTTGTCCAAACATGGACAGAAGCGCTGAATTCCAGTCACGAGTTGCAAATTGCTGCCCTCGATATCAAGAAGACAGCATTTGCTTAAGTATGATCTCAAGTATTGTCATACGATGTACGTGTACCACCTTCAGATTGTCTGTCTGTGTTTTAAACTGCTGTCAGTCACTATCACTGAGACAACAAATGATGTAGTAGTCCTATAGTTCTTGTGGAAGTCAGATATGCTTATCGGCATCCCAGTTAACAGTATGTATTGTCTTATCTACAAATAAATTACACATTATTGTGTTACCAATCTTTGTTGCATGATTGGTATATTTATGTTGGGTAATGTAACATCAAGAAACTCTAGCAAAATTGAAGTCAGAGGAAATTGCAGGGAGTGTGTGTGGAAGGAAGCTTTCCATCTGTTAGTTATATCTCGTACAAAGGATGATTGATGACCACAATAGTCTATCACCTCAGCTCCAGAATATTACTGCAGGAGTTTCACAGTGTAGTGCCCTAAGTTGAACCATCTTCAACTGCTTTAACAGAATGTCCCCTAACATAAGATAGTGTGGATGTTCACTGATGATGACACAGTATCCTTAGATACTGCAGAAGCCTGTGTGCTGTGCAACAAGGTTTGGACTTGAACTGATGAGTGGCATGTAACATATACACCATGCAAATGTCAGACAATGTTGATTTCCAAGAAGAGAGAATTTGACCATCTTCACTTGTAGCATTCATTGATAGTAATGCTGTTGAATGACAAGGTCAGGGTTGGGTAATCTGCCATGATTAACTCCTGACTCATCAAAGTGTCCTCACTTGCTTGGATAAGTGCAGCTCTAATCACGCTCTAAGCTTACAACCATCTAAGACAATCAGTCTACTTGATTGCCACGTCATTTACTCCTTCCGCCAATGCACAGTGGTAGCAGTGTGCACCAGTTACAAGACATACTGCAAAAATTCACCAAGGCTCTTTTGACAGCACATCCTAGCAAGCTCAACTGCCTGGAAGAATAAGATGCATAGAAACACCCAACACCTGCAATTCCATATTCAAACCAAACACTATCTTGATCTGGGACAACATATCACCGTTCCTTCACTGTGGGTCAAATTCCTGGAACTCCTTTTCTATCGGGTACTAGGCGTTTCTATACCCCATGGACTGATGAGGTTCAACTATCATCTTCACAAGGACAATTAGGGGTAGGCAATAAATATTGATCTTGCCATCAATATTCAAATTTATAAAAATGAACAGCTGGTGCGAAAATGGGGAATTCTTGTTTTCCCCAAATTCTGGAAGCGCCAACATGTGGACATAAATTAAGGTAGTATTAAATCTGAACCGAAAACCATACATATCATTTCACGGTGAAACATTTTTTATTGCTTTCACATAAAAGGATAATAAAAGGAAGCTGTCTGTACATGCACGTCTCATGTGACATGACACTTTGATTTTGAACTTCCCTTTAGCTGATGCATCAATTCATGATGTATCTGTAATTAAAATGCATTAGATGTTTGATAGCCTTGACTGCACTAACTCGGATAAAGGCCCTGTGGATCCCCCGTAGAGTTGTAAAATTTATTGACACAGTTGACTGATGAAGATATTCCAGTCAAGATGTTTATGGACAGTTATTCTCCTGTGGATTTGAAGATTTGGATTTTTTTTCCAGATTCACCCATTGCTGCTGCAGGAACGGCGAGCCGAATCATGTAAGGCAAGGCTACTACGTCGAACTGTTAGTGTTCCTTCTGAAAGTCAGTTTCCAGAATATCAACCAGATCTCTCAGTGGAGGATGGTGAGTTTATCTGTTCACTAATAGCTGTCTAGTTTTAGATTTGATAACTGTCCTTTTGAGATGCCCTTTTTTGATCTTGTGCAAAATGTATCAAATTCCAATTTCTCTTGCATTGGAATTGTTTGATTTTAAAGTGGATATAATAACAATTTGCTAAAATTGACTGTTCATATTTACTGAGGAAACAAGAGGCCAAAATAATTTTGATTGAACGCTTATACCTGAGAGTAAGGTGGAACTGAGAGCTCCAGAATACAACTATTATAACCCAAGCAAGCTTTATGAAGAAATATCAGACCATTATCGTATGCAACAGAACAAAACAAAAACAAATTGTCTGTTTTCAATGGCTGTCAAAGCAATTTTGAGTGCTCTGAAATGACCTTTACGATTTCTTGTGATATTGTATTTGTTCAAATTGTGAATAGGTTTGTCTAATGCAAGTAATAATGAAAATTGATGTTATCAGGTTATTCTTGTTTTGAAATGACAGCTAAGTAGATTTTGGATTCCATGGATTTATCCTTGAAGAAACTGATGCATTGATATTTGGTGAAGGGATATTACAGCTTGTGTTTTCTGTGACAGTTCTTATAGCATATATAGGATTGTGTGTATAGAAAAAAAAATTTCAATTTAGAAAGGTGATAATAGGCCAGTGTAGCTTAACTGCATTTGCATAACTTAAAGATTATGACTATGAATATCATTTTATTTCTATGTACTTGGCTATTTGATGGTATTCAGGTTTTTGGATGAAACATTTTTCATTTTTTTGCAAGCAATAAAAGTTTACTATACATTTGCACAACTCAAAATTTTATTTTCCTTTTATTCCTGAATATTGCTGATAAGTGAATTTATGTTTATGACATCTGCATGACATTCCTTTGTCCATCACCAAGAATGGCTTGGTAACACCATTACAGACCGAGCTGGCTAAGTCCTAAAGCTGCTAGAACCAACAAGAGGGACAACTATACTTGACCTTGTCCCCACCAACCAGCCTGCCCCTGTCATGACTGTATCAATTGGAATGGCCATCGCACAGCCCTTATGAAGATGAAGTCCTGTTTTTATTATGTTTTGTGATACTGCCGTCATGCTCAATAAGGTAGACTTCAAACAGATCTAGCAACTCAAGATTAGACAACCATGAGGCATTGAGCCGTCAGCAGCATATAGTGCTCGACTGTCATTTGTAAGTTCATGGCCTAGCATATCCCCCTCGCTACCAATACCATCAAACCGGGAACGAGCCTTGATTGAATCAGGAGTGCAGGAAAGCATACTAGGAGCAGTACCAAACTAATATGTGAAAATGAGTTATTTACATGGTGAAATTGTAACACAAGACTCTTTGTATGCCAAACAGCATAAGCAGCAAATATTCGAAAGAGCTAAACAATTCCACAAACAACAGATAAGATCTAAGTTTTGTCCTGCCATGTCCAGTTGTGAATGGTGGCGAACAATTAAATAATTCGGTGGTGGAGGAGGCGCCAGAAATATCCCCATCCTGAATGACGAGTGACCTGAGTTCAAAAGATAAGGCTGAAATGTTTGCAAAAATCTTCAGCTAGATGTACTGACTGAATAATTCATCTTCTGGAAGTCCCCAGAATTACAAGGTCAGTTTTCAGCCAATTTAGAACATAGAACATTACAGTGCAGAACAGGCCCTTCGGCCTTCGATGTTGCGCCGACCAATTAAGAAAAAGCAATGACTCTCTAACCTAAAACCATTCATTTGATTCACTCTACATGATATCTTGAGCTGCTATGTCAATAACCTTCCTTCCATCCTAAGATCAGAATCGGGATGTTTGCTGATGATCACCATTTGTGATTCCTCAGGTACTGAAGTAGTCTACATCCAGTTCAGCCAGACTTGGACAATATTCTGACTTGGGCTGACAAATAGCAAATAACATTTGCACCATACAAGTGCCAGTCAATGACCATCTCCAAGAAGAGAAAATTCAGACAATTCCCCCATAATATTCAATGACATTACCATTGCTGAATCCACCAATATAAACATCCTGGAGGTTACTATTGACCAGAAACTGAACTGGACTAGCTGTATCCATACTGTGGCTACAGATAAGCCAGAAGCCAGTGTGAGTAAAACTCCTCCTGTTTCACTAAGTCTATCTGTTACCTACAAGGCACAGGTCAACACTGTGAAGGAATATTCTCCATTTTCCTGGATAAATGCAGCTCCAGCAACACCTGACACCATCAAAGACAAAGCAGTCTGCTTGATTGGCACATCCACATACAATCACTTCACCACTGACACACATTGGCATCAATGTGAATCATCTAGAAGATGCATTGCAGGCATTAAGGCTCCGTAGCAGTATCTTTCAAACCAACGGCTGTTATCTAGAAGAACAATAGGTCAGCAGTCACGTGGGAACACCACTAGCTAGAAATCCCCCTCCAAGCTATTCACAACTTAATTTAGAAATATACTGCCGTTCCTTCATTGTCACTGTGTCAGAATCTTGGAACTTGTGCTCTAACAGCTCTATGGGTGGATCTACACTGCATGGACTTCAACAGTTGAAGAAGATTCACCACCGCTACTTCAAAGGCAATGAGGGATGGGCAATAAATGCTGACACCCATGTCGTATGAATGAATAAAAAACAAAATTCTGTGGTGTTAACTGATTTAAAATTAACTGAATATTGGCATTAAAACCTCAAACCATAATGTCAAATTAAGGTGGTAATAATTTGTCTAATTCCAGTTTTAAAATTGTGAGCTTTGATGCTCTATTATATTGTTTCCTAATTGCTAGGATGAGGCTTGCATTTACTAATCTTAGCCCTGGTGAATCCTCAAATTTTATACTTTTGGAAGTCATCATCAGCTGTCCTTCAATTTGAGAATGACACTGACTCAGTCATGAAATTTGGCCATGGGTTTTGTGACTGAACAGGTTGCTTCTCGATCTACAGGTCTTTGGAAATATGGGGCAAGGTGGCTTATCAGATAATAAGACCCAGTGTGTTGGGTTTGCTTTTGTTTATTTCCCCCTCTGCTGCTCTGCCTCATCGTTTAAGATGTTACAACTGAAAACGTGATGTATCCTTGCCTTTTGAATGATTGGTAGTAAGCTCGCCCTGTTCATTAATATCAATATTGCTGTCAATAGACCTTGGAGTAGGTTCCGCACTTTTTGTTCTCCCATAATTTTCTTGCCTCCCACTTGAGGGTGCTGGATAACCATAACGTTCAATAGTATGTTCGTATGACTATTTGTCATGTATGAACTTGGACTATGTATGTTACCAGGTTATTTGGTAAGAGGTCTGACAACACCAATTTTAAATCCAACCGATTTATTTGATAGTAAACTTGCTAGCTTTCGGCCTTTGTGCCTTTGCCACCTCATTCGCCTGACAAAGGCCGAAAGCTAGCAAGTTTACTATCAAATAAATCGGTTGGATTTAAAATTGGTGTTGTCAGACCTCTTACTGAGTTTACCCCAGTCCAACGCTGGCATCTCTACGTCATGACCAGGTTATTTGACCATGAAGGATATTAAAATACAATCTGATCCTGCTCCTTAGCACCAAATCATGAGAATTTCTTCCTTTGTTGAAGGAACTGGCTTAAGATGGTTTAGAATTATTATATCTGGGACCCATCAGGTATGAAAAGAAATTTTCATTCTCCACCTGGGGCTGAATTTAAATAAAATTGTAAGCAGTGGAATTCATAGGTCTGCTCTTTTCTATGTAAAATATTTTTATTTTTTAAAAACTATATGGCATCAAATCACAGAAATGATGACAAAGGAGGATGCTGTTCAGCCTATTGTTGCTGCTGCCAATATTTAACTCCAGCTTTTCCAAAATTATTTGCTGCCTTTTCCTATATCAACTTTTTAAATTCCTTCCTCTTTTTGGTACATGTGCAATTTAAGTTAAAATTATGAAATAGCCACTTGTATAAAATATTCCTGTTCGAATGACAAATTATTTCTCCTAATAGTCCTCCTGCTGCTTCTGGTGATAATTCTCAATTAATGCCCTTTGTTGCCAATTCACAAGGTTATGAACATTTTTGCCTGCTTATCCTCTCATTTTTCAGCACTATGAAGCTATATCCCACCTCTGCTTAGCTTTTTCTGTTCTTGTGAACTTAACATGAAATAATCTAAAATTAACTTAAGAACTGTGTAACTAAAGGTGGAAGTTGTCTTTTGTTTAGATTATTGTTGACTCAATGACATTAAAGTTATTGCATCCGGTGTAATGTGTCTTAAATCAATTATGTATAAATATCTGTTCGTGTAACCTTTGTAAACTGGAATGGAATGGATGCGTGGAATAAATTGTTCAAAATTGAATTTTTTCAACTATTTGTGTAATGAATTATTCTGTTGAAATATCTCCGATCATTCCAGTTAAATATGTTTGAAGGTTGACACTTGCATGGTATGCAGGTCAAGAAATTGCTCACTTTCTGACCTTGGAGTAGTTATTAGCAAATGTTCTGCCTGTTTTTTGAACACAACAGACTTGCAACATATTAATTTGTCTATGGGCTCGTTTAAATCTAATGTGTGCTCAGTTCCACAGCTAAATTTGTAGGGCTCGTGTTTTAATAATCGTGGAAACAACTAAAATTAATACTTGATCCATATGGAAATTACAGACTGGACTTGCCAACAATCGTCTTTACAAATTTCACCACTGAGTAGAGTGGATGTGAGGTCTGCCAGCATTCTTCAGCCCTCAACCTCCAGTGAGAGGTGAATTTAAAAGTTTTTAAAAAATTCTTGGGAAGCAGCAGGAGTAGGAGTGATGCCTGCAACTCCATAGACAGCACAGTAGGCATGCGGTTTGCAACCCACCCTCTTCCCAGGTCCTGCTTGAGGGCAGTTTAACACTGAATCATTGGGGTTTTGAACCTTGACGTTATACTCAACCCTTAACCTAACTATTGAACCAACTCCATCTATTCATAGAGGGGTGAGAGTGTAACCAAGCTAAAACTCGTGTGCCAACAAAAAAGGCATTTGTGTTTTTATGACAAAGCCCTGCTTTTGCGGTCAACAGTGTTTGCTGCTGACCACCTAGAAAATGTCCCTAATGATCCCTGTCCCAAATTTCCATTTCTGGACATCATTGAGATTTTGAGGCCAACTCAAGGAAATTTTGAATGAAAACCAAAAATTCTGAACAAACTCAGCAGGTGTGGCAGTACCTATGGAGAGTGAAATAGAATTAATGTTTTGAATCTGTAAGACTGTTCAGAGTGAAGAGAGAGAGAAATGTGATGGATTATAAATAGTATATGTAAAGGATAGAGTTGGAGAGGATTAGAAAATTTGATTGGTGGGAGCTAGAAGAGATTGCAACAAAGATATATGTCATAGAAATCATAGAAACTCTGCAGTGCAGAAGGCGGCCATTCGGCCCATCGAATCTGCACTGACTACAATCCAACCCAGGCCCTTCCTCATATCCCTACATGTTTACCTGCTAATCTCTCTAACCTACGCACCTCAGGACTCTAAGGGCAACTATTTTAGCATGGCCAATCAACCTAATCTGCACATCTTTGGATTATGGGATAGAGCAAATGTTAATGGCAGTGTTATGGTTATAGTATGTGGTAATGGCATAAAAGTAAGATATCAGAATGTGTTAATGGGAGAACAAAGGTCAGTACTCAATGAAAGCAAAACTAAAGTAATCTTGAGGTACACGAGTGGCAGTTAAAAGTCAACCACATTTTAGTGGCTCTGGAGTCACATGTATGCCAGATAAGGTAAGGAAGGCAGATTTCCTTCTCTAAAGCACGTTAGTGAACTGGATGGTTTTATTTGACAATCGACAGTGGTTTCATGGTCAGTGATAGATTCTTAATTCCAGATTTTTTAATTCAATTCAAATTCCACCATCTGTCATGGTGGGATTTGAACCCAGATTGCAAGAACATTTGCTCAATTTCTGGACTAATAGTCTAGCGATTAATACCACTAGGCCATTGCATCCCCAGCTGTGAAGGAACAACATTATAGGTTGTTGGTTATGCCTGAGGTTTCACAGATATTTTCACTATAGGCAATGAAGACAATTTCTCTATGCCTTTTTCATATTTCCCTCTGGGCTGACTCCTGTTGAGAGCATTGAGGGTTTGTAAACTAACTGGCTTCAGTTTATAGTGTGTTTTCACAGGTCTATACTAAGCTTGAATTTTGTGCTTTATATCTTTCAGTTCAGCTCTATTGTGGACATTTTCCTGTAGAACTGTTTTATTTACTGTCAACTCAATCAGTTAATTGCACTGATATGATTAATAACCACTTTGTGGTTCATTTGAATCTGTCTCCTCCTTCTCTCTGGGTTCTCCTGTCATTTTCATTTTGGAGTCTTTTTTGCTGTGGGTCTTAGTGTCACCTTCTCTCCAAGGTGTTGTAATGCACCTTTGTTTTAGTTGGCATATTGAGCTGAGATTGACTGTAGCAGCCCATCTTAGGATCTGTAATTTTGAATCTTTCTGTTGTCTTTGCAGAAAATTCTCAGACTAATTTGTCCTCTTGATATGACTATGACTATTGTGCACCTCCACTTTTAAGGATTTCACTTTCAGATCACTGTGTCGCTTTACACAGGTCTGTGAAGGGCATGATGTTTCATGACGTACCAGTGTCTGTCTAATTCATTTGATATTCTTCCTCCGTGGTCATCATTGCAGCAGTCATAATATCATTCACCATTTCTGGATTCAATGGAACCAACCTGTTGTATAATGAATAGTTCTTCAGACTCTCCAGTTGATAATTCCCCCCATGCTATCTGTATAGGTCTGTTTTGCTCCTTTGCAGCCAAACACATTTTACAATGATTCTACTTTTTGTAGTTAAAACAATGCTTTTGCCATGCTGGGCAATCCTTTTTTTTTTATGCTGTACTTTGCAATACCTGCATCTTGCATTTTGTAATTGCTGTATGCTTTTGACCTGGAATGTTTGTCAGTGTAATAGATCTGCTTGTTTATTCTGTCATCCATGTGCTGTAGTTGCTGCTTTTTGATGCATTTATCATTTTCTTTAGTGTCAGTTTCTCATCTTTATAGTAAATTTACTCTCATCTTAAAATTAATCCATCTTCAAGCTGATCATCTTTTAACTGACTGAATCCCATGATTTTGCCAGCTATGTTACTGCTTGATGGTCTTGCTCAAGAATATAAGAACATAAATAGGAGCAGGAGTAGGCCATTTAGCCCTTCGAGCCTGCTCCGCCATTCAACAGGATCATGGCTGATCTGAAGTGGATCAGTTTCACTTTCCTGCTTTCTCCCCATAACCCTTAATTCCCTTGTCTATCAGAAACCTATCTACCTGTGACTTAAATGTATTCAGCGAGGTAGCCTCCACTGCTTGAATAGGCAGAAAATTCCAGAGGCTCACTACCCTTTGAGTGAAGAAGTTCCTCCTCAACTCTAATCTAAACTGCCCCTCCCTTATTTTGAGGCTGTACCTCTAGTTCTATTTTCTTTTAAGCGGGAAGAATCTCTCTACCTCTACCCTATCTAGCCCCTTCATTATCTTATATGTCTCTATAAGATCCCCCCCCTCAGCCTTCTAAACTAATGAGTACAGACTCAGGCTATTCAATCTCTCTTCATAGGTTAACCCCCTCATCACCGGTATCAGCATAATGAACTTTCTCTGCACTCCCACCAAGGCCAATATATCCTTTCACAAATGCGGTGATCAGAAATGCATACAGTACATTCAGTATAGCTAGTCTTCTCTTTTTCATATATTTGTAAAAACTTTTGCTATTTTTTATATTGAGCTAGTTTAGCTTCATACTGTATCTTTCCTTTCTTTATCATCTTCTTAGTCATTCTTTGTTTTTTAAATCTTTCCCAATCTTCTAATCACCCATTCTTTTTAGCTCTGAACGGATCAACTTTTAATTTAATACTCTCCTTCATTTCCTTCGATAACTATGGCTGTTTTCCCTTCTCCTGCAATCCTCCTTTATCATCGGAATATATTTCCGCTGAGTACCAAAAAAATTTCAAAAATCCTCCACTGTTCCTCAGCCGTCTTACGAACCAATCTGCGCCCCCAATCTACATTTGCCAATTCCGCCCTCACCCTATTATACTCCCCTCTGTTCAAACAGAGGACACAGGTTCGGGACCATACTTTCTCATCCTCCATCTGCATCAGAAATTCAACCATACTATTTTCACCTTATTTTCTCTAATGTTGCATATATATTCAATGTAACAATTACTGAGTTCAAAGTATGTATTCGAGGAAGTCAATATCTCTTCTGTCTGTTTTTCCTTCGTCTTGAAAAGGTTTAGAGTGGTGTACTCTTTGTAGCCATCTCTCTCCAGCAGTTTTAAAGGGGTGGCTATTCTTATCAATTCAGGCTTGTTAATTAGGTCCATTGCAATTTCATAGTTTTGCCATTTGAAATGGAAAAACTGCTGATTTTGCCACCCATCACCTTTAACTTGATTGGAGAAGTTACTGTAGACATTTTACTCAGTAACCTCTTCACAAACTACTTCAACATTTCCTTTTGTCCTTTTTCTGTGGCTCACTACTTCATCTAAACTCCTCTTTCAGTGGTTTCTTTGTTCAGATTTGAACATCCGTTTGTCTCTCTGAACTGCGTCTTCCCTGTCCCATTCCCAGATTTCAAAAGTATTTATCTTTTTCTTACAGATTTTTGGCAGACTTGAACATTTATGTATATATGGGCTCTGTTTTCTCTGAAATATTTGCAGGATTCAGAAGTCTTTTGCTATTTTTTGACATGTTCCACGTATATGGACAGCTTCTTTGTTTTCTCTGAGGCTTTGTTGAATTGATCAGGCACGGCAGCCTACAGGGAGCTTGCCTCATGGCAGAGTTGCATGATTATGGCAAGCCAGATGGTATATGTTGTAAAGATTGCATTTCCCAAAAACCCAAAAAAGTGTTCTTTAGAAAAGAAAATTTAATTTTCATTTAAAAAAAAATGAATGTTTTTGTTGGAATAAGTAATATACTGATAACTATTCAAATGATACTGTCAACATACATATTGGTGGAAATAAAGGTTTCTAGCACTAAAATTTGCTTTTAGCAGATCAGTTTCAAGTACTGTTTTGGCTTTTGTAATTTGCAGGGATGTTTACAGAGCTAATTTGCTCTCTCTAACACTGAGGAATAGAAAAAGATGTGTTTATGGCATTTTGTCACTTCAAAATTTTATCCAGTGTAGATTTTAGTAGCAGTATTGTCGTCTTCATTTTTTGCAGGAATACTTGTTCGTTGTTGAATTTGGCTGTGAAAAAACTAAAGAGTGTACTTGTGTGAATTTACTGAGTTTAGATTTGAATAATATCTTACAGCTATAAAGAATGAGCATCAAAATTTCATGTTTGGACCACTCCTGAATTTACTAACAACTGTTTCCTGATTACAGAGCAGGAACTTTCCTCTTCCCTGCAATCTGCTTGCTGCATACCATAAAATGAAAAATCTGTTAAATTGGCATCCCTTCTTATACCCTTATTCTTCATGCCCACATTTATTTCCCCAGTACAGCCAAACACTGCCTGGCAAAATAGCATCGCTCTTACTAGTACTCTGCAAGGGAGATTGTAGAGCTGTCAGCATGGTTGTTTGAGAGGAACTAACCATTTAATTTTGTGCATCTTCAAATCAACTTCTAACATAAAAATTTAAATGAAAACTTATTAGTATTCATCGAGCTGATACAGTTTAAAAAAAAACCCGTTAACTTTAAAAATGCACAAAGCCTCTGGATGTTATAGTGGTGCTTTAATGGATTTGCTCTGTTTTTGTAACCTCACCTGTCCTGTGTCTAATTGTCTGTGTTCAGTATCTAATTGTGAGTTCAGTAGTGCGTGAAGTCCACTCTTTTGTTATAATGAGAGGCGGTAGAAAGTACCTGTTCTCTATTATTTCCTTAGATGGCACACATTACTTTGAGCACAGTCAGTTCATCCAGGAGAAGCAGCTTTATTCTCTTTGAAATATCCTTGGAAATACTGTGAAAATTGCAGTGTTATTGATTCCAAAGGTGGATCGTGTTGTGCTTATTTTGCAGGAATAGAAATTGGCAAAAATACAAATTTCACTGTGCTATATCTCTAAGCCTGCATGAACTGTATGTGACCCCATGTTAGGTTGGATGATATTCAAGAACCCTGGCTTTTGATTGTACAACCATGCAGCAACTGTAAAGTGCCTGTGCAGATTGACACATTTGCTACTTCAAGTTACAATATAGGCATGGACATGCAAAAATGTTGAGGGCCTGTATAGTTAAGTTAGTTGGCTGCTCACTGCAAAAAATAAGAGACATTGGTCCTGGTTGCTGTCTAAAATCTGCATTTGATCCATTGCACAGGTTAAAGAAAGGCCTTAATGCTGCTTATGGAACCTTTTTGGTTAGTTCTAATCAGCATATTTATGCATCTTCAGTTTTTTTGGCATTCAGTAGTCCTTATAAGATATTTCTAATGGCCAAAACCTAAAAGCTACATTTAAGTTTGCCATCATGTGGATCTTGGAGGAGCACTCTTACTGCTGTACTTGGTTTTGCACAGAAGTAATGAAGTATAGAATGGTAGTGGGAACCCTTTATCTTAACATCTCTAAATGACTGATCATTCAAGTTCTCTTCATTGGTTGACATTTTAATAGCGCACAGAAATAAATGGGCTTAATCTAGTCTCCATTATGGAGACAAGGTTGCAGAGTGACTAACATGGATGGCATGTTAGCACTGCTGCTTCACAGCTCCAGGGTCCTGAGTTCGATTCCTGGCTGCGGTCACTGTGTGGCGTTTGCATGGGTTTCCTCCAGGTACTCTGGTTTCCTCCCACATAATGTAGAGATGCTGGCGTTGGACTGGGGTAAACTTGGTAAAGTTTTACAACATCAATTTTAAATCCAACCAGTTTATTTGATAGTAAATCTGCGAGCTTTCGACGCTATGCGCCTTCGTCAGGCAAATGCAGTGTTCTGATCTGCAGAGGCACTCATATCCACACAGACAGTTACAGATTGCTGATTGGAATGCGAATCCTTACATCTAACCTGCTATTCAAGTGTTAAAGTGGCTAACAATGTGTGTGAAGGGAATCCTGAGCATTAGTTAGAGAATTGTGTATTTTCTCCAGACAGCACAGTAAGTGAGGTTTTTTTGCTAATCCAGGCAAGTTACGGGGGTTACAGATAGTGTGACATGAAGCCAAGATCCCTGTTAAGACCGTCCTCGTGTGCGGAACTTGGCTATCAGTCTCTGCTCAGCAACTCTGCGCTGTCGTGTGTCATGAAGGCCCCCTTGAAGAACATTTACCCGCAGGTCGGAGGCTGAATGCCTGTGACTGCTGAAGTGTTCGCCCACAGGAAGGGAACTGTTTTGCCTGGTGATTGTTGAGCGATGCTCATTCATCCGCTGTCGTAGTGTCTGCATGGTCTCCCCAATGTACCATGCTTCGGGACATCCTTCCTTGCAACGTATTAGGTAGACAACGTTGGCCGAGTTGCAAGAGTATGTACTGTGTACCTGGTGAATGTACCGTCCACCATGTGAACAATCATTGAAACAACTGTATGATGATATCAACAAGTTCCATCCCACCATCAGACTCACCATGGACTATTCTCCAGAATCAGTTGCACTCTTGGACACACGCATCTCCATCAAGGACAGTCACCTCAGCACCTCACTGTACTGAAAACCGACAGACAACCTCACAATGCTCCACTTCTCCAGCTTCCACCCTAGACACGTTAAAGAAGCCATTCCCTATGGACAAGCCCTCCGTATACACAGAATTTACTCAGATAAGGAGGATCGTGACAGACACCTCCAGACGCTGAAGGATGCCCTCGTGAGAACAGGATATGGCGCTCGACTCATCAATCGACAGTTCCAACGTGCCACAGCGATAAACCGCACTGACCTCCTCAGAAGA
Source organism: Sphyrna mokarran (assembly GCA_024679065.1). Taxonomy (NCBI): domain Eukaryota; kingdom Metazoa; phylum Chordata; class Chondrichthyes; order Carcharhiniformes; family Carcharhinidae; genus Sphyrna; species Sphyrna mokarran. Next base: position 14,785,270 of record JAGIQG010000025.1, read on the forward strand.
CAAACACGGGACAAGGTGGACAGAGTACCCTTTGTTGTCCAGTACTTCCCCGGAGCGGAGAAGCTACGACATCTTCTCTGGAGTCTTCAACATATCATTGATGACGATGAACATCTCGCTAGGGCCATCCCCACTTCTTGCTTTCAGACAACCGCACAACCTCAAACAGATCATTGTTCGCAGCAAACTACCCAACCTTCAGGAGAACAGTGACCACAATACCACACACCCCTGCCACAGCAACCTCTGCAAGACATGCCGGATCATAGACATGGACGACATCATCAAACGTGAGGATACCATTCACCAGGTGCACGGTACATACTCTTGCAACTCGGGCAACGTTGTCTACCTAATACGTTGCAAGAAAGGATGTCCCGAAGCATGGTACATTGGGGAGACCATGCAGGCACTACGACAGCGGATGAATGAGCATCGCTCAACAATCACCAGGCAAAACAGTTCCCTTCCTGTGGGCCAACACTTCAGCAGTCATGGGCATTCGGCCTCCGACCTGCGGGTAAATGTTCTTCAAGGGGGCTTTCGTGATACACGACAGCGCAGAGTCGCTGAGCAGAGACTGAGCCAAGCTCCGCGGACATGAGGACGGTCTTAACAGGAATCTTGGCTTCATGACACACTATCTGTAACCCCCGTAACTTGCCTGGGTTAGCAAAAACCTCACTTACTGTGCTGTCTGGAGAAAATACACAATTCTCTAACCAATGCTCAGGATTCCCTTCACACACATTGTTAGCCATTTTAACACTTGAATAGCAGGTTAGATGTAAGGATTCGCATTCTAATCAGCAATCTGTAACTGTCTGTGTGGATATGAGTGCCTCTGCAGATCAGAACACTGCATTTGCCTGACAAAGGCGCATAGCATTGAAAGCTCGCGGATTTACTATCAAATAAATTGGTTGGATTTAAAGTTGGTGTTGTAAAACTTTACTGAGTTCCTCCCACATATGCAGCTTAGAGTTGATTGGCTGTGCTAAGAAATTGCCCTTAGTGTCTAGGGATGCGTAGGTTAGAAGGATTAGTTAGTATAGTATATGGGGGTAGGGCCTGGGTGGGATTGTTTGGTGCGGACTCGATGGGTTCTATGATGATTTAGCTAACACTTCCAGGGTGCTTGGCTTTTGTAAAAGAGAGGGAAAATAGAGAAAAAGAGGTAGCCTTTGTAATAAAGGAAGTAGTAAAGTCAACAGAAAGAGAAAGGATCTTAGTTTGAAAAATCAAGATTTAAAACCAATCTGGGTGGAACTAAAACAAGGGATATAATGCATAGGTGGATGTAGTTTATGGGCTCCTTTATTGTGGTTGTAGCGACAGTGATTAGAAAATTAGTGCATGTAACAGGGGTTAAACGGTTATTGTGGAGATCTTCAATTTTCATATAGCAACCAAGTTCACAGTACAAAGGATGTATTTGTACGATGCATTCAAGATAATTTTCTTGATTAGTATGTCGAGAAACCAACAACTGAATTCATAAATTCAGTATTGTGCAGTGACCCAAGGTTTATTAATTACCAAGTAGTAAAGTTTTTGGAGAAGTGACCAGAATTTGATGTAATTCTGTATGAAGTTTGAGAGTGTTTTAGTTGATGTGAAACTAGGATCTTAAATGTGAATAAAGCAGACTGTTTTGAGTTGGTTAAGGTAGATTGGAAAATTACATTGAAAGATGTGTTAGTAGATGAACGTTGAGAGGCAAATACCCCCACTGAGAAGTGATCTAAGCAAGAGTAACAAGAGAAGTAAATACTGCCTTAGATTAAAGAAGGAAACTCATAATAATCCTAAAATGAGTAGTAACCCTAAGGATTGAGGAGAATTTCAAATTCGGCAAAGGAGAATCAAGAAATTGACACAGTAAGAGAATAGGAAAGTAAATTAGAGACATAAAACATAGATTGTAAAGTCTTTTCTAGATATCTAAAAGGAAGTGATAAATGAAAGTTAATGACTTTACTTTCAGAAGAAATGGACAAAATTATAGTGAGAAATAAGGAAATGACAGATTTTAAATAAATACTTTCTATCCCATGAAAGTGCAGAAAATATTCAATGCTCAAGAGTCTAGTGAGAATGAGGAACTTAAAAGAAATTAGTATTGGTAAAGAAATGATTAGTGCTTGGATGTCAACTATTTACAGTCTGTATCAATGACTTGGATAAGGGAACTGAATGTAGTAGTATAAAGTTAGATGTGAAAATAAGCCAAAAAAAATGGACACGAAGGCTGCAAAACGTTTTGGCAGGTTAAGGGATTGGGCAAGAATATGATGGAATATAATGTGGGGAAATATGAAGTTTTCCAGTTTGGCAGGAAAAATAGAGAACCTTCTTTACAAGGAGGCTGACTAGAAAACGTTGGTATTTGGGTGCTTTTAGGTAGATTTATATATGAATAACAAAAGTAACATAGAACCATTAAAAAGTTACAGTACAGAAAGAGGCCATTCTGCCCATCGTCAGCCAAAAAAAGAAAGAGACTAGCCACTCACTCAATCTGACTTCCTAGCATTTGGTCTGTAGCCTTGCAGGTTACAACATTTTAGGTGCAAATCCAGGTACCTTTTAAAAATGAGTTGAGCATCTCAGTCTCAGCCATAAATGTAGACAGTGAATTCCAGATGCCTACCATTTGCTGGGTGAAAAGCTTTTTCCTCATCTCTTTAATCCTTTTACTAATCACCTCAATTCACCCCTCGGGAAACAAGAATTTCCTGTCTATCCTTTTTAGGCCCCACATTTTGTACCCATTAATGCAATCGCAGCTTTTTTTTTAAAAGAAAATAAGCCTATCAATCTCCATAGCTGCAACTATCAAGCCCTCACGTCACTCTTCTGAATCTCCATTGCACTGTCTCTAGAGCAGTTGTCGTTCCTATAATGTGGTGACCAGAATTGTGTACACAATTTCAACTGTAACCTAATCAACCTGCTACACAGTTCCATCATTACTTCCTTGCTTTTGTATTCAATACCTAGCCCAATAAAGGAAAGAATTGCATATTCTTTTTTGACCAACTTGTTGACTTTTCTAGATTGAATTCCATTTGCCACTTTGTCCACTCAACCAAACCATTGATATCATCCTGCAGTTGACAGCTATCCTCTTTACTGTCAACTACATAGCCATTTTTTGTCATCCACAAATTTCCCAATCATGCCCCCCTCCCTATTTAAGTCTAAATCATTAATGTATACAACAAATAGCAAGGAATCTCTGAAATGCCACTGGAAACTCTTTTCCGTTGCAAAGGCATTGCCTGTTACTTTCTAGTCCTGTCACTGAGCAGATTTTGGATCCAACCTGTCACCCTGCTTTGTATCCCATGAGATCTCACTCTTCCCACCAGTCTGTTATGTCAGACTTTGTCACATGCCTTACTGAAATCCATGTAGTCAACATGTACTGTGCTACTCTCATTAATCCTCCTTGCTACTTAAATTCTATTATGTTAGTAGAACATTACAGCACAGTATAGGCCCTTTGGCCCTTGATGTTGCGCCGACCAATGGAGCCAATTTTATGACCCTCTAACCTAAACTATTCCAATGCTGTCCATATGCCTATCCACTGACCATTTGAACGTTCTTAAACTTGGTGAGTCCACAACTGCTGCAGGCAGGGCATTCCACGCCCTTACTACCCTCTAAGTAAAGAACCCACCTCTAACATCTGTCCTATAACTACCACCCTTAGTTTACAGCTATGTCCCCTCGTGTTATCCATCTCCATTCAAGGAAAAAGGCTTTCACTATCCACCCTATCTAATCCTCTGATCATCTTATATGTCTCAATTAGGTCACTTCTTAGCTGCCTTCTCTTTAATGAAAATAACCTCAAGCCCCTTAGCCTTTCTTCATAAGACCTACCTGTCATTACCAGGCAACATCCTGGTAAACCTCCTCTGCACTCTTTCCAATGCCTCCACATCTTCCTTATAATGTGGTGATCAAAACTGTACACAATACTCCAAGTGTGACCGCACCAGAGTTTTGTACACTTGCAACGTGATGTCTTGGCTCCAAAATTCAATCCTCTACCAATAAAAGCTATCACACCGTACGCCGCCTTAACAACCTTATCAATCTGGATGCCAATTTTCATGGATCTGTGCATCTATACACCAAGATCTCTCTGCTTATCTACACCACTGAGAGTCCTACCATTAGCCCTATATTCTGCACACATATTACTCTTACCAAAGTGAATCACCTCACTTTTCCACATTAAACTCCATTTGCCACCTCTTGGCCCAGCTGTGCAACTTATCTTTGTCTCTCTGCAAACTGTAACATCCATCCTCACTGTCTATAACTCCTCCAACTTTGGTGTCATCAGCAAATTTACTAACCCATCCCTCTACATCCTCATCCAGGTCAATTATAAAAATAACCAACAATAGTGGCCCCAGAACAGTTACCACTAGTAACTAAACTCCAGGTTGAATATATCAACCTGGAGTTTAGGTCTTATGAGGAGAGGCTGAGGGATTTGAGGTTGTTTTCGTTAGAAAGGAGGCGGCTAAGAGGAGACCTTATCGAAACATGTAAGATGATTAGAGGTTTAGATAGGATGGACAGTGATAGCCTTTTTCCTAGGATGGAGAAAGCTAGCACGAGAGGACACAGCTTTAAATTAAGGGGTGATAGTTATAGGACGGATATCAGAGGTAAGTTCTTTACCCAAGGGTGGTTAGGGAGTGGAATGCCCTGCCTGCAGCAGTTGTAGATGCGCCAAGTTTGGTGGCGTTTAAGAAGTTAGTTGATAAGTTTATGGAAGAGAAGGGAATGGTTTAGTTTGGAGGGTCATTGCTTTTTTCATAATTGGTCGGCGCAACGTCGAAGGCCAAAGGGCCTGTTCTGCGCTGTAATGTTCTATGATCTATGATCTATATCACATCAACTATGACCCTCTGTCTTCTATCAGCTAGCCAATTCCTAATCTAAATTGCTAAATCTCCCTCAATCCCATGCATCTGCATTTTTTGCAGTAGTCTTCCATGGGGAACCTTATCAAACGCTTTGCTAAAATCCATATACACCACGTCAACTGCCTTATCCACCTCTTTGGTCACCTTTTCAAAAAACTCAATAAGGTTTGTGAGGCACGACCTTCCCTTCACAAATCCATGTTGACTATCCCTAATCAAGTCATTTCTCTCTAAATGACTATAAATCCTGTCCCTTATAATTCTTTCCAAAACTTTCCGTACAACAGAAGTAAGGCTCAGTGGTCTATAATTTGCAGGATGGTCTCTAATCCCCTTAAACAAGGGGACAATATTTGCCGTCCTCCAGTCTTCCGGCATTATACCTGTAGCTAACAATGACGTGAAGATTAAAGCCAAAGGCTCTGCAATCTCCTCTCTAGCCTCCTAGAGTAACCTGGGATAAATCCCATCCGGCCAAGGGGACTTATCTATTTTCATACTCTCAAGAATAGCTAACACCTCCTCCTTATGTACCTCTATCCTGTCTAGTCTATAACCCTGTATCCCAGTATTCTCAACTCCATTGACATTTTCCTGTGTGAAGACTGACAAAAAAATAGTCATTCAGTGCCTCTCCAATCTCCTCAGGCTCCATGCACAATTTCCCGCTACTGTCTCTGACTGGCCCTAACCTTGCCCTAACCAATCTTTTATTCTTAACATATCTATAAAAAGCTTTAGGGTTCTCCTTAATCCTATCTGCCGAAGTCTTCTCATGTCCTTTTCTAACTCATAACTCACTCTTTAGCTCCCTCCTGGCTAATTTATAACTCTCCAGTGCCCTAACCAAGCCTTCACGTCTCATCTTTATATAAGCCTCCTTTTTTCTCTTCCAACTTCCTTAGTACACCATGGTTCCCTCGCTTTACCAGTTCCTCCCTGCCTGACAGGTACATATTTATCAAGGACTCCTCATCCAGGTCATTTTCATAAATGACCTGGATGAGGAAGTGGAGGGATGGGTTAGCAAGTTCGCCGACGATACAAAGATCGGTGGTGTTGTGGATGGTCTGGAGGGATGCCAAAAGTTGCAGCAGGACATAGACGACATGCAAGACTGGGCGGAGAAGTGGCAGATGGACTTCAACGCAGATAAATGTGTAGTGGTCCATTTTGGCAGGAATAATGGGATGAAGGAGTACAATATAAGGGTAGGAGTCTTAGCTGTGTTGTAGAGCAGAAGGATCTCGGGGTCCGGGTCCATAGGACTCTTAAATCGGCCTCGCAGGTGGAGGAAGTGGTCAAGAAGGCGTACGGTGTACTGACCTTCATTAATCGAGGAATAGAGTTTAGGAGTCAGGAGGTAATGATGCAGCTCTATAAGACTCTTGTCAGACCCCAGTTGGAGTATTGTGCGCAGTTCTGGTCGCCTCATTATAGGAAGGATGTAGAGGCTATTGAGAGAGTTCAGAGGAGATTTACAAGGATGCTGCCTGGATGGGGAGGCAGGCCTTATGAAGATAGGTTGAGGGAGCTGGGACTCTTCTCACTGGAGAGACGTAGGTTGAGAGGCGACCTGATAGAGGTTTATAAAATGTTGAGAGGAATAGATAGGGTGGACTCTCGGAGACTATATCCCCGAGCTGAAATGGTCACTATGAGAGGACACAGATTTAAGGTGCAGGGAAGCAAATACAAAGGAGATGTCAAGGGTAGGTTTTTCACTCAGAGGGTGGTGAGTGAATGGAACCGACTGCCGTCGAAGGTGGTTGAGGCAAACTCACGGGTCTTTTAAGAGACTTCTGGATGAGGATAGGGGGTTATAGGTAGGTCTGTGGATTGGTAGATGTGATCGGCGCAACTCGTGGGCCGAAGGGCCTGTTTGTGCTGTATTGTTCTATGACTCGGAGTAGCTGTTCCTTGAATAAGTTCCACATTTCAGATGTTCCCAGCCGCTGCAGTTTCCTACTCCAACCTATGTATCCTAAATCTCGCCTAATAGCCTCATAATTACCTTTCCCCCAGCTGTAACTCATTCCCTTCGGTATATGCCTATCCCTTTCCATCACTATGGTAAACGTAACTGAATTGTGGTCATTATCACCAAAGTGCTCCTCCAAGTCTAACACCTGGTCTGGTTCATTACCCAGAACCAAATCCAAAGTAGCCTCACCTCTTGTTGGCCTGTTAGTCTACATACTGAGTAGTAGGACAGGGTTTTTCCCTAACAAAACAATGCTGATCAACTCGTGCCTATCTAAGTGACAGTTTATCCTGTCTCAGAATTGTTTCCAAGGATAGCTTGCAATTAGGAAGTAAATTAATCTGAGTTGGCCTTTATTATAAATAGATTACAGTTTGAATGTAACGAAGTCTTGTTGTAATTATGTAACACCTTAGTGAGATCATGTTTATCTTGTGTATAGTTTGGAGCTCCTTCCTGAAGCCAGATGTGTATACTTTGGAGGAATTGCAACAAAGGTCCATTAGGCTAATTCCTTTGAGAAGTGATTGCGTAGATCTATTTTTCACGTGAAGAATGAAAAATGACCTAATTGAAACACTGAATTCTGGTAGTTACTGGGGGTTTGTATCTTTTGGCTTGGCATCTAGAACTAGCGGATACAGGGTCCTTTTTTACCATTTTGATTCTAAGTGTGTGGTGGACTTAACTGGAAGTTTTAGACCTGTTCTCAAGCGCTTCCATACACATTCTGCCTGAAAAGTTGTCAGCGATTCTGAATTGTGCTGCACAAGGCTGTGGGTGGGGCTTAACTAGTCTGAAACCACTTCCAGCTGCACATGCAGACAAAAAATGATTTGAATAACACTCTCCTGACACATCCCTCCCACGCTGGATATGCTTCCCTCTGGCCTCCACAGACATTGTCCCATCCCCCCCAGCGTTACTGATTTAACACCCCCCCCCCCCCGCGCCATTTCCCAGCCACCAGACTCAACTGTGGGTGTTCCCCTCCAACTACCACCATCAATCACCAATATCAGACAGAGATCCACCCCCCCCCCCCCCCCCCCCCCCGCGCCATTCCCAGCCACCAGACTCAACTGTGGGTGTTCCCCTCCAACTACCACCATCAATCACCAATATCAGACAGAGATCCACCCCCCCCCCCCCCCCCCCCACAGATACTCACCAACCACCACCACTACCAGCACATGTGTAAATGCTCACTTGCCTGCCCCTTGATGCAAACTGCATGTAACTTGTGGGAATGCTCTGCCAAACTGCCTGAAGCTGATATGCTTTTGAGGGGCAGCTCCATTAAAAACTCAATGGCCAGGCAAGCAACATAGGGCAATGTGCGCACAACTAGCCCCTAGTTTTGAGAGTGGTCTGGGCAGTCTGCTGAATGAGGCAAGGACCTCATTTGTTTAGCAGTGGGGGACTGCTGAACCCTACCTTGCATCTTCCCCCAATCCTCCCATCACTGGCCTCTTGCATGTTTCCAGCTCCTTCCAATCTCCCCAAGAGCCCAACTGTGCTTGCCCGCTAAGGACCACCACATACTCTGAAGGGGTCACGCCATCATTTCTTTCATGGCTCCTGTCTCAGTAAGAAGTCTCAGAACACCAGGTTAAAGTCCAACAGGTTTATTTGGTACTAAACGCCACTAGCTTTCAGGGTTTGCCCCTTCGTCAGGTAACTGGAAGTTCTGATTACAAACAGAGCATGTAAAGGCACACAGTTTTCAAAATACTGATTAGAATGCAAGTCTTTACAGCTAATCAAGTTTTACAAGTGCAGATAATGAATGGACATTTAATTAAGCGTAGGTTAAAGAGATGTGTATTTTCTCCAAACAGGACAGTAAGTGAGATGTTGTAAGCCTGGGCAAGTCATGTGGGTTAGAAATAGTGTGACATGAACCCAAGATTCTGGTTGAGGCCGTCCTCGTGTGCGGAACCTGGCTATCAGTTTCTGCTCAGCGACTCTGTGCTGTCATATGTTGTGAAGGCCGCCTTGGAGAACATTTACCTGAAGACCAGAGGCTGAATGCCCGTGACGGCTGAAGTATTTGCCAACAGGAAGAGAACACCCTTGGCTTGATAATCAAGCAGTGTTCATTCATCCATTGTCGTAGTGTCTGCATGGTCTCCCCAATGTACCAGGCCTTGGGACATCCTTTCCTGCAGCGCATCAGGTAGACAACATTGGCTGAGTTCCAAGAGTATGTGCTGTATACCTGTTGGATGGTGTTCTAATGTAAGATGATGGCATCTGTGTCGATGATCCGACATGTCTTGCAAAGGTTGCTGTGGCAGGGTTGTGTGGTGTCATGGTCACTATTCTCCTGAAAGCTGGATAGTTTGCTGTGGACAGTGGTCTGTTTGAAGTTGTGCAGTTGTTTGAAGGCAAGAAGTGGGGGCGTGGGGTTGGCCTTGGTGACATGTTCGTCTTCATCAATGACACGTTGAAAACTCCAGAGAAGATGTTGTAGCTTCACCGCTCCAAGGAAGTACTGGATGACAAAGGGCACTCTGTCCACCGTGTTCGGTGTTTGCCTTTTGAGGAGGTTGGTGCGGTTTTTTGCTGTGGCGCATTGGAACTGTTGATCGATGAGTCGAGCACCATATCCTGCTCTTATGAGGGCATCTTTCAGCATCTGGAGGTGTCTGTTGTGATCCTCCTCATCTGAGCAGATCCTGTGTATACAGAAGGTTTGTCTGTAGGGGATGGTTGGAAGGTTAGAAGCTGGATAAGTGGAGCATCGTGAGGTTATCTGTAGGCTTCTGGTACAGTGAGGTACTGAGATGACTGTCCTTAATGGAGGTGCGTGTGTCCAAGAGTGCAGTCAATTTTGGAGAATGGTCCATGGTGAGTCTGCTGGTGGGATGGAACTTGTTGATATCGTCATATAATTGTTTCAGTGATTGTTTACCATGAGTTCAAACGAAGAAAAAGTCATTGTATTTGATGTATAGCCTCGGTTGAAGGTCCTATGCGGTGAAATCTTGTTCGAGCCTGTGCATGTAGATGTTGACATATTGAGGTGCGAATTTGGTCCCCATGGATGAAGAACTGGTTGTTGAAGGTGAAGACATTGTGGTCCAGGATGAAGCAGATGAATTGTAAAATTGCATCTGGAAACTGACAGTTGTCAGTGTTGAGACTGTCTCCACAGGAGAAGATTGACCGTAACATCCATGAGGGGGCAAAGACGGGGTGGTCAGCCAGGCCTATGGGTTCTCATCTCCTTTGAGGAGTGGGTGCTGGAGCTCTTAAGAGAAGGGCAGATGCAGGCTATCAGTGTATGTCAGACTGCTGTCCAGATGTGAACACCTGTCATTCCTCCAATCACTTTGAGGCAACCTCTTGGTGTGAGAGGCAAGGTTTAAAGGAGATGTATGAGGTATGTTTATTTGCACAGAGGGTAGTGGGTGCCTGGAACTCAGTGCTGGGGGAGGTCACAGATGAGATGCAATAACTGTAGAGCTTCTTAAAGGTCACTATATGAATAGAAGCATATGGTCCCCGGAAGGATAGGAGGTTACAAATAAGATGGGCAGCCTGGTCGCTACGGGCTTGGAGGGCCGAAGGGCCTGTTTCTGTGATGTAATTTTCTTTTGTGCTTTGTTCTGTGTTCAGTGGAGAAATGTGAATCACGTGTTTGGCATCCCGGTTTCCTTTCTGTCCCTTGCACTTAACTTTGTATTACAGGCACTGATCCAGGCACCCTGCAGCCTCCTGGACTACAGGCCCTTGCTGCAGCTCCTGTCCGTCTTGGTCAAGATGGCTTGAATGAGTCTTTGGAGGATATAGGACATCCGAGGGTGGCACCGTTTTGACATCAGCTTCCACCTCACAACTCATCATCCCAGAAACTGACAAGTCGGTAGGTCCAATTTGTGGTGAGTCTTCTGAATCACTTTCTGGTCAGCATGACACATCTAATGTAGATTGGGTGGAGGAGGGAACATCTGAGGCCTCTGGCATGTGGGACCCTGCCGGAGACAAGGACTCAGCTGGCCGCAGGCTATATGCTGCAATCACTTCTCCCTCAGCTGTTCAAGATATAACAACAGAGCCAGGGAATGCAGGAGGGACTGATGGCCATACTGGACCAACAGTGAGGCCGTTGGGAGGGGTCTCAAAGATTTTAGGTGGACCAGCTATTGCCTGTCTTGCGTGCTTCCTCGGTCAGTGTTGCAAATGTGGCATCTGCCATGTAAAGCCTGGGGCAGGGAATCCTCATAGTGACAGGCTCCAATTGATGACAGAGTCACAACAAGTTACAGCAGAGCCCTAGAGGGCTGCAGTTGAGTCATAGCTGAGGGACCAAAGAGGATTCTTGAAATTTTCCAGCCCATGGCTGAGAGGCAGGAGACCCAGCGGGACAGCAGTGAGACACAAGCGCTGCTGCTGTAGCCTGCTGAGAGCGTGGCCCAGTTACAGAGGGTCATGGCTGAAGGGTTGCAGAGTGGCCAGCTCTCAGAGGGCATGCTGCAACCATTGAGAGGTGGCTGCTGACTGGAAGTGGATAGGATGTAGGTGGTCCTCCAGGACTGGCAGGGCCAGGTGACATCAGAGCTTCTGGAGCTCACTGCACCGCTGTCCCATAGTGACGCAGGGGCCTATAGGAACCCCGAGGAGGAGAAATGGTCAAGCCCATGCTGGGGCTTCCAGCAAGGAGACCGTGGTTATGACTCCACGCTTTCTGACACTGGGACATCTCAGAGACGGTGGGATGAAGAGTGTGTTATGGAGACATCCCAGATACTTGGAAGCAGGCCAGGGCTTCCAGAGGATGCCTGCCACGTGCATCATAGGCCATGGGACATGATAAGCAGCTGGCCCCCTCCACTGCCAACGTACATCTGGGAAATAACTGAAACATAATGGTAGGCCATGTTAGGTTACGAAGTTGTTGTTGCGTTGAAATAGATGGATGAAGGGCTGCACTAGTTAGAAAGATAATTAAGTACCGTAATTTTTTTTGTTAACAAGTTTTTATGTTAGAACCTCTGACTGAAAAAGCTTTATTGCAATTAAATGTTTTTTCACCACCCACTTATTTTGCAAATAGAAATCCTCTTGCATTGACGATCACTGGAGGGATGCTTCATGTTGATGTCAGTTGGGGAGGTCCCTCAGTGCTGTGTCACTGAGAAAAGGAAGCTATTTGTTCCTCAGACCTCATGAAGACGCTGTAGGGAGTTTCAGATGTGGGCCCAGGTGTTAGTGTGCATGCGGAGCTCAAAGTGCCTGGTGATCGGGACCTCCCTTGCCACCTCTGTGTGCCTCATTTGAGCAGCCAGTCCTCCAGTGCCTGGGTGGTGTTCCTTTTATGTGCTCCTCCTCCTGCTGTCGTCATCTCCAGCGACATCTGGGTGATCAGCCTCCTCCTCCATCGCCGTCTCCTCCTCCTCCTCGTCCGTCTCCTCCTCCTCCTC